>CM072525.1:17947848-18052848 GCA_036898135.1 Oncomelania hupensis | reverse complement strand
TTACATAATATTTTAAATAAAAAATAGTGTTATAGTAAGAGTAAGTTACATACATTGAGCTTGTCATCATAGGACCGTTTGACGTTGTATTGCTATGCAATTTCACAGCATGTCCGGCCGACAGCTGCACAGCTGGCAAAAGACAAAAGCTATTTTCTGATGGGGACGGCACTGCCAGCTGACCCCTGGCTGATTGGAGGGACAGGCACACCCTACGTTTTCAAAGACCCTTTCAAGCCTGTCCCTGAGTCCGAACGCTACAAGAAACCCAACATAAGGCTTGGCCACTACGAAGGCATGAACTGAAAATGTTCCTACTGCAGAATGAAATCAGATGTTGGGTAAAGCCTGAATGGCTTAGGACTAAGCGTGGCAGGTTGTAGAAAAGGGATGGGCTGGGGGAGCGGGTAGAGGATGACGGATGGGGAGACAGAGTTGGCTTGAATCCATCCATGAGCCTAGCAAAGTAAACCAACCTCTACCTGCCTTTATAATTTACCATTATGACTCGCCATCAGTCTCGAGGAAAATGTATAAGGAGGAAGTCTCCCGAAGGTGAAGATCTGATACCAAAAGTATTTTGTGATGTAGAACTAGTCTTGAGAACAATTTCTATGTCATCCGGATCCAGACTTATAAACGTCAGGCTGACCATGCAAAAATAATATGAACGCAGAAAGTCCATGAAGCAAGTATAGAGGAGGCCCTTCTTCAGTACAAAAAGTAGAGCCTCTTAGTATCAGAATGTTTCTAACCAACTGCACAATAAACTTTGTGCATAAAGAATGGTCATGCTAAATGTTACTAAAAATCAAATAACAGAAGGAAAAAAATTGAAAAAGTTTGTAAAATCAAAAATAAAAATCGCAAAATAAGAAAATGAGCCACTATAGTTTGCAAGTAATTTGTTATTTCTGTTTTTATTTTGTCAAAATGCTTTTAATATTTGTAATTCAAATCATGTAAATTTATTTGGCATAAACATTTTGTCCTTCAAATTGTTTGTTTGACAACATGAAAAAAAGAAAGAATGCTCTTATATAGCGCACTTACCAGCTCAGAGAGCTTGTCAAGGCTCTGTCACTAATATCCAGCAATGACACAATGGTTGGCTGAAGTCAGGCTTCCAACCCACGTCGCCCAAGACGCACTTAAACAAACCATGCGCTCTGATTTTTGAGCTAACCCACACCAAATTTACCACCATTCATAAATCGTGGATCAATAACCACAAATATTTCTCGTTCTCTTATGCACTTTTTTAACTGGCATGCAAAGCAATGTATGTATTCATCTCTACCCTCCCCCGTTCCCACATCACCCAAACAAATGTCTATATTTTTGCAAATCTGGGCAAGATAAGTCCTAAATAGTCCCAAAAACAAACTTTTTTTTTTTTTTGGGGGGGGTGGGGGGGGGGGGGTTTGTCTGTATGTCCATTGTCCAGGCATGCAAGTGGATTAATCTCTCAGAACCTATTTCAACTATCACAACCAAACTTGGTAAGATGGTGTGTATCCATAAGACCTCATAAATGATCAGTGAATGAATGACTTCACTTCAAGGTCAAGGTCATGTCACAGGGTCAACAAATGTCTGGGTTTTTTTTGGCCTCGTACAACTTTTGCTGCTATAGCTTATTTGATATAACACGAGTGTATTTGGAGCCAGAGATCAAGGTCATTTCAAGTTCAAGAGCTTTGAAAATCAAAGTTGGTATTACTTTGCATTTTAATGCCACTGTTTCAGTTTGGTTTTTTTCTGGGCATTTATTTTAATGTTAAATATTGCAAGTCACGTAAGGAGCATGTGAGTCATATGGGCTTTGCCCCTTAAAATGTTTTTTTTTTTAAACTGAAATACATGATGTGTGCCTCAGTATGATTTTACCATTAATAATCTGCATATGTTGTGCTTTATATATATATAGTTTGTTTCAGTTAGTGAATAATGTACTACTATTGCCATTTGGTGATGAATCGGCTTCGGGAGGGCCTTTAATTTATCTAATTCTTGATAGTTTTTACTTTTTTAACTGGCATCAATAGCAATGTGAGCCTATGTCTCCAATGGTCCTGCACAACCTATCTAACACTGCACTTTTGGCCTGAAAAGTTTGTAAATTATGACTTGGGCAATTTTTTTTTCGTGCCACATTGATTCTGTGATATTTTACACTAAAATCATAGTGGTTTTTTTTTTTTTTTTTTAATCTACAGAAGACTGTAGTCTAACAAACAAAAACTGTGATTTGAAATAATGGCTGCCTTAAAAGTGACCCATCTTTGTTAACTTATTTCTCAATAAGCAACTCATAAATATCCCCATCTTTGTAAATCTATCGTAGACACTTTTTTAAAATCTAGCTTTGTAAATATATCCATGTAAAATTATAAATCCACTGATCATGCCATTTTTGTAGCAAACATATTTTTTAATGTATTATTCATGTTGTGTTTTTTAATGTATTATTTATGTTGTGTCTATCAAAGTGAATAAAACCATGAAGCTCAAAGATATATTTCTACGAATTTCTTGTCATTATGTGTTTTTTGACTTGCATGCATAGCAATGTGAGTCTGTGTACTCATCCCCCCACCCCCTCCCCCAAATATTTCATGATTTTTGCAAATCTGTGCTAGATGAGACCTAAATAGTCCAAAAATTACAGTGGCTACATACCCAGATCCTATTTCAATTTATCAAAACCAAACTTGGTAAGATGGTGTATTTCCAGGAGACCTCGAAAATTACCAGATCAGTGAATGAATTACTTCACTTCAAGGTCAAGGTCACAGGGTCATCAAAAAACTTTTTTTTTCTAGGTTATCAATATTGAACTAATGATTCTTTGATGAATGATAGATTTAAATGAGAACATATGCAAAGTTGGTCAACTTCACTCCAAGGTCAAGGTCATTGGAGCTGTACAAAGTTAGTTTGTATAGGTACTTTGATTTGATCTTGAGCCTAAACTATTGATTGATTGATTTATTGTTGCTTTAGGTCCAGCGGACTCCTCCGAGCCAAATCAGGACCGGACAACCCCCGATCCGCATAAAAAGATCTGCCGAAACAACCCTAGTGGGAAAATTGAATGCCCTCCACCGGCCAGTCACTTTACAATAAAGACATCCCACGCGGGGGACGGCTGAGGGTTGACCTCAACTACGCGAACACCCCGGTTACAAAAACAAAATAGAATACAACCATCATTATAAATCATCAACAAAATACATACATATAAAATGCCTATAGTGCGAAATAATACAATCATAGGAAGCCCTAGTGACCACCCGGCAGAAAGCGTCCAACACTCCCAAGCTGATCCAACAGACCTCATACACAAACAAGGAGTCTTGTCCAGGAAGAGTTTTCAAGAAAAAAGGTAGGTCATTGATCTAGCGAAGAAGAAGATAGTATAGCAGAGTGAAGGACAGAGCAGGAATAGGAAAGAGTAAATGAGGAAGACAGCGACAGTGGGAATTTAAAGCACTAAATTTCCATAAAGTGGGGATACTATTTATACTGAAAACCCCCGGCACTCCAACGGGGGTACTGTTTGCCGCAGTGAATCTGTCTTGCCTATAAAGGAAAGACAGGTTTTCAACTGTGGCTTTCACTGTTCCCTTTATAGGTTTGAACAATCTACAGTGGCAAGATTGCTCATGACCCCAAGGGGTAGCCTAAACTATGAGAGATATTAAGTCCAAACTTGTGTTTAGAGATGATAGATTGATTTTTCATATATGTTCCTTTTTTGCTTTGATCTTCAAGGTCAAGGTCATTTAGGCCTTCAAAAACATGGAAAAAATAGGTCATCGTACAGTACAATGGCTGTTTATTTAACCCATAGTATGCAACATTGGGTTATTTGATCAGACATGCATGAGATATCACATGAGGGTCAATGTCATCAAAGGTTTGTTAGTTATTCATTGCTTACAGGGTCCAGGGGACTGCAAAGAGCCGAATCAGGACCACAAAATCAAGACCACAACTTCGCTGAAAGAGGACTCGCCCCTGATCCGCATAAAAGATCTGCCGAAACAACCCTAGTGGTAACACTGAAGGCACTCCACCAGCCGGTCACTTTACAATAAAGACATCCATTGCAGGGGACGCTGAGGCTATACTTAATTTATCGAACCCCCGTTTACAAAAACAAAATAGAATATAAGCATCATTATAAAATATCAACAAAATACATACATATAAAATGCCTACATTGCCAAATAATAACATCATAGGGAGCCCCAGTGACCATCTGGCAGAAAGCGTCCCAATATTCCCAAGCTGATCCAACAGACCTCGCACACAAATGAGGAGTTTTGTCCCGGACGAGTTTTCAAGAAAAAGGTAGGTGACTGGTCTAGCGAAGAAGAAGATAGTATCTGTATAGTAGATTGATAGAACAGAGTAGGAATGAGAAAGAACGAAGGAGAAAGACAGCGAAATTGGGAATTTAAAGCACTAAATTTCAAGAAAGTGGGGATACTATTTATACTGTCATGGGGGAGTCATCAAAGGTCAAGGTCACTGAAGGTCTAGATCATACAAAAGTCGCCATATTTTTTGGCATAATAGAACTTTTGCTGTAGTTTATTTGACAGTACATGTATTTGGAACCAGAGGTCAATGTCCTCTCATAGTCAAGAGCATAGAAAGATAAAAGTCGGTATTACTTTGCATTTTAATGCCACCATTTCATTTTTTTTTTTTCTTTGCACTCATTTTCATGTTAAATAATGCAAGTTCCGTAAGGAGCATGTGAGTCATATGGGCTTTAAAAAAAAAAATTATTATTTTTATTATTATTTTTGTTGTTGTTGGTAGATTATGTTTTTCTTGAAGTCTACACATTGTGTGCTAGTGTAGTTTGTATTGTTTGAAATAAAATGTACTGTTTTACATTGCATTCACAACACAACACACACTCACACAATGTGTCTGTGGTAATAGCAAAGTGGATTGTTGGTGAACTGATGAATGCGGTGGTCAATAATACAAAACTATTTTACTTTCTGTCTTCTAGTACTCCCTGCCCGTACACCTGTACCCCACATCCGGAGTGACGAACGTTTGTTGTGCATATAGGAGTATGTTGCATGGATGTAGGTATCACAGTCCCGTTTAGGACAATTTTTGACTCACATGCATAGTGATGTGAGTTTATGTACTCACCCCCCCCCACCTCCCCCCCCCCAAAAAAAAACAAACAAATTTGAAGATTTTTGCAAATCTGTGCGACATTAGTCCTAAATAGTCTGAAAATGACATCGGGAAAAAAAAAAGTCCGTCCGCCCATCTGTCCGCCGTCTTTCTGTGCAAAAACTTTTAAGTGGTGATCGAAATACTCGAAGCCTATTTCAACTGTCACCACCAAACTTGGACGATGGTGTATAGCCATGAGAGTATGTAGCAACATTGGGTTATTTTATCATACATGAGCATGAGAGGTCACGTCAAGGTTATCCCATGATCACCGAAGGTAAGGGTCATCCGAAGTTCAAATTTTGTTTGTTTGTCTAATTCAACTTTTGCTGTATTTTATTTGGGGGGCAAAATCATCTCAAGGTCAAGAGCATAGACAGATCAAAGTTGGTATTACTTTGCATTTTAATGCCACCGTCCCACTTTGATTTTTCTCATTTTCATGTTAAATATTGCGAGTTGCATAAGGAGCATGTGAGTTACTTTTTACATAGCATCCAATATTAATAGTAGTAGTAATACTTGTTTTGTTAACACTTACAATCCTATCCCATCCCGTAACTCGGAAGTCGTTGGGGCACCACAGATGATCGTTTAACCAGCATACTCCATCTTTCTCTGTTCTCAGCAGCCTTCGTGGCTTCGCTCAGTGTCAAGCCAGTCCATTCTCGAATGTGGACTTCCCACATCTTTTCCTGTCTCCCTCTTCTTCTTCCTCCTTGCACCGTGTCTTGCTAGATGGTCTTTGCAAGGCTTGATGCTCTGGTGACGTGGCCATCCTATCCGAGTGTCCGTTTCTTCACCACTGGAAGCAAGTCATCATATTGTCAAATGGCTTGTGTAATGGTCTGTCGGACTTCGTAGTTGGTGATTTGTTGGGTATATGAAATGCAAAGGAGTCTTCTGCAGCACCCCATCTCGATCCATGCTTTGTATTCTTTGATGTAGGTCTGCTGTGAGGGTCCATGTTTTGCAAGAGTATAGGAAGATGGAAATAACAAGGGAGCGCAGCAATCTTATCTTGGAAGTGTAGACTGATGGTCCTGGTCCAAATAGGTTTCAACCTTGTCATGGCAGCAATTGTTTGTGCTATCCTGGAGAGTTCTTCCAGTCGTGACCCATTATCCGATTCAACTGCTCCTAAATATTTGAAGCTGTGCACCGTGTTGAGAGATTGGCCTTGGACTTTGATGTCCGTGTTGATGCCATTGGTGTTGGTCATCATTTTGGTCTTCTCTGCACTTATTTCCATTCCAAAAGCTCTGGAGGGGGTGTCAAGCTTCTGAACCAGCTGTACAGAATTCAAGTTCTTGTTCCTCTCAGTCCGGTCCATCAATGTTATCCGCAAAACGGAGGTTGGAGACTGCTCTATGTTGAATATGCCTTCATGATCTGCAAAGGCATCTAACGTGATGTGCCAAAGAAAGATGTTAAAGAATGTTGGAGAGAGTAAGCATCCTTGACGCACGCCGATTCTTGTTCTGAACCAGTTCCCCGATTAATAAAACTGAAAGTCAGTCCTGCAACACTGACATTTGAGTTTTATTAATTCAGCTTGTATGCTCTTTGTTAAAACTCATAATTGTCATGAGATGATTGGCCAAGAGTTGAAGTGGCTGTATTCTAAAAATCAATACAAATCGGTTCAGCCGTTTCTGAGATGTTTTGCACAGATTTGACCCCAGCGACCTTGGCTTTTGAAATAGAGCAAATATGATGCGATGGGAGACTGGCCCTGGTAACGATCCTTGGAAATGTGGCCAAAAATCCGTTCAGTGGTTCTTGAGGTATGGCATGCAATAAAACACCTGATCGGTCGCCAGGAAGACAGACAGACATTAGGTTCGTTCTAATTCTCGACTATTTCAATGTATTTCCACATATCATATGGAAATACAGCAGTTGTAACGTACTCGACGTGAACCTGAACCAAACAACTACAAGCAACTATTGAAACAATTGCAACATATATGATATTGAACCCAAAAAAATGCACAAGTAACTACAACATTTATTTTCTAACATAAATGAAGCTGTCAAATGTATATACGCAAATAAAATATTACGTAATTTGTAACATAAATGAGATTCTGTCATGGAACAGTAAATTAAGCAAATAAATTTGTAACTTAAAGCCAACCAAAAAAAATGTACAAGCAACTAAAACATTAAATTGCAACAGAAAAATGAAATGGAGTCAAAACGATGCAGTACCTAAGACATAACAGCGTTTATAAATGAACTGAGCCAGACGAGCTTTATATACTGTAAGCAACTATACATGTGAGATAGTACTAGTGCACAATCAACAATTGATACATACGGCAAACTATTTATGATTCAAACTTATACTGTGATAGATACGAAATTGTGTCATGTGTTGTATTTTTGAAATCTTCACCATATTCTGATGAACGTTAAATAGTACAACAAAAAGACAAATCATTCACACGTATTTCTAGACACCCACACGCAACTGAAAATCAGCATTTTCAAAAGTGTTAACTTTCGTGGCTACGTTGTCCTCAAGAAGCAGCATGGAAGCATGGGTCATTATCTGAACTATCTGCAAGGAATACCATACTATCAAAGTCTGTTCAGCCAGTTTTAGGATAAAGCGCACAACGTTAGAGACAAAGCACGTGTCAAGGACTCAAAAAGGTTGCGTAAGGGTTAAAGTATCTGCATAGTAAAAATAATCAAAATCAGTCCAGTCATTCTTAAGGCAAAAAACAAAACCAAACAAACGAATTAAATTCGGAGCACTGGACCAACCAACCGTTCGACAAACAGGCTGTCACTGAATTATTAGCCATGATTTGAAGTTCCTGGATACCAACAAAATTAGTTTAGCCGTTTTTCAGATATTGAACAATACGTGTTTAGCAACAAAGTGACTCCAACGACCTTGACCTCTGCCGCAGTGCAACTGAAACTGGCTCGGGAGTCTGGCCGCAAACAGGTAATGTTCCTATGAAGCGTTATCAAAATCTGATCTGCGATTCTTGAGATATGGCGTGCAATGGACCGACACTTGGCTCATACTGATTTCCGTCAGTATTTCCAGATGTTACACGGACATATTAAAAATAATTATACAAGATAAGTACAACTCCAACTGTTTGGAACTCATGGATATCAATATCGCAGCTTTTCTTTTCAGTAGGGGTAGTAGTTTCATGATTATTGCACAGGTCAGTTGAATTTATTCGTTTAAAAGTTAAAACTGATTTTCTCTTTCCACAATCACATTCATACATGCACACAGTACCCAATGATGGCCACGCGCACACACACACACACACACACACACCTACACACACACACACACACACGACATTGGAGAGTTTATTTTAAGTCGTGCTACAAACCCCGCTGAACGGCTCTGTTCAACGCATGCGCATAGCTGAGAAGAAACGGCACAGCAGCCATACATATTGGCGTTATCGTTTTTGATGAACTAGTGAGTGATTCTGATTAATCTGATTACCATTCTGAAAATTCGAACGAAAGCGAAGACATATAACAGCAGCTGAAAATGAGTTACAGTAATTACACCTACAAAGTTTTCTGATCTGTATAATCCTCTGCAGGGTTAGTTAGTTAGTTAGTCATTGTTTATACAGGGTCCAGCGGACTGCAAAGAGCTTTCAAGGGAAGGAGTAAAGAGAGAAGACTTCGTAGGCGCCTGCATATGCTCTCAAACAAGCAATTTCCATCACAGCGTCACAAGACGCCAATCATAATTACTAAACTGACAGGCTATATTGTGCCTTACATTTTGGATTATCAAGAGGCAATTCGTAAACACACACACACACACACACACACATATATATATATATATATATATATATATATATATATATATATATATATATATATATATATATATATATATATATATATATATATATATATATATATATATATATTGTTACTGCTTGTCATTTTGGTCATTATGATTGATTTCTCATTTGGAGAAAGAGATCTGTTCGATGTGTGTACTGTAACAGGACGATTCTTGTGGAGTTTTGTGGTGTTCTTCGTTTTTCGAGTAGTCGTGTGTAGGGTTGGTCGTGGGTTTGATGTAGCCGTTCTCCTTGTCAATGATATTGTGAGGTTTAGGCCAGTAGCAAGGTGGTGGTGGTGGAGATGTGGGATGAAGATATTGCACAGTTGGTGAATCTGTAAAGGATGAGCCAAAGTCTTGAGTCAACATCAGATTATGTTAGACCACTTTGGATCTAGGATTGATTTCAATAGGCTAATATCATTAAATATTCAATCGTATAAATTATCAACACGAGTATCAAAAAAAGAGCAACTAACAAGAAAATACTGATTGTGGTTCAAGTTCGCTTCCAAGAAAAGCAACAGCTGCAGTGATATCGTGATCATCATCGTCGTCGTCATCGTCATCATGCATCCTCTTCCTCATCATCATCTCACCTGTATCTAGGCTGATGGCAGTGTCATCCAGCTCGCAGTAGACAGAAGTTGAGTCCCCTGGCAAAGCTTGTGAAGAATTGTCGCTGATGAAAAACGGCTTTCCGCTGAGACCGCCCAAGCCAATGTATGGGTTCTCTGGCTGACTTCCTCTACGCCCCTTGTGAGGTCGGTCATAGGAGGAGTGACCTGCATGCAGTAGTTGCTCATTATTGCTTACGTTCGTCCAGCCTTGTCACTTTGTACATCATCACCAGCAGTAGCAGAAGCAGCAGCAGTTTCTACATAATGACCATCGTGGTCATCATCATCATCATCATCATCATCTCATCGTCATTTTTCTGAAAAAGGTGGTCGGAAGGCCTACAAAAATGTTGCCGGAAGTAGCAATATTTTAATTTTAATTGAGAGACAATGTTACAAATAACAAATAACTGCTCCCTAAAAGAAATTTACCTCTTCTCCGGACAAGAAGGACTATGATGATGAGAATGACGACGATGACAGCAGCGCCACCACCAGCAGCCCCAGCTAGCACAGGGACATTCAATGGTGCAGCAGTAGCTACAGACGTTGTCGTCTCTGTTGGTGATGATGCCAAGAAAATAATTTTTAGATTATTATGGTTAAACATTCAAATAATTTCAATAAGTAAATCTGCCTCAGCTAATCAGTCAATTCATTCAGTCGAGCGACAAATGTGAAATACACTGCAATATTCTGACAAGAGTTTGTTTTTGGTTTTCAACAGAATGTCTGAATGACACAACGCAAAAAATCGCTGTTTAGTTCATGTTCGAGCGAGTCGCGACGACTTCTGTGATGCAATGCGCAGAGATGCCAACCTGCAGAAAAATCTGTCAGTGAGAAATTTATAAATTGTCAGTAGATAAAAATTTTGTCAGTAGACAAGAGGGAGCAAAGGTCCAGGATTGAGATTTCTTATTAAAACTCATATCGGAAAAATCAAAGAAGACTTGAGCTCCGCAAAAGAATTCTATAATAATCTGTGTTAAAATTTGACCCCGACCGAAGTCAGAAGGATAAGCGATGTCAGTTCGCAAAATGTTTAACATCAACCTGCTACGAATCAGAATCATGTACAGCACAATGTTAGAGTTAATTAAAATAAATCGCTTTGAGGTTGTGTATCGGCATAAAATTTTAAAAAAAAAAAAGAGGTAGGCCTAAATCTCATTGATTTCTTTGCATTGTTT
The DNA here is from genome assembly GCA_036898135.1 of Oncomelania hupensis. Lineage (NCBI taxonomy): Eukaryota > Metazoa > Mollusca > Gastropoda > Littorinimorpha > Pomatiopsidae > Oncomelania > Oncomelania hupensis. The sequence continues at coordinate 18,041,968 of CM072525.1, read as the reverse complement.
TGTCTGCTGCTTCAGCACAGCTAACAAGGTTGTGAACTACGATATGCAATAAGTTAAACTAATCAAATAGATTTATTACCTTATAAGGTCGTTATATAATATGCTGCATTATTTTATACTGTGACAGTGCCTAAGTGTAATCAGTCTGAAACGTGTAACAGTCCTTTTGCCATAATCATCAGCTGGAAATATATATTCTTGTAAAAATTATTCTCGCCGTAAGAAAAATGACTTCAGCGTAAATCCGTAAAAAACTATTTGCCACCGGAAAACAATACGGCGAAACCGTGAGGGTTGGCATCTCTGAATGCGTCATAAGGCCTAGCAGCGCTGAGCTGACGTGATCACGCGGCAGTCATTATACAGGGAATTTCATTCCATGGACTGTTCTAGATCATGTATTAATAATCGGTTTTCAGGTGGTTTACATTTTGCTTCCTAGCGACCGAATATTACTTTTCCTGAATACCCTTTTTGCACAATATAGACATATAGAGAAAAGGTGACACTTTGTAGACTACTGGTCTAATTATGTCACTACCGCCGCCCGTCAGATGACCGTACCAAAAGGCAGAGTAGCACAAAGTACCTTTGCATCAGTTTCCTCTGGTAGAAGAGACGTTTCAGAGAGTGGCAGTGGATATTGTACATGTAGGTCCCATACAACCTATATGTCCGACAGGGGCAATCAGTACATTCTCATTCGTCATGGTAGACTAAGCCACGAGGTATCCTGCTATCCTGTAGCGTTGAAGGGTATCGAAGCAGAGAGAGTGGCCGAAGCTCTATGGGAGATCTGGACAAGGATATAAGAGTTCCCAGAGAAATGCTGACTGATCAAGGGACACAATTTATGTCCAACGTCATGAGTGACGTCAACAGGTTGCTAGCTGTCCAAGGGAAGGCAACAACTCCAATGTAATGGATTAGTGGAAAGGTTAAATGGGACACTAGTCTAGATGTTGAAGAAACTCACTAGAGAGCAACCTGGGGCATGGGGCATGGGACCGATACATCCCAGCACTACTCTTTGCATACATGGAAGTTCCTCAAGAGAGCACAGGGTTTTTTACTTTTCGAGCTGTTGTATGGGAAAACAGCGAGGGGACCCATGTCTATTTTGATGGACAAAAGACAGTCAGGGGAAATAATTGAAAGTCAGCAGTCAGTACGTGGTCAATCTCAGAAACAGGATAAAAGAAACCTGCAGGCTGGCAAAAGAAAACCTATAAAAGGCTAGCATCAAACAGAAACGTCACTTTGATAGGAAAACAAAGCGACGATCCCTTCAGGTTGGAGACAAGATTTTGCTTCTGTTGCCAACCAAGCACAACAAACTAGAAGTGAGTTGGCAGGGTCCATATGAGGCCATAGGTCACAAGGGAGAATGTGACTGCCAGATTCGCGTCGGGAATAAACTAAAGTTGTTCCATGCAAACCTGTTATAAAACTCTTCCATGAGAGGGTTCAGGTAGCGACAGCTGTAGTGGTAGAGTAAAGAGATGACTGGGAGGAAGTTTTAGAAGTTGAAAACCTACCGACAGTGGCATTGAGAGCAAAAGAGTCGTTGGAAGACGTGCATTTAGACACCGAATACCCAGAAATTCATGACAGGATCAAGAAGTTGATAGCAGTATTTTTTATTTAATCGTTCTTATATAGCGCTTTACCAGCTCAAGAGCTGCTCAAGGCGCTGGCCTATACAGGATCTAACTCAAGCCGCCCGAGACGCCCACCCGCAGCCTTTGGGCGCATGGTTTGATGCCCGTACAACTGAGCACAATCCTGGGCAGCCAGGGATGGGGGAGAAGGACCTAAGTGCATGCTGGGTGTGTTCTTGTCACCGGCACTCATCCGTCTAGGACATGAGCGTCAGGATCTTTAAAGTCCGTTATGATAATCTATCTATCTATCTATCTAACTATCTATCTATCTATCAATCTATCTATCTATCTATCTATCAACTATCTATCTATCTATCTATCTAACTATCTATCTATTCTATCAATCTATCTAATCTATACTATCTATCTATCTACAATCTATCTATCTATCTATCTAACTATCTATCTATCTATCTTATCTATCTATCTATCTATCTATCTATTCTATCGTATCTATCTATCTATCTATCTATCTATCTATTCTATCAATCTATCTAACTATCTATCTATCTATCTATCTATATATATATATATATATATATATATATATAAATATATATATCAGGTCCCCTGAATTTGGCTCGGAAGAGTCCGCTGGACCTAAAGCAACAATAAATCAATCATCAATATATATATATATATAAAGCTACTCACCTGGAGTACTGGTAGCGGTGGTACTAGTTGTTGTGCTGGTTTCTGGCACATCTGCCAAACAAAGCTGAACAAATCATAGCTGAAGAACAAGCAGGATTCAGGAAAATACACTTGGCGAACATATTTATACACAGTAGCATCAATATATAAATGTCCCCATGTTTTCGAACCGTTTGTTGACGCCGGATAGTGTCCTCACTTGGTTTCATAAAATTTAAGAATCCAAGAAGGCAAATGGGTTTTTCAGACGGAAAAAGCGCAATTTTGTAGAGATAAGGGTTAGGGCAAGGGCTAGGGATAGATCTACAACTAACCCTTACCCGAAACCTTATAGTAAAATTCCGCTCTTTCCGTCACTTTTTAACAGTGTTTTAGCATGTCCCCAGAAACAAGGTGGTTTATCTATATATATATATATATATATATATATATATATATATATATATATATATATATATATATATATATATATATATATATATATATATATATATATATATATATATATATATATATATATATATATATAAAGCTACTCACCTGGAGTACTTGTAGCGGTGGTAGTGGTTGTTGTGCTGGTTTCTGGCACATCTGCAAAACAAAGCTGAACAAATCATAGCTGAAGAACAAGCAGGACTCAGGAAAGGTCGATGCACCACTGAGCAGATTTTTAACCTCAAAATAATGTGCGAGAAATACCTACAGCACCAACAACATCTATATCGTATGTTTGTAGACTTCAAGAAAACGTTTCTGGCATGCAGCTCTGTGTGCAATCATGAGAGTGTACAACATCAGCCCCAACATTATTGAAGTCATCAAAAGCTTGTATGACTAAGCTACCAGTGCAGCCATCCACAACAGCGCCATCGGGAACTGGTTCAGAACAACCATCGTCGTGCATCAAGGATGCCTACTCTCTCCAACACTCTTCAACATCTTTCTGGAGCGCATCGTGTCAGATGCCTTTGCAGATCATGAAGGCACAGTCAGCACTGAGGGTAGAGCAATCTCCAACCTCCGTTTTGCGGATAACATTTTTGGATTGATTGGAGAGGAACAAGTACTTGAACAACTAGTACAGAGGTTTGACACCACCTCCAGAGCCTTTGGATCAGAAATAAGTGCAGAGAAGACCAAGTGATGACTAACGACACCAATGGCATCAACACAGACATCAAAGCCCAAGGTCAATCCCTCAAAACGGTGTACAGATTCAAATATTTAGGAGCAATTGTATCAGACAATGAGTTCCCACAGGATAGCACAAACAACTGCTGCCCTGACAAGGTTGAAGCCCATTTGCAAAGACAGGACCATCAGTGTACACCTCAAGCTAAGTTTGCTGCGCTCCCTTATCATCTCCATCTTTCAATATACCCTTGCGAAATATGGACCCTCACAGCAGACCTATAAGGAAGAATACAAAGCATGGAGATAAGGAGCTACAGAAGACTTCTGTACCCAGCAAATCACCAACGACGAAGTCCGACAGACCGTCACACAATTACAAGCCTTTGGACAAAACGATGACAGTGGTAAAGAAACGGAAACTCCGTTAGTATAGCCACGTCACTGGAGCATCAGACCTTGCAAAGACCTTCCTGTAAGCACGGGGCGAGGAGGCAGAAGAAGAGGGAGACAGAAACAGAAGTGGGAAGACAACATTCGAGAATGGACTGGCTTGGAATGGACTGAGCGAAACCATGAGGGCTGCTGAGAACAGAAAGATGGTGTACGCTGGTTAAACGATGATCTGTGGTGCCCCAACGACTTTCGAGTTACGGGATAGGATAGGATAGGCAAAATAAATAGATAATTCAATCACGGGCTGTCATTGTCCAATGAAATAACTGCCTTTTATTCAGCATCCAATATATTCATGGTCTCTTTGATCGTGTGAGGGCAACTGCTTATTCCCAGATTTTATATATATAAAATTAATGTAATTAATTAATAAATAATAATGGTCTCTTTGATCGTGTGAGGACAACTGCCCATTCCAGATTTAAAAAATTTAATAAATAAATTAATGTAATTTATTAATTAATATATATATATATATATTATTTTTAGAAGTTTATTGTTCGTAGTTTGCCATTGGTCTTACCAGCTACACAGCCTCCAGTTTGTGTCCACCTCTGTCCATCAGGACACATGCACTTGCTGCTGTTGCCAGGCAACGGGACACAGAACACGCTGCACCCGCCGTTGTTTGCACCGCACCCGTTTGCACCTGTAGAAAATGGTGAAATACTCGAACGGCTAATACACACGTAATGGCACTGTCAAACAACGTAGGGATCATGCTTGCCTCTCAGCATATGTCTACAGGTGAAGCAAATGATGACAGGTGTTCGATCGATTTATCCTCGGTATTGTCTACTCTAACTGACTAATTAATGTATGTATTTAGCTTATTTATTGTTGGGTCAAGCAATTTGTTAAAACTTTTATAAGGAAAGACATGCATGAATTTAAAAACTTATAAAATGTGTAAACTTTGCAGGTTAATTGCTATTCATTGTTAATAAAGTTGTGTACAAATAGTATGAAATGAACAACACTTAGTGACCGAGGACTCACTGACTGACCGACTGATTCAATGTGTTGATGACTGTTAGACTACCCTTTGAGCTGATCTGTCATTAGGAACAAACGCTATATAAAATACCCTTATTATTAGTTCCCGAGCTGTAAGCTTGATAACTAAACTGTTTTGGGCTTTTGTTCGTCCGGTGTCCAGCATCCCGGCGGCAATATATTTTTTTTACCCACATCACCTCTGAGGAATACTGTAAATGGAACGACTTCAGACCTAAACCGTACAGAGTTGTTACCTCCCTTTGGTGTTCTTCATTATCTTGGCACACCAAAGTTTGCTAAAACAAGCTTAAAGTGTTTCTGTTAAATGTGTTGGTACATTTGTATCATTGTATGTATACAAATATTATTTATATCTATATAATTATATATATTATTAATGGGTGTAGGTGTATCATTATTTGTATGTGAGCCAACACATCGTATGTGAATTTTATGCGTCATTGCAAGAGTCAGGTATGGGTGTGTGGGTGCAGGAGTTTCTGCAACCTGTAAGATATGGGGTTTCACTGTGTGTTTGTGTGTGTGTGTGTGTGTGTGTGTGTGTGTGTGTGTGTGTGCGTGTGTGTGGGTGTGTGTGTGTGTGCACGTAAGGGAACCTGCACCCGTTAGGGTCTAGCATTTGTTGTTATTATTATTATTATTATTATTATTATTATTATTATTATTATTATTATTATTATTATTATTATTATTAGATGACTATTGACTTGATTGATTGAGCTATTGATTGCTTAATTCAGTTAGCTTGCTTAAGAGTTGATTAATTGCTTCATTTACCTGTGTCGAGAAGACCCTGGTGGTGAACGTGAATACCGTTAAGCCTGGAATTAGCAGATCCAAAAACGGTGGCGTTCTTGGAGTCCACCTCTAAGCGAATGATCAGACTTGAAGTTGGCATATTGCTGTATACAAACATGAATCCCTGTTTTTGTTGTTGTTGTTGTTGTTGTTTTTAAATGTTATTTTATTTTATCATTTTATCTGACGTTGAACGCCATGTAAAAACGATGACTGTGACTAGCCAGTGAAAAAGGTGTGTCAGTGGTAGAACCTGGCGGCAGAAAGAGCCTAACAGATTCGCATCGCGACGGAAAATGTCGCTGCAGGAGCACGTGAAACACCCAGTCATTCTGTCAAAAGTGCACGTGACAGTCTCAAATAAAGGGGTAAACAATCAGATGGCTGAAGGCCGCTAAGTTGTTCGTGGCGTTTAACAGCGCGCTTTATGCTGCAAGATGGTGTCTTGGCAGCTTGAGTTAGATTGTGTTTTTGACCGGCGCCTTGAGCAGCTCTCTGTTGGTAAAGTGCGCTATACAAGTGCAGTTTATTTCATTTCTATATCAAAGATCAATCCCTGTTTAACACAACAAAGCCATTCAGAATTTTGTTAAACAAAGAAAAGCTCAGTGGACAGGAGAACCTTGGTTCTATTTCGATAACGACGGCAGACTTTCTCATGAGAACCGACTTTGGTCCTGCGCTTTTGACATTGCACTTGATGCAGCAAGTTGGTGATTGGGGTGGTTTGAGTTAGATCCTGATTGCGGACAGCGCCTTGAGCAAGTCATTGAGAGGTAAGTGCGTTGTACAAGCACAATTACTTTATTGCATCTTATTCTGTGGATTTTGTGTGCACTCTGATGATGGAAAACGAGTTTTATAAACTATAGGAAATCACAGGCATGAGACTAAATCATATACTAATAGGAGCAGTGCGTCAGTAAGTCCGTCAGTGAAAAGTCCCACTTTGCACACGAATAACTCGCGAACAGTTTATTCCATCAAGATGTTGATTGGCGCAGTTATAAGCCGACATCTTCTTTGTTACCAATTGTCTGTAAAATGATGGGTTAGAATTCCAAACCTTTTGCCTTCCACTAGTTAAAATACAAAAATTTGCTAAAACCTTCATCAGGCCAAAACTGTTGTAGGCTAGTATAAAATCCGGCTTCACAGTTTGCGTCAGTGAATATTCGACTCAGCCCCGATTTCTGAATCTTGATAAGTGAAATTCATTTATCCACGCAGCCGATTTACTCAGCAACAAGGCAGGAGTCGTCGTATAAAGTTTTCCAAATATATTTAGCAAACGCCAACAACTGCATACAAGATCGTTGTCTGAAAATCACTACAAAAAATCACCCTCGCAAGCAGAAAGTGAATAGTATATAGTTTATCAATAATCCCGAAAAAGATTAGAACATTCCAGAATGACGCGATAACACACAATCAAAATAAAACTCGTCACTGAAACTACACACTGTCTTACGTCATAGAACATTCCTCTGTTTAGAAGAAATCGCTTATCTATTACGAGACAGATCTGGAAACTTCGATCGATAATAAACAAGTAATTCCAGAAAATTCTCAACAATATCGACCGACGAAAATTATGAACATTATACAAAACTACTTCTACCAACAGCGCAAAACGAAATCAAAGATAAATACACTGATCTGTCATTGCATGATTTGCTAAATTACATGTTCAGAACTATCGTGTGCGTCTTAATCGTAACATACTGTAACGTTACCGTCTTAATTGTAACATGTAACGTTACCGTCTTAATTGTAACATACTGTAACGTTACCGTCTTAATTGTAACATACTGTAACTTACTGCACAGTCACAATGAATTCACCCTCAGGAGAAGAAAACAAAAACAATGTCATGATGATGATGATGATGACGATGTCGATCATATAAAAACCACTACCACCCCCCCCACCCCCCACTCTGCAATGACAATAATGCCGAGTTCCTTACTACCACCACCATCACTGATAACAACGATGACAATAACGATGATGACGATACTCACGTTTGTGCTCCCCAGTCTGTGATGAAGAGAGACCCCTCATAGTAGGCTAGGCCAAAAGGGTGATACTTGCTGTCTATGGCCAGTAATGTTGTCCGGCCCTGTCCATTTGTGTCTGAACATTCGATCTGGTCAGTTCCTGCATCAGCCCAGTACAGCTTGTCGTCTAGAAACAAACAATAAAAAAGGATTGGTTTACAACAAAACGGGTACCCGGTCAGCCGAGCCGAATTTACGTGGCGTCTTAGTAGTACCAATAGCTGAAATGCGAGAGTTGTTCAGGGTTGTGTCGTTCCTTTCTTCAGATGGATCGGCCACAAAAGATCAGCCAAGCTTGGGGTTACGCTGTCAAACAAGCAGGGACCACCATCCATGAGGACAGTGGAAGCATACAGACAGAAAACAGCGAGCTTGACGATGGAAGAAGCAGCGACATGCGCTCCAATGGCTTGCCTTAAAAACAAGCCAATCAAGAAACTCAAGTGTAACCTTCAGTGATTCCATAGGGCTACTGCAAAAAGTGAAATCAGGAAAGATCCGCTCACAGTGGTATATAGAGCCACTACGAAGCATCAAGCTTGATCAGATCATATGCACTGTCCTACGCCCTGGGCGTGCAGAATAAAAAGAAATATTAAACGAGTGAGCAGACGGACTTGCAGGCACGGCAGACATCACTGACGGTTCGATCCTGGGTAAGTCTGAAGTGCTCAGTTTACGGGTTCCTTTCCCGTAAAGGGGCGAACTGTTCATTATGTGACTTTGGTTACCGCCTATTCAGGTCACTGAGGGTTTTCTCAAGTTTCCTCCCTCCAATTAGTCTAAGAATGGAATTGGAGGCAGTCAATCCATAATTTCAAAAATAAAATTTGATTTCCTTTTTCTAACAGCGATCTTCCTGCCTTTACACCAACTGTTTAAGTGACATTTAGAAATATTTTGGAAGCGAGTGACTTCAGCGGATACAAAATTCTGCAAATTGTTTGCAAATCTAGAGAATCTGACCATGTAACGCCTCTCCTTCGCTCCCTTCATTGGTTACCTGTTGATGCTCGAGTTGAGTATAAAGTTGCCTATGCTTGCTTCAACTTACTTTCAAACAATGATCCTCAGTACCTGTCTGACCTCATCCATCTTTATTCACCGTCCAGGCACCTGTATATGTTCAGCCAAAGATTCAAAAATCTTCAGTATTCTGTCAGAACAAAAACGTATGGTCAAGCTCCTCGTGTCTGGAATGACCGTCCTTTCAATGTCCGTCACTCTCACTCAGCCTGCTCCTTTCACACCTCTCTGAAGACTTGTCAGTTTTAAAAATACTTATACATTGATTCCTGCTATGTTTTCTTTTTCCATAGCATCTGATTGTGGTCTGTTTTGTGGGATGTGTTTGTGGCTCTCGGTGTGTGTGTGTATGTGTTTGGGTGTGTATGTGTGTGTGTAAAAGGGCAGAAATTACGGGATGCGTTGTGTGTGCTGCGCACGCGAGCAGCTTTATTAAATTGGAGGTCAGGTGCCAAATAAATCCATGTATTATATATATATATATATATATATATATATATATATATATATATATATATATATATATATATATATATATATATATATATATATATATATATATATATATATATATATATATATATATATATATATAAATGAATGAATGAATGATTTCATTCAATCATTATGCGTTGACTTACTTTGAGTGTCGATGGCGAGTGCGTTGATAAGCAGAAGTTGGAAGTTGAAGAGCACAGTACGGTTGGTACCGTCGTAGTTCGCTCTTTCTATCATAGGGGGACCGCCCCAGTCTGTCCAAAACAGCAGGCTGAAAGAAATACAACTCTACACTGTAGATAGATAGCGCCTTGAACAATTCTTTGAGCTCGTAAGGCGCTAGACAAATAGGACAATACTAAGATGTCAAGCGCGACGAGCGCATTCAAAGTGCGATACCGCCCTCTATAAATAACCGTATTATTATTATTATTATTATTATTATTATTATTATTATTATTATTATTATTATTATTATTATTATTATTGTTGTTGTTGTTGTTGTTTTTGTTGTTGTTGTTGTTATTATTATTATTATTATTATTATTATTATTATTATTATTATTATTATTATAAAAATCCTTGTCTGTGGACAAAAGTCCAGTATAGACTAAAGACCGACATATATATATCTATAGATCTCTCTCTCTCTCTCTCTCTCTCTCTCTCTGTAAAAAATTATATATATATATATATTCACAAGTTTACGGGAAATGGTTAAATTCTAGAATGGTCTGAAAATATTAAATGGTTGGATTTACTTGGTGCAAGCCATTTCCGGTCTCAACAAAATCTGCCGTGATTCAAAGGAATTGTCCATCACTCTCTGAAGTAATTTATGTTCATGGCGACTTTAGCAAAGGCTGAAAAACGATGGAAACATGAAAATGACTATCTGTTCAATTTAAAAAATGGCACAAAGGTTCCTCATCCTGCCTCGGTGCCCTCATCGAAGTGGATTGATGACATGTCTTGCTGGACACCTGTCACATATCCCAACATCTTCAACTATCTCGTTTTATCCGAGGGCGTTGACGGTGAACAGATGGAGAATTATAAATGACTAGAATCTTATAGTGTGAAAGATGCACGATTAGATCACACAATTGGGTCCATGCACATTAATCTCAAGACTGATCGCACGAAGCAACCGATGGCACGTTAAAATTAGTTTCATATTGCGGAAGTTGGTTTTCGCTGCGGCTCGCTCATAGGCCTCGATCTTTGCTTGTTTTGTTCATAACAACTGCTTGTGCAGTTGAAATGGTGGCTCACACGTACATTCTTTCCTCGTGAGAGGTCTGTGATCAAAACATTCTCGTCCTAATGCTTCTTGTAGCTTTTTTCTATTGTTTCTGCAGCCTTTAATAGCACAATGAGCACCAGAGCCGTTTGTGTAACTTCCTTGTACAGTACAGGGGCGGATCAGTTAGTTTTTTGGGGGGGGTTTCCAAAATTCGTATAAAAAATAAATAAATAAATAAAATAAATAAATAAATACATATATATATATATATATATATATATATATATATATATATATATATATATATATATATATATATATATATATATATATATATATATATATATATATAGTATTTATTTTATGTTTATGTTTATTTTTATTTTTATAATTGTATTCTCTCTCTCTCTTTCTCTCCTTCTTCTTTCTTTTCCTTTTTTTTTTTTTGGGCTGGGGGGGGGGGGGGGGGTTCCGGAAACCCCGGAAACCCCCCCCTCGTCCGCCCCTGCAGTAGACATGTTCTATATAACCGGAAGTTGGTTGCACTCGTCTTCAATTAAAGTCAAAATGGCGGACTCTATTCATAACCATTTGGGAATGAATATAATCATGAATATATATATATATATATATATATATATATATATATATATATATATATATATATATATATATATATATATATATATATATATATATATATATATATATATATATATATATATATATATATATATATATATATATATCCCATAATATTACATTCAACTATTAAAACACCGTTAAATCTTCCTCCTCCTCTGTCTCCTAGTCATCGTCATCATCGTCATCAATCTAAACAAAAGTATTTCCCCTACACAGCACACAATCATACACAGCACACAATCATACACAACACACAATCATATACAGCACGCAATCATATACAGCACGCAATCATATACAGTTGTACCAAGGAGTACTAAAGACAATTATAAACAGCACACATTCATGAACAGCTGTACACAATTATAAACAGCACATAATCATACACAGCACACATTCATACACAGCTGTACACAATCGTAAACAGCACACAATCATACACAGCTGTACACAATCATACACAGCACACGATCACACACAGCTGTACACAATTATAGACAGCAATCATACACAGCTGTACACAATCATACATAGCACACAATCATACACAGCAGCACACAATCATATACAGCAGTACACAATCATACACAGCATACAATCATACACATCACATAATCATACACAGCACACACATCACACAATCATACACAGCACATAATCATACACAGCATACAATCATACACAGCAGCACACAATCACACATAGCACTCAATCATGCACAGCAGCACACCATCATACATTGCAGTCCATCATACATAGCAGCACACCATCATACATAGCACTCAATCATACACAGCAGCGCACAATCATACATAGCACTCAATCATACACAGCAGCACACAATCATACATAGAACTCAATCATACATAGCACACAATCATACATAGGACACAATCATACATAGCACACAATCATACATAGCACTCAATCATACAGAGCAGCACACAATCATATACAGCACACAATCATACACAGCACACAATCATACTCAGCAGCACACAATCATACACAGCAGCACACAATCATACACAGCACTCATTCATACACAGCAGCACACAATCACACACAGCACTCAATCAAACACAGTAGCACACAATCATACACTGCACTCAATCATACACAGCAGCACACAATCATACATAGCACTCAATCATTACACAGCAGCACACAATCATACATAGCACTCAATCATTACACAGCAGCACACAATCATGCATAGCACACAATCATACATAGCACTCAATCATACAGAGCAGCACACAATCATATACAGCATACAATCATACATAGCACACAATCATACACAGCAGCACACAATCATATACAGCAGCACACAATCATACACAGCACTCAATCATACACAGCAGCACACAATCATACATAGCACTCAATCATACATAGCACACAATCATACACAGCAGCACACAATCATACATAGCAGCACACAATCATACACAGCAGCACACAATCATACATAGCAGCACACAATCATACACAGCAGCACACAATCATACACAGCAGCACACAATCATACATAGCAGCACACAATCATACATAGCAGCACACAATCATACACAGCAGCACACAATCATACACAGCAGCACACAATCACACACAGCACTCAATCATACACAGCAGCACACAATCATACACAGCACTCAATCATACACAGCAGCATACAAACATACACTGCACTCAATCATACACAGCAGCACTCAATCATAAACAGCACTCAATCATACACAGCAGCACACAATCATACACTGCACTCAATCATACACAGCAGCACACAATCACACACAGCACACATTCATACACAGCACACAATCATACATAGGCGCACCACTGATACGGAAATCCAAGCAGATTCAAGGGACATAACCATTACTGGAAAATTTTCAGGAACTCGCCATGTGTATCCTCAGTTCTGCAGCTGTAGCTTTGATTTAAACTACTAAATCTTTATAATCAGTGTTTAGGTGAAAGCACAATAGACATTTACACATTGCAAAATGAATATCCTGCAGACCATATCCGACATGCTCTGCCACTAGAAAAATAAAAGAGCGGTCGACCATATCCGAACATTTCGTCAGTGTCTCCAAAACAATAACAATATTGCAATCAAACTACACACTTTCTACAGTTGAGAATCGCCCTACCCTTCTGGAAATGGTTTACAATTCTAAGGTTGCTATTGTATTCTTGAATAACAGCAGTATTGTTTACAGATTTGGTAACAAACGCAAGGTTTAAGGAATTGTATCGATATTCTGAACAAATCACTCTGTTCCTGCTTTGACAGAACCAATCAACTTCTGATAATAATAATAATAATAATAATAATAATAATAATAATAATAATAATAATAATAATAATAATAATAATAATACACACCTTCACACACACAAACACACCCACACACACACACACACCCACCCACACACACACACACACACACACAACGACTATGACTGTGTTTTAAATATTTAACGAAGAAAAGTTCAGGATGGAGATTTAAGGATAGACACTGTTCAAAATGTGTTTTCAGTCCAGAGCGAAAGGAAAGACATAATTATATTGAACATTACCAAAAGTTTTCTACGTCAAATCAAATAGTTTACAATAAACAATCGCAAATCAAAGCTGCAGCCGCAGAACTAAGAACACTTAACCACACATTCGTGAAAAGTTTCTTATAATGGTTATGTCCATTGGATCTGCTTGGATCCGTGTAAGCGGTGTGCATATACACTCCCAAAAGTATCATAACTGCATAGGCCTTCACCCAACACAATTATATACAATATACAAGTAAGGTATTTCTACCCTTTATACACGTCGACTACAATCGCTCTGGGTTTGTCCAGGCCACTGCTGATAATGGTCCTGTGTGCCCGGGATTTCAGAGACAGCATGCCAATAGATTTGTTGCCAGCATCAGTATAGAAGATCAACCTGGACTGCGGATCCACTACAAGACCGTCCAACACCGAATCTGTTAAAATCCGAAGTTAGAATATTTAAGTGCTCATCTAAGAAGCGGAAAACGAAAGAAGAAAAATGAAGAACTTGGAACGAAAGAGCGACAAAGCGAGACCCGAAGAACAAATATCGGATACAAAGACAGCAATAGAAAACGCCAACATGCAGCCTCAAATGTCGGACACAGACAAATTTTTGAATAAGTACATAACTGTGTGCATGTTTATGCATGTGCATGTACAGTACTATCCTATCCTATCCTATCCTGTCCCGTAACCCGGAGGTCGTAGGGACACCACAGATGATCGTTTAACCAGCATACTCCATCTTTCTCTGTCCTCAGCAGCCCTGATGGCTTCGCTCAGTGTCAAACCAGTCCATTCTCGAATGTTGTCCTCCCACTTCTTTTTCGGTCCCCCTCTTCTTCTACCTGCTTGCACTGTGCCTTGCAGAATGATCTTTGCAAGGCCTGATGATCTGGTGACGTGGCCATACCATCGGAGTTTTCGTTTCTTCACCACTGTGAGCAGGTCATCGTGTTGTCCAATGGCTTGTGTGATGGTCTGGCGGACTTCGTCGTTGGTGATGTGCTGGGTATAGGAAATGAGAAGTCTTCTGTGGCACCTCATCTCCATGCTTTGTATTCTTAGTTGTAGATCTGCTGTGAGGGTCCATGCTTCGCAAGCATATAGGAAGATGGAGATGACAAGGGAGCGCCGCAGTCTTACTTTGGAATGTAGACTGATGGTCCTGTCTTTCCAAATGGGCTTCAACCTTGTCAGGGCAGCAGTTGTTTGTGCAATCCTGGAGAAGACTTCCTGTCGGGACCCATTGTCTGACACAATGGCTCCCAAATATTTGAAGTTATGCACTGTGTTGAGGGATTGGCCTTGGACTTTGATGTCCGCGTTGATGCCATTGGTGTTGTTGGTCATCATTTTGGTCTTCTCTGCACTTATTTCCATTCCATAAGCTCTGGAGGTGGTGTCAAGCCTCTGTACCAGCTGTTCAAGTTCTTGTTCCTTTCCAGCCAATCCATCAATGTCATCCTCAAAACGAAGATTGGAGATTGCTCTACCTCCTATGCTGACTGTGCCTTCGTGATCTGCAAGATCATCTGACATGATGCGCTCTAGGAAGATGTTGAAGAGTGTTGGAGAGTAGGCATCATTGACGCACACCGATTGTTGTTCTGAACCAGTTCCCGATGACGCTGTTATGGAGGACTGCACTGGTAGTTTTGTCATACAGGCTTTTGATTACTTCAATAATTTTAGAGCTGATGTTGTACACTTTCATTGTTGCACATAGAGCTGCATGCCAGACTCGGTCAAACGCCTTCTTGAAGTCTATGAACACATGATATAGATGTTGTTGGTGCTGTAGGTATTTCTCACAGATTATTCTGAGGTTGAAAATCTGTTCAGGGGTACTTCGCCCTGTCCTGAATCCTGCTTGTTCTTCAGTTATGATTTGTTCAGCTTGGGGTTTCAACCTGTTGAGTATTATTTTCAGGAGGACCTTGCTGGGATGGCTGATGAGGCTAATGGTACGGTAATTTTCACACTCCTGAAGGTTACCTTTTTTGGGAAGAGTGATGACAAGCGACTGGATCCATGGTGTAGGCCACTCCCCACTCTGCCAGATCTTGTTACAGATAATAGTAAGGGCATCAACTTTCTTCAGCGATTGCACTGCTGCTTCAACTTCTTCCAGGAGAATTGGGAGGATTTCTTCTTCTTCTCTGTTCTCGGGACATGCTAGAACTGATGGGTCTCCATTTGGTGTATGGTTGTAAAGATCAGAGCAGTACTCTGTCCATCTGTCCAAGACTTCTTGGTCTTCTGTAAGGCATATGCCAGACTTGCTTTGGATCGTGGAGACTGTGGGCTGTTTAACACTTGTCAGCCGCTTCACAGTCTGGTAGGCCTTCTTGCTGTTGTTCTTGTTCAGACTGTTATCTATTTCCTGGCATTGATCTTCTATCCAGTTCTCCTTTGCTGTGCGCATGCCTTTTCGGATGTCATTGTTGATTTTTCGGTAGACATCAGCTCCCTGTGAGGTGCTCTTGTTCTTTTTTTAATCTCTCTTCGTTTATCACACAGATCCAAACGTTGAGGTGTGATCCACGGCTTCTTCTTTGGTCGGTGCTTGCCAAGGATCTCAGTGGCGGCATCTGTCACAGCTGAGTTGAAGGTGGTGGTCATGGTGTTGACATCTACTTCACTAGCCCCCAAAATGAGCAGTGGTGCAAATTTCCCTCCAATTGTGGTCTGAAATAGTTCTGCCACCTCCGGGTCTTGCAGTTTGTCCAGGTCGAACTTCAGTCTAGTGCACTTTGCTGTATTTACTCTCTTCAAGTGGAGCCGGAAAGACATCATCACGAGATCGTGATCACTTCCGATGTCTGCTCCTGGAAAAGTGCGTGTCCTGCCAATGTTGATGCTTGATCTGAAGCGTTTCTTGACCATGATGTAGTCGATCTGGTTGTGATGCTCCCCGCCGGAACTGTGCCATGTCCATTGTCTGGATTTTTTGTGGAGACCAAGCGTGTTTGCCAGTACCAGATTGTTGTATCTGGCAAACTCCAAAAATGTACAGTACATGTTTGTGAAAGTCTTCAACAAACTATAAATGACCTAAAAACAACAATTACAAACCTGACACAGCTCCGACACCATGATTGCCCTAAAAGTATGCGTGTTTGTTCGAGTCCGTCGCCTGCACTTTGGACAGAATTACCGGTTTCTTTAACCTGCCACTGCAGCGACATGGGGGAAGTGAACAACCGTTTAAAGAGTCATTTCATAAAGCCGACTCTAGTGAGCAAAATCTCCCGTCACCTTCGGGATGCGAACCCAGGTTGTCCTGTCCAGCTGTGCGAGCGTTTTCCCATTGGGCCACTGTGCTACCGACCATCCGAACGAATAGCAAACCAGCTAAGTAACCTATATCATAAATACTAGCAAACCAGCTACATAGACTATATCATAAATAATCTCACCCGGTCCTGCAACCCAGATAGTTTTGACGTCACTTCCGTCCAGGCGGGAAGAGCGAATGGCGTTACTGAGTGTGCCTGCCACTTCAGTCCAGTAAACCCTCCTTTCTACAGGGTCAAAGCCTGCCGAACAGAGGGCAAGGCTCATCATTCACATCAACAATAAGGAGAGGGTGGCTGAGGAGAAGATAAAGGAGATAAAATAGAACAAGTAGACACGAAGTTTATTCCTGTCGATCAACTCAGGAAAGTTGCAAACATTTTCAAACGTTTTTTTACTGGTTGAAAGTGCACAGTTTTCAAACCAACTGATGCTGACAAAACCATGACCACGCGCCCCGTACTCTTTCGGATAATAGTGTAAACCTAAGTCGTCTGTGCACGCATGCATTCCATAGCACGGACTTCAAAGACTTTGACGCTCCTGCGAGAGCGAGGGTTAGGGACCTAAATCAACACTGAACCACCAGAGCCCTCATACTGCTATAATGGACAGGGAAAATGGCCACATTTTATATCGCCCACCACCAAGGGATTCGGTGTGCCAGGCGTCATCGGTGTGCCAGGCGTCATCGGTGTGCCAGGCGTCATCGGTGTGCCAGGCGAACGCTCTACCACTTGAGCTACGGCGGTGGGCCTCTTCAGATCTTATTCATGCTCAACGAATGGTTACACTTACAAAACAACAAGATGGCAAGACACTCAAATTCAAATCCAGACATACACCTGAAAAACAGCATTTTCAAAAGCGTTAATTTTCTCTGGTCGACTCTTAAGAAGCAAAATGGCAACATGGCCACTATCTGAACTACCTGTAAGCTAAAAATCTAAATCTGTTTAGCCAATTTTGAGATATAGCACAAAACGGGTTAAAACATTATGGATCTCAGCGACCTTGATCTTTGAGAAAGTGCAAATATAATGGACCTAAAAGGCCGAATACTAAAGTATCTGCATAGTAAACCTAATGAAAATGGGCAAGGTATTGTTTTGGATAAAGCAAACAAAAAAAAAAGTGTGAATAAGCTTAAATACTCATCTCTCATCGTGCGACAGAAAGGCTTGACGGTCAAACATGTATGGCTCCTTATGATTCCAGACCATTTCAAAGTTTTATATAGAAATACAAATACAAAGTATTATATAGAAATAGGCCTACAAAGTATTATATAGAAATACAAAGTATTATATAGAAATACAAAAACAGAGAGATGCCCCTTACCTACTGCAATGGGGTTGAAGATTCTGGTTGCTATGGGAATCCGATAGTTGCTGCGGGTGGCTATATCCATTCTAAAGATCATATCAGCGGCACCGTTGCCGCTCGCGACGAGAAGAAAGGCTTCAGGGTATACAGCTGAAAAAAAGATTAAAAATAACTAATTAATTAAATAAATTAATAACTTGAGAGAGAGAGAGAGAGAGACAGAGAGAGACAGAGAGAGACAGAAACAGAGAAAGAGACAGACGGATGGATATAGATAGATAGATAGATAGATAGATAGATAGATAGATAGATAGATAGATAGATAGATAGATAGATAGATAGATAGATAGATAGATAGATAGATAGATAGATAGATAGATAGATAGATAGATAGATAGATAGATAGATAGATAGATAGATAGATAGATAGATAGATAGATAGATAGATAGATAGATAGATAGATAGATAGATAGATAGATAGATAGATAGATAGATAGATAGATAGATAGATAGATAGATAGATAGATAGATAGATAGATAGATAGATAGATAGATAGATAGATAGATAGATAGATAGATAGATACAACTTTTTTTTCTCGTGAAGAACACTGGAGAATATGAATAATAATATCCTTACAGTTGGGAAGAAAAAGCCTTAACGACTGAAGTTGTTTAAGACATAATAAAGCTGTTCTTCTTGTGCAGGAGAGTTACTTTAAAATAAAGCATGTTTCTAGAAAATAAGATAAAAAGACAAAAACGAATAGAAAGAAATAGTGAGATAAAGAAAGAAAGAAAGAAAACGACAAAAAAAAACAACTGTTGCTATAGTAATAATTATTTAAAAAACAAAACAAAACAACATTACATGTGTTATAGTTAGCTACGAAGCCAGTTCAAGTGGTGTTGCCATTGGAAACGAACTTGACCCTCAAGAGGTTGCCAAAGGAACGGACCACCGAGAGCACTTCTTTACCACATTGACGACCCCCGAACATAGGGGCGGCATCAGTATCTCCATCGCGAATCTAACACGCAAGATCAAGAATGTCATCATCATCAACGTCATCATGATCATCACCCTCATCATCATTATTAATATATTGTCGTCGTCAACATTGTCATCACAACCACAACCATCACCACCACCACCCTTTTAAAACGCAAGAATGTCATCATCATCATCATCATCATCATCATCATCATCATCATCATCATCATCATCATCATCATCATCATCATCATCATCATCATCACCACAGCTACGTTCTCATTACCTCAACATAGTCGGACGCACACTCTGGATCATCTTCAAGGTCAAATGCGGTAAAGGTCAAGGTCACTCGCTGGTTGCTTGGTGCTCGGATGAGGTAGATACAGTTGCTGTTGTTGTCGTAGCGGTTTGGGTAATTCGGTGACTGGAAACTGCCTGATGGAGCTGTGAACGTTCCTCCACACCCTGTGACATCATCATCATCATCATCATTATTGTCGTCGTCGTCATCATCATCATAATCATCAACAGCAACGAGAAACAGCATCAACACACTGGTTAGGGGGGAAATAAAGATATAATTTGATGGTTCACGGTCACTTCCCCTTGGCCGTCTCTTCCTCCCCCAGCCCCACTCTCCAGACAGTTCCCCCGTTCTTTTCCTCCCAAGTCTCCTCCACCCCTGCCCCCTCTAGCCTTCTTCCTTTCCGACTATTTCCCCCACACCCCCCACACCCCGCATGCGGTCACTCACACCCCTCCCCCTCCTTTTCTAAATTCTTCCCTCTTCCCACTGGCCCGGAACAGTTACAATCTTTAATTTGTAGTTTATAGACTACACCTATGAACAAACTGACGTATTGGGACACTGGAAGCAACAAAGTATAGGTCTACTACTGATGTTTGATCATGATCGCTGAGAACGTTACTGACTTTCTTCAAGACTACTCATATTTGATCATTGGTCTTGCTTGACCTAAGTTTTGAAGTATATGTGAACTGTTATTCAGTTTACTTCTCTGCTTTTTACTGAAAACAAAATATGTGCACTGAAAACGTTACTTTAGTTACTTTAGTTATCTTTAGTTACCTTAGACTTCTGGACGAGCTCATGGATCTTAAACCGATATGGTTCTCTCTCTCTCTCTCTCTCTCTCTCTCTCTCTCTCTCTCTCTCTCTCTCTCTCTCTCTCTCTCAGTGGGTTCAGGACAATAACATAACTGGAGAGTACCAAGCTGGCTTTAAAAATGGGTATTCAACTGTTGATAATATATTTACTTTGTTGTCTTGTATTCAAAAACAGTGTAATGTTGATGGTAACAGAAAGTTGTACGTAGCCTTTATTGATTTTGAAAAAGCTTTTGACTCTATCAACAGAAATATTTTGTGTTTCCGATTCTGTTGAAATGTCAGATTACTGGTTAACTGTTTCGGTGTATTAAAAATATGTACAATATTGTTAGAGCAAGAGTGAGATGTGGTGAAAAGTTGACTGACATTATTAACTGTTCAGTTGGCGTTAAATAAGGAGATGTGATCAGCCCGGTTTTATATTCTTTATATATCAATGAACTTGCCCTTAAGGTTGTAGAAAATGGAAAGCATGGCGTAAATTTTTCGTTGGACACTCTGGAACTATTTATTTTGTTACTTGCCGATGATGTTGTTCTCCTCTCGGTAACAGTTGTTGGTTTACAAAATCAGCTGAATAGTTTGCAACAGGCCTCGTTGGCAATTGGTCTTAAGGTCAATAAGGAAAAAAGTAACATAGTTGTATTTAGAAAAGGGGGATTCTTGGGCGCCAGTGAGAGATGGTTTTTTGACGGGCATCCTATGTTAGTAGTGAATATGTACAAATACTTAAGGATTTATTTGTCTACAAGACTGAGTTTTTCTGGCACTTGTACAGATTTGAGCAGTAAAGCTAAGGGTGCCTTGTTATGTCTCTTAAAGAAACTGTACAGTTTGAATGTGTTCTCTGTTGATTTATTTTTTAAGTTGTTTGACTCTCAAATACAACCAATCGCATTGTATGGGTCAGAAATATGGGGTTTGGACAAAGCTGCGATACATTGTGAAAAAGTTCATCCATTTGCACTGAAAAAGTTCCTAGGTGTTGATATCCGTACTCCAAATGATTTAGTGTATGGTGATTTAAATCGTTACCCTATTCTGATTAATGCTATTGTTAATTGTATACGGTACTGGCTAACGTTGAAACGTATGGACGCTCATAGACTTCCTAGAAAGTCATATGTAATGTTACGTCATTTAGACGATAGGGGGAAAACTACGTGGGCATCAAATGTACGGAAGTGTCTTTTTCAGTATGGATATGGATTTGTGTGGCTGAATCAAGGTGTGCAAGATATAAAAAGATTTTTGAGAGATTTTAAACAAAGACTTGTAGATTGTAGATGGCAAGACTGGAGTTCATACCTGTCAAGGGTTTTTGGGGTTGTGGTGTAGCAATTTATCAGAAAAACCATAGCAAATGGAGGTTTGGTGTAGCACTAATGTGAATCACGCGATTCGCAACAAAACTGGAAACTTCTGCATCCAATATAAACACACACATCCAATGTGTTTACAAATTTATTGTAAAATCTTGTTAATGCACAACACTTTAGCTATTACCATTATCATTATAAACATTTTCAAATTTCATGTACGTTTTTCAAAATAAAAGTGAAAATGAAAAAAAAAAAGAGAGAGAGAAAAGAAATCGGTAGGAAAATTTATTTTGTATCAAGACCAGGTTCAGCATCACATCATTTACATGGCTTCCATGTAGATCTAAACTTTCCTAGCACTGGTAAGGAAAACAATTTTTTAATGCATCAGTAGACTCAATAAAGTTTAGTAATAGCATATGAGTAACTAAGTGTCTTTAAACCGGACTCGACCGGAACAGACTACTTTCGCGCGAAAACCCCCTTGGTTAAAAAATAATATCGTCACTTTTGAAAAATTGCGTAGCAGCTTTGTGATACGCCGTAGCAATGGGAAAATGTTTAAAATGCGTAGCGCTACGCAAAAAATCCGTAGCACTTGACAGGTATGGGAGTTATTATGTACAAAACAGTGATAGATATAAGATGTAAAGTTTAATTGTTGGTATTAATCAATGTATAAGAACTCATCTGACCATGGGAATGGACAGGCATTTAAAATTTATAATGACACGGTTCCGTTTTGGTGTTTCGAATATTTATGTCCATTACAATAGATATAGAAATTTTAAACCAGCTGATAAATTGTGCCCACTTTGTAAAACAAATGAAGAAGATGAATTGCACTTTGTATTATGTTGTCCAGTGCTGCATAATTTAAGAACGCAGTTCATTGCTGCCAAATATTATAGAAACCCATGTATTTTTAAATTTATCATTTTGATGTCATCATGTCACCGGGTAACATAACAAATTTGTGTATCTTTTTATATAGAGCATTTAGGTTAAGAGAAATTGTACTATCATGATATTGCTTATATGCATATGTTAACCGACTGATAGCTGATATGGTGAATTATGAATATGTAATTATGTCCTTACTTTGTGAATGCATGAAGACATTGTATACACCCTTCATAAAGGGGCGATGCCTTGATGAATAAATTACAAATTCAAATTCTGATTATATCTCTCATATCTTCCTCCAATTCTGATTATGTATATCATCTATCTCATTTTTCCGCTTTTCAAACAATTTAATTGTTGATGTATGGCATTAGGGTTGATTCTAAACATAGGACATCTGAATGAATAAATTCGTTGTGGCCCAGGTGTGTTTGGCTGCTTGAGTGTCTGTGCAGGTGTTGTGGTGTGGTTTCTTTTTTGTGATCATAGTAGTTGTTCCATGGCGTTTTTAAGTAAATTGCTCGTTTCTGTTTCTGTGTGAAATGCACGTATACTGTTAGAGATAGACAATTTTATTGTGCTTTGTATTTTAGTATGTGTGTGTGTGTGTGTGTGTGGGTGTGTGTGTGTGTGGGTGTGTGTGTGTGCGTGGGAGACATAGAGTGAGTGGGTGTGTTTGACTATGTTTTAATACTGTGGTGATAGAGACAGACAATTTTTTATTGTGCTTTGCATTTTATTGTGTGTATGTCTTTGTGTGTGTGTGTGTGTGTGTGTGTGTGAGTGTATGTGTGTGTGCGTGGGAGACATAGAGTGAGTGGGTGTGTTTGACTATGTTTTAATACTGTGGTGATAGAGATAGACAATTTTATTGTGCTTTTTGTATTTTATTGTGTGTGTGGTTGTGTGTATGTATGTGTATGTATGTGTGTGTGTATGTGTGTATGCGTGGGAGACATAGAGTGAGTGGGTGTGTTTGACTATATTTTAATACTGTGGTGTTTGGTTTTGTGTTTGATGCTTTTATTCTTTTATGTTCCTTGAGTATTTATTTATGGCTGGCTGTAACTGCGCTTTGAGCTTCTTCTGAGGGAAAGGCGTAGAATTTTAAATGAAATAAATTATTATTATTTTATTATTATTAATAAATGACTTCTTATACAGCGCATAAAATTTTCTACACACGGTTGCGTGCTCAGACCAATGCATAAGTATGCACAGGTAGTGTTTACACAACAAGGATGAGAAGTTTAGTGATCGGTTTGATCGACAATTACCCATTATATCATCCTTCAATAAGAAAAAAAGCAATTTCCCAAGTAAACTCAAATTAAAGAGAAACGAACAAAACAAACGAACGTGTCTCGATAGCCGGAGACGTTAAATGTCAATATAAAATGTAATATGTTGCACTACCTTGCTTGTGCATATTCGCATTCTTTGATTCGATCTGCACTTGCTATGCGTGACCGATCACTGAATCTCCTAATGCACTACATGTATTTACATCCTGTTTCATGCGTCAACAACCGTTTCAAGCATATAACAAAGTTCAAAATAGGACTAATACCAAATGCTTGAATGAATGAATGAACATTGAGGTTTAACGTCTACACCCACCATTGGCGATATGGCAGACGGGGATAACCATCCCAGGGAAAGAGGGATAGGGACTTGAATCAATACTGAACCACCAGAGCAATCATACTGCTAAAATGGACAGTGAAAAATGGCCACATTTTATATCGCCCATCACGGGATTCGAACCTGGGTCATCGGTGTGCCAGGCGAACGCTCTACCACTTGAGCTACGGCGGTGGGACCAAATGCTTTACAACACCAAATTCGCTGGAAAAAATCTCTCTGTCTCTCTGCCTCTGTCTAACCGTGCACCATAATGGTTGTTAGCGGTCTTCCACGTTCACTAGAAGACCTTAGTAAAAGAAAATGCCATCACTTCTTTCAGGGTTGACGTCAAGTTCGACAGAATTAGTGTCATCAAAGAATATGGGTATACTACAAAGAAGAATCATCCGTAGGAACACCGCCGTCAAGCGCTGCGTGGCGGAGCAGGTCAAGGGAGGTAAAAAGACCACATAGCAACATGTAAATACAGACGATATTGCTCGACTGTATCGGCGTGTTTCTGATGAATCCCGAACACATTTGTCAACAAAATTACTGTGTCATGTGTAGAAAAATGACTCCCTGCAATAATGCTGGTATTTTTGCACATTTGTTTTTTTGTCAACATTGTGATATAGAGCTTACAATTTACATGGAAATGGTGAATGAAAACAGTTCGAATTCTACTTATTTTTTTCTTCTTTTTTTTAAATTCATACAAACATGAGGCCTTTTTATGATATTCAAGTTTGTGCTGTTGGTGACTGAATCATAACATAAAACTATTGCAGCATGCCAGAGTGCTAAATTGTATTCATAAATTAATATCCCCCATTGAATAGTGATTAGTTTGCTAAAGAGCGTTGATTGTCAATTGAACAAAATGGAACTTGTGAAAATTTAACACTGCTTTGCATAATCATAATTATTGTCAAATTCAGTTCAATTTGTAAATATGTTATTGTTTCCTTTGGTTTGGTTTTCTTTGTTGTTTTTGTATGATTACTTTTTTTCTCTTCTTTAACGCTTGTTGTTGTCTTATACTACTTAGTACTATTAGTAAATGGTTCACAGCTATTCTGAATAAGCGCCTGTATGGGTTTATAGAAGATGAAAATAAGATTGCTGAAAATCAAGCTGGTTTTAGGAAAAATGACTCAACAATTGATAATATTTTTACGTTACATGCAATTACACAAAACTGTTTAAGTAAGAAAGGACAAAAATTACACGTTGCGTTTGTCGATTTCAAAAAGGCATTCGACTCTGTCAATCACGGCAAACTTTTAGACACACTACTAAAAGAAGGAATACATGGCAAGTTTTACTGTATTTTACTATCAATGTACAATTCGTTGAAATAATGCGTACGAGTCAAAGGAGAGTTTTCTGAATTTTTTGACTGTCCTATGGGGGTACGGCAGGGCTGTGTGTTAAGTCCTACGCTTTTTTCTGTGTTTATTAATCAATTAGCCGAACATATTAATGAATCAGGCCGCCATGGAATACAATTATTACCTGGTCTCATGGAACTTTTCATTTGGCATTTTGCAAATGAGATAACACTAATATCCTCAACATTTGCTGGTCTACAAAACCAGCTAAACAGTTTAAAAGACAGCTGTGTCATGTCAAGCTTAAATTGCAAGTTAGTATCGAGAAAGCACAAATTATGGTATTTAGAAAAGGTGGATTTTTGTCCAAATATGAAAAATGATTGTTTTGATGGTGTAAAAGTTAAAGTGGTTAATGAATACTGCTATTTAGGCTATGTCTTTACGACCATGCTTAGTTATACAATTGGTACAAATCATTTGGTTCAATATATCTCTATCTATCTATCTATCTATCTATCTATCTATCTATCTATCTATCTATCTATCTATCTATCTATCTATCTATCTATCTATCTATCTATCTATCTATCTATCTATCTATCTATCTATCTATCTATCTATCTATCTATCTATCTATCTATCTATCTATCTATCTATCTATCTATCTATCTAATCTATCTATCTATCTATCTATCTATATTATATATATATATATATATATATATATATATATATATATATATATATATATATATATATATATATATATATATATATATATATATATATATATATGTGTGTGTGTGTGTGTGTGTAAGTGTGTGAGTGATTGTGCTGCTGTTTTGTTGTTTCTTAATTGGTAGGGAAAGTAAATCCGGTTTTTGTGAATTAGTGTTGCTTTGGTAGAAACAAACATGTTGTACAGTACTGGTAGTATAGACTTTACATCTGATATGGCAGAAGAGCATCACTCGTGACTGTCCCTTCCCCCACCGTACCACAAGCGTGTGTAATATGTATGTCTTCGCGCACCTGGCACGTGTGTTTGCAGAGGCGAACGGCCATAAAGCAATAAATTGTCAAAGTCAAAGTCAAAGTCTCCCTCTCTATCCGACGAGGAAGAAGCATGTCGTCAACAGTCTAGGATTAAGTTTGCACATGTTGTCGAAAGTTCTTCTAGCTGTTGATGGTTTACATTCAAGGACGTCCTCTTTAAAAAAAAATAAAAACCCACTAAAAAAGCCTTTGCTTGTTTACTCTTTAATGTTATTTACGATTTTCCATGCCCCGTATTTATTGTGTGACAAACTGTAAGGCATGGGCATTATCATCATTATGCCAAAACCGAAAAGAAAAAGTGCATTGAAGGTACGGAATGAAGGAGACCAACCCATTCCCCTGAGACTGTTTAAAACATTCCCCCCACTTCCCCTCTATTTCCTCCCTCTCCCGCCTGACAGATTTCAGCAAGGCTACAATCAATTTCAATATTTGTGTGGTAAATAGGCTACCTCAAATGAAAGAAATGTTTATCAAATTTAAATTTAGTAGCAAATGGTGTAAGAGGTCTCTTTAGTTCAAGGAAGGTAATCCGGACTGTGCCAGAAGTAACTAGCCCCTCAAAAGGCTGAACGTATTAAAATATAATTAAATTAAAACTAAATACAAAATCAAATAAGACCAGGCGAATAAACAGCGAGGCGTATAAGGCCGATGAACCAGGAAGTAACTGTTTAGATTGGCTAATGCTAATGTGTACCAATCAAGACCTTGCAAAACCTATCAACTGCGCCGAAGCGAGCTTGGAAGCAGCTAAATGATTACTTGTTCAAATATTGGAGTTCAAAGCACTATACCCTGTATGCACCAACCTTCATTCAACATCTATAGATAGCCTTCATAACAACAACAGACAACGCCAAAAATAGTACTTAGTAGTCACAGTTCGGGAACTATAAATAGTAATAAGTGCTGGACCCTAACCGATGCAGAGTTGCTTCACGTACACACACACACACACGCACACGCACACACACACCTACCCACACCCACACACACTCACAAACACACACACACTTACACACTTACACACACACGTTACACGGTTATATATCAATAGTTGATTCAGTCCTGATGCATGAATCTTGGTAAGTGTAACTCGAATTCGTTTATCCACGCAGCCTGTTCACTCAGCAACAAGGCAGGAGTCGTCGTATAAAGTTTTCCAACTTTATTCAGCAAACATCAACGACTGCATACGGGATCGCTTTCCGAAAATCACTACAACAATCATCATCAAAAATCATCATCAATCACTCCTACCAGCAGACAGTGCATTACTTATATAGCCTCTCTGCGGTGGAGAAAAAATTTGAACTTTTCAGCATGACGCAATAACACCCAATCAAAACAAAACTGGTCACCGGAACTATGCACTGTCTTACTCATTAGGTTAGAAGAATCGCTTAGCTATTACCAGATCTATCTGGAAGCATCGGTCGATAATAAACAAGTAAGTCCAGAAAATTCTCAACAATATCGACTAACGAAAATTATCAACATTATACAAAGCTTCTTCTAGCAACAACGCAAAATGAAATTTAAAAAAATACCCACTATGATCGGATCTATCACGTGAGTCTCTCTCTCTCTCTCTCTCTCTCTCTCTCTCTCTCTTTTATATAACAGAGACCTTACCCATTAATCAGAGACCCTACCCATTTGTAAAAAAAAATTAAATTAATATAAAAAATATAATTATATTATATAAAAAAATAAAAATTGTAAAATTCAAAATAACAAAATTTTTACAAAACACTAAATTGTAAAATTATTATTATTATTATTATTATTATTATTATTATTATTATTATTATTATTATTATTATTATTATTACCATCATCATCATCATCATCATCATCATCATCATCATCATCATCATCATCATCATCATCATCATCATCATCACTTTTTTGGATTTAGTCAACACAAAGTTACGCTGAAATACAAGGGAGGGAACTCTGCACCTTGTTTGATTGATTGATTGATTGTTGCTTTAGGTCCAGCGGACTCTTCCGAGCCAAATCAGGACCGGACAACCCCCGATCCGCATAAAAGATCTGCTGAAACAACCCAAGTAGGAAAACTGTATGCCCTCCACCGGTCAGTCACTTTACAATAAAGACATCCCACGCAGGGTACGGCTGAGGCTTTACCCCAACTAATCGAACCCCCGGTTACAAAAACAAAATAGAATACAAACATCATTATAAATTATCAACAAAGCACATACATATAAAATGCCTATATTGCTAAATAATAACATCATAGGAAGCCCTAGTGACCACCCGGCAGAAAGCGTCCAATACTCCCAAGCTGATCCAACAGACCTCATACACAAACAAGGAGTCTTGTCCAGGAAGAGTTTTCAAGAAAAAAGGTAGGTCATTGATCTAGCGAAGAAGAAGATAGTATAGCAGAGTGATAGGACAGAGCAGGAATGGGAAAGAGCAAATGAGGAAGACAGCGACAGTGAGAATTTAAAGCACTAAATTTCCAGAAAGTGGGGATACTATTTATACTGAAACCCCCGGCACTCCAACGGGGGTAGGGTCTAGCACTTGTTTCTATAGTAAAATACTAGCCATCATTGACGTTGTGAGTAGTCCTCCAGTTATTTTGATCTAAAAAGCCAGCAGTCGTGGGGTTATCGCAGATATTCTGACTAGGGTTATAGCCTTCGTTGTCAACACCGGTCAGAGAAGAAAAACTGAGACGTTTCATCCTGATATCTTGTTCTTTGCGAGTCTTATGGTAATGAGCAAGCTACATGTAAGAGCACAGCAGAAGCGTGCATATGATATCTATATTTATATCTATATAATTATTGAAGCTAGTGCTAGGAGGAAAAGTAAGGTGAGGATGATGGCGTGTAGGGCCGGTATTTGCGCTCCCAAGCAATGGAATTCTCTTCCACCACACATCCGCAACATACCGACCACCCAGGCCTTCAAAAACGCACTCAAGACCCATCTCTTCAAACTGTATTATCCTGATTGACTCACCCTCCGACTGATGACGGATGCCGGTGGGGTGCTGTCCATGGCTTGACATATAAATAGTCTGTACATTTATCTCGGAGTATCTAATTATTTTTATATAACTATTTTTGCATAATTATTTTTGCATTAGTTTGTACATTATGTTTTTGATAATATTTTATTTCTGCAATAGTGAGGAGAGGCAGGTCTTATCTTTTTTTATCCGATCATTGTATTAATTAACCATTGTTAGATGTAACAAAGTTTTAGTTATATTTTAAATCTGTATGGTGAATCTTATTATTATTTAATATGCCATTGTATTAATATTTTTTGTTTGTTTGTTTGTTTATTTTGCATGTGTAGTGTATTGCATATGTTGTTGTTCTCTTGTATGCCTTTGTAAGTACGGTTGGTGTGAATGCTTCCATACCTTGTTTTATTGTTTATGTTTGTCCTAAAGATATATCCTATGTTAAGAGCAGTGAGTCCAGCCCTGAGCTGGGGTACCGCGCTATATAAGCCTACTTTATTATTATTATTATTATTATTATTATTATTATTATTATTATTATTATTATTATTATTATTATTTATTTATTTTTATTATATATAAAGACATCTGTATACTGCTAATTACATTTAAAAAAATTTGTAAAAGAAATGTATTTAAAAACATTATATATTTATTATATTACGTCACGATGAGTACGTCACTCCAT
Organism: Oncomelania hupensis; assembly: GCA_036898135.1. Lineage (NCBI taxonomy): Eukaryota > Metazoa > Mollusca > Gastropoda > Littorinimorpha > Pomatiopsidae > Oncomelania > Oncomelania hupensis. Next base: position 18,011,494 of record CM072525.1, on the reverse strand, counting down.
TTGCATAACATTGGTTTTACCTTGGGAGGTACCAAGTAAAGTCTAAGTACGTACCAAACTTGAACCAAATCCCTCCAGCAGTTTGGGAAAAAAATAGGATTAGAAAAAGAGGGGGGAAAAAAAACCACCACACATTATGATGTCACCGTGATGACGTCACCCAATATGAATACTTTTGTTGGGTCATCTGATAGGGTTCACTATTTCCAAACTAAACACCAAGTTTCAAAGAAACCCGTCCATTAGTTTCACAGAAAAGTGTGCATATGTCACATCCGGGCGGACGCCGGACGGACGAACGGACGAACGGACAAAGCCCAAAACAACAGTCCCCAGAGCTTCACAGCTCGGGAACTAAGAATAATGCAGGATACTATTACGCGCTATTTCAATAATGGAACTCAAAGGGCGGCGATCTGAAGTGATCGCTATTGCAGAAGGCGGAAGAGAAATCAAATGTTTTTTTTGTTTTTTTTTTTTAAAATGTAGATTAACTGCATCCAATATCTTTATTGAAGGGAGGGAAGAAATCGTAGTAGTAGTAGTAGTAGTAGTAGTAGTAGTAGTAGTAGTAGTAATAGTAGTAGTAGTAGTAGTAGTAGTAGTAGTAGTAGTAGTAGTAGTAGTAGTAGTAGTAGTAGTAGTAGTAATAATAATAATAATAATAATAATAATAATAATAATAATAATAATAATAATTTATGTTATAATACGCAACGAAGAATACAAAGCAATGAGATGAGGTGCTACAGAAGACTTTTGGGCATTTCCTATACCCAACACATCACCAACGACGAAGTCCGACAGACCATCGCACACGCCATTGGACAACACGATGACCTGCTCACAGTGGTGAAGAAACGGAAACTCCGATGGTAGGGCCACGTCACCAGATCATCAGGCCTTGCAAAGACTATTCTGCAAGGCACAGTGCAAGGAGGTAGAAGAAGAGGGAGACCGAAAAAGAGGTCGGAGGACAACATTCGAGAATGGACTGGTTTGACACTGAGCGAAGCCATCAGGGCTGCTGAGGAAAGAGAAAGATGGAGTATGCTGGTTAAACGATCATCTGTGGTGCCCCTACGACCTCCGGCTTACGGGACAGAATAGGATAGGATAGGATAATGCGCAATTCCAAACTAAAAAGTCTGCTCAAAGCGCTTACAAGCATACTCATACACAAGCACTCGCACAATAAGGTACTGTACAACACACTAAAACATGGAGTATATAAAAAGAAATAAATACGTTAAAAAAAAGGTTTAAACTACATACATTTAACCCATGCCCACACACAAACACACACAAAATCAATATAAGCAGCCAAAATAATAAGATAAAATTCCTACATGTACACATGTTCAATACAATTAATCAAAAGTTTCTTTTTAAATTTTTTTTAAAGCATCATACATTATATATACATATATTTTAAATCTAAAAGTTGTAAGAAACATTAACATAAAACCAAACATGCCATTATGCAATCAAATACAATACAGAATAAATACAATAAAATACACTGACAGAACTTAAACCTGACACTGTGACTGACTGAGCCAGTAAAAAACAAACAAGCAATAAGACAAGTTATGATTTTATGGAATAAAATAGTTAACTTTGCCAAATTTCAGAAGACCACAAAAATGTAGGACGCTGGGTCCAGTGACCGACAGACCAGGGCTAAACTAAGAAGCAGCATGAACCTCTCTCTTGTCGGATTCGGGGGTAGGGGACGAGGTGGAGGATGTGGGGTGGAGGGGGTGTGGGAGGGTTGCGTGTGCGGGACCATCCAAAACTGGGAAATGTGAGCACGCACACAAGGGAATTTCCTCCACGTGGGAGGTTAAAACGAATAAATCGAACTAAATGGGGTTCCCCACGCCGGTAGACTATAACCCAGGTAAAAAGAGCTTTTAAAATAAAATACTGAAATTGGGATGGGAGCAGGCAACCAAAGGGGAAAGGGGTGCATACTACCTTTCAACACTAAATTCTTTTCTGTTTTTTTTTTTTTTTAAAAACTAATCCTTCTACTGACATCCCCACCACTGCCACCACCACCACCACCATTACGACAGAGCACCAGGAGAAAACCATCGGTGATCTGCAAAAGTCTCCTACCTTAGTCGCTTAAGTTCGTCCCTTGCGGTGTTCGAACCCGCGACCTTCGGCATAGGAAACCAGCACCCTATCCACTGAGCTACAAGCAAAGACCATCCTGCAAGGCACAGTGCAAGGAGGTAGAAGAAGAGGGAGACAGAAAAAGAGGTGGGATAACAACATTCGAGAATGGACTGGTTTGACACTGAGCGAAACAATCAGGGTTGCTGAGGACAGGGAAAGATGGAGTATGCTGGTTAAACGATCATCTGTGCTGCCCCTACGACCTTCGAGTTATGGGATAGGATAGGATAGGATCGGACAAGTTAGCTGGCCCTCCTCCCGCCCCCCCCCCCCCACTCCTGACAATGTGTAGTTGTTGAAGTAAACAAAACATTATGCTGGTTAATCCTGACCTTCAATGAGTTCATAAGATAGGCCTAACTAGCCAACCAAAAGTAGTATTTTGTACTCAATGTTATATCGCGCTTTATCAGTTCAGGAGCTGCTCAAGGCGTTGGCCGATACAGGATTTGATTCAAGCCTCCTGAAGGCGCCAACTTGCAGCCTTTGGGTGCATCGCCTAAACGACCCTGGCAACTGAGCACAAAGACGTAGTGCTTGTTGGGTGTAGTTGTGTAAATGGCACCCCTCTAGGACGCAGGTCATGATTTTTTTATAATCCGTGCGATGGAATGTGTGCGTGCAGGCTAGACCTCGGTTTATGTTCGCGTCCGATGTGCAAATGTTTTTGCCGCCTCCTTCATCACTGAGACAGCGCGCCCCCTTCACTTCTACGTAAAAGAGCAAACCATTACATTACATTACATTACATTACATTACATTACATTACATTACATTACATTACATTACATTACATTACATTACATGATTATTGCTTTAGGTCCAGCGGACTCGGCCGAGCCACATCAGGACCGGACAACCCCTGATCCGCATAAAAGATCTGCTGAAACAACCCTAGTGGTAAAACCGAAAGCTCTCCACCAGCTAGTCATTTTACAATAAAGACATCCCACCCAGGGAACGGCTGAGGCTTCACCCCAACTTATCGAACCCCCCGTTTACAAAAACAAAATAGAATACAAACATCATTATAAAATATCAACAAAACACATACATATACAATTCCTACATTGCTAAATAATAACATCATAGGAAGCCCTAGTGACCACCTGGCAGAAAGCGTCCAATATTCCCAAGCTGATCCAAAAGACCTCATACACAAACAAGGAGTCTTGTCCCGGAAGAGTTTTCAAGAAGAAGGGTAGGTGACTGGTCTAGTGAAGAAGAAGATAGTATAGCAGATTGATAGAACAGAGCAGGAATGAGAAAGAGCAAATGAGAAAGACAGCGACAGTGGGAACTTAAAGCACAAAATTTCCAGAAAGTGGGGAAACTATTTATACTGAAACCCCCGGCACCCCAACGGGGTTAGAGCAAACCATGAACATTATTGTTTTGACGTAATGTATTTCAGTAGTGAAACAATACCATTATCTTAACTTAAAATGTAGACTTTTTGGAGTAAGTAGTCAATCACACAATTATTATTATTGACATTGAATACTTTAAAAAAAAAGAAAAAAAAGTAATCAATCACACAATTATTATTATTGACATTGGCTACTTAAAAAAAAAGTAAACAGACATTTATAGCAATGTTTGAAGTAAACAGCCATTCATAGCAATGATATTGATCTAGATGACTATCGATGTTTTTTAAGTTTATACACTTGCAGCCAATCATATTACTTGTGCATGTTTAATGTAAACACCCCAACAGTGTGAGACAGGGGGAATCCCCTGCAATTTCAAATAAACACTTAAGGCTGCTGGGCCATAGAACTTCACGCTACACGCTTCACGCTGCACGCTTCACGCTTCACGTTTCATGCTCTGGGCCATAGGACTTCACGCTACACGCTGCACGCTTCACGCATTGGTGTTTCCTCAACTGACCACACACAATTATTCTGCAACCTTTCGGATTACTGTGCTATGAATTACAGTAAATAAATAAATAAATCGTATAAAAGTTACCTTTGGGTGTATTGAGAAGTTTTTTCAACATCCCAAACTTGGGCTTTTTGGTCTTTGTCTTTATAATCCTACACATGTGGGTCCCAGAGAAGGGGCCTTACCCGGACCAACTCGATTAAATGTACTCTATAGTCATCCATCTAATTTCTTGTGTCTGATCACTATGGTAAGCTAGAACGTGAACTTCACGCATCGAAAAAAGTGGGCATGCTCACTTTTCTCTTCACGCGTGTAGCGTGCAGCGTGAAGCGTGTAGCGTGTGTGAAGTTGTATGGCCCACGCCAAGAGAAACCATGTCTGTTCATTTTTCTCTTCACGCGTGAAGCGTGTAGCGTGAAGCGTGTAGCGTGAAGCGTGAAGCGTGTAGCGTGAAGTTCTATGGCCCAGCAGCCTTAAGATACTACTAGAATCTACCTGTCCAGTAACCAAACGTACCTCAAAAGATAAACAACTGCCGTAGCAATTCCTTACTAAAGGACTACATTTTCCACAATTCAACATCACATAACATTTTCAAATTCTCTTGAGGGTTGTCCCACAAGAAGAAAAACAAAAGCATTCGCAGAGTTTCAATACAAGCGGAACGTAATTAGCGGTACATACATCATAATACGGAGCAAAACCTATGTACAATAATTAAGTTTCCACCAAGCAAAAATATCGTCTGAACAGGTAGGTATTTAGCTGAGACTTAAAAGCAACATTTCTAAGGTCGGGTGGCAAGGACTTCCAGAGAGTGGGGGCAGAAAAACTAAAAGCTCGATCTTTCCTTTTGTCTTCAGATGATGCGGTCGAGTAGGCACAGCAAGCCTCTTAAACACCTCTCCTCTCTCCCACCCAGTTCTAAATCCCAGAAATAAATAAATTCGGAAAGGGCATGGAAGAAAGAAACAAACTTGAAAAAAAGGATCTTTTATGAACTTGCATCGTTTTAGTACAACAATATATTGTATGTTTTTTTAAAAGTGTTTGTGTGTGTGTGTATGAGTAATACATGGCGCCAGTGTGTGTGTGTGTGTGTGTGTGTGTGTGCGTGTGGGTGTGTGTGTGTGTGTGTGTAAGTAATAAATATTAATGCATCTATCAAATTAAGATATTTTGATGTAAGTGCGAGTTTTTAAGACTTGTCGTGCATGTTGTTTCCTTTTATTTCTTGAAATGCCACACCAATGGCTGTACATAACGCCTTTGATGCTAATAAAGATTGGTTGAATTTGATTGAACTGAATTGATTTATAAAAAAGAAAGAAAGAAACGGAGAAAGAAAGAAAGACAGAGAGAAAAAAAAAAGGACGTAAAGACAGGCAGACAGAGAGGAAAACAGAAAGACAGAGAGAGAGAGGGAAAGAAAGAAAATGAAAACAAAGCAAGAAAGCAAGGACTGGTCGACCAATCAAAACCTTAAACAAACAAGCACAGAAACAAATGCACAAATAAATCAAATCAAACAAACACTGGACAGCGAGACAAAATCCCTAAACAAACAGAAAAGAAAATAATCGACCAAACCAACACTAAATACCTTCAGTGAATCCAATCTGCGAGGAAAAGTAGCAGACGACCAAGAAAACCACGGAATACTTTAGAGTGTCCATCTTGTATATGACCCTTGTACCGTCTGATAGGTTGTTCTTCCTCAACGGGAGCTCTGTCAGTGTTCAGTTCAGTTCAATAAATTTATACATAGTCCCCAACACATGTAGCGTATAGGAGACTGTTGTCAGTGTTCTGTTCAGTTCAGTGGGTAGATTAACGTCCCCGGACACATCAGCGTATAGGGGACTTCAGTCCAGGCTGTCTATATATATACTGGCAGGGGGCATAAAGCGTAGCAGAGGCTGCGCGGTACCATGGATCACATTAAGTTTGGGCATGTTCTGATACTGTGAGAATGTGATGAAGCAAACCAACCCTAAATCCATCTGCTCATCTATCAACACCTCTCAGCGAAAGAGCTTCGAAAAGTTGTTTCAGCGTTTCTGCTAGAAGCACTATTTTATTTATTTATTTATTTTTTTAATTTATTTATTTATTGATTCGTTCTAAACTAGCGCTTTTCCAGCCCAAGAACAGCTCAAGGCGCTGGCCGGTACAGGATCTAACTCAAGTTCCCCCGTTGGGGTGCCGGGGGTTTCAGTATAAATAGTATCCCCACTTTCTGGAAATTTAGTGCTTTAAATTCCCACTGTCGGTGTCTTTCTCATTTGCTCTTTCTCAGTCCTGCTCTTTTCTATCAATATGCTATACTATCGTCTTCTTCGCTAGACCAGTCTCTACCTTTTTTCTTGAAAACTCTTCCGGGACAAGACTCCTTGTTTGTGTATGAGGTCTGTTGGATCAGCTTGGGAATATTGGACGCTCTCTGCCAGGTGGTCACTAGGGCTTCCTATGATGTTATTATTTAGCAATGTAGGCATTTTATATGTATGTGTTTTGTTGATAATTTATAATGATGTTTGTATTCTATTTTGTATTTGTAAACGGGGGTTCGATAAGTTGGGGTGAAGCTTCAGCCGTCCCCTGCGTGGGATGTCTTTATTGTAAAGTGACTGGCTGGTGGAGAGCTTTCGGTTTTACCACTAGGGTTGTTTCAGCAGATCTTTTATGCGGATCGGGGTTTGTCCGGGCCTGATTTGGCTCGGAAGAGTCCGCTGGACCTAAAGCAATAATAATGTAATGTAATTTATTTATTTATTTATTTATTTAATCGTTCTAAACTAGCGCTTTTCCAGCCCAAGAACAGCTCAAGGCGCTGGCCGGTACAGGATGTAACTCAAGCTGCCCTAGGCTCTCACTTGCTGCCTTGAGCGCATGGTCTGACGCCCTGACAACTCAACACAATCCTGGGCGATGGGGTATGGTATGGGGAGAAGGGACCTAGTGCTTGCTTGGTGTATTTGTATTTCCGCAAATTACCCGTCTAGGACATGAGCTTAGATCTTTAAAATCCGTGCAACTAGACCTCGGTTTATACTCTCATTCGCTCGGCCTCAGAAGATGTGTGTAAGTACACAAAGAGGAAAAAAAATAATTAGAGCATGATTAACACGCTTTAGTGCTTTGTTGTTAATCGTTCATACAGAAGGGAGAATTGTGGACCTGTGATATCGGGTGACAGCATGACTTGACTGTATCCAGGATCCCTAAACCTACGTAGTATGCAGCACACTGATCGGTAGTACTTTGAAACTACAGACTTGATGAACCTTTTAGAAAGAACCTACGATCCGTGGTTTCGTCATGTCAAAATGCAAAGGTGCTAAAAATGGGTCCAGGATATTAACGAAAGTGTGTGTGTGCATGTATGTGTGTGTGCGTGTGTGTGTGCGTGTGTGTGTGTGTGCGTGTACTTGTTTATACGGTGTTATTTGGACAAACCAGTGAACATCTACATAACTTGTTTTGACAGACCAACTTGTTTTGACGTCATTTTTGACATTTTAAATCCGAGGTAGGCAATTAACTCATTGTCGCGTTACTGACGTAGGTCAAGGCTGTTCTTGAGAAAGGGAATAGCAATTGAGATTTGGGTCAAGGCAATCTCAGCGGAAAGGGTATTCCCCGACAATTCGTTTTTTTTGTTTTTTTGTGTGTGCATAAAATGGCAGGTTGCCAACAATCTGTGGAACTATTTATGACATTATTTTTAATCTGTTGTTGACGTTGCTTTTGTGTTATTCTCCCCTGTACATATTTCATATATGGTTGGTTGGTTGGTTGGTTGTTTTATTAACATCTTTTTTCATCAGGATGATAAAGACCATACATACAAATTCACGCATTTAAACAGACATACATGAACACATACATACACACAGATACTATTACTATCTCTCTAAAATAATAATAACAATGGCAGTTAAATAAAACGAGCGACGGGAGAGTTGATTAAAGCCTTTGCCAATCCCACACTCAATTCATTGCTAATATTTTTAACTGATGTTATAGTATTTACTTCAATGGGTAAAAGAGGATGAATCTGACTACAACCAAATAATATATGTTTTAGAGTTAGAGGTTCATCACAAATGCACTTTACATTTTTACAATATTTGGTTTTAATTGAATTTAATAATATTCTTTTCGCTGTAGATGAAACTGATCTGGGAAAACCACGAAGATTTTTATAGTTTGTATATAACTGAAGTTTCTTTACAATATCAATTTCAATATTGTTTTGAATTTCTTTGGAAGACAGATTTAATTTAACTGATAGGGAATTAATATTTAATGCACCTAATTTTGCAGCATGATCAGCCCAATCATTATATAGAAATCCACAATGTGATGGAATCCAGACAAGGTCACTTCAGTACCACTAATTATCAATCCATGAATAACGTTATTAATCTAAAAAATAAACTCTTTTCGTTCACAGTTAATATGAGATTTTGGAGCTTCTAAAACAGATAGAGAATCTACGCATAGAACTATACTAAATATATTCAGACATAAACTATAAATTTTATATAAAGCCATTAATATAGCAATTAATTCCGCAGTAAAAATAGAATAACCTTTTCCTATATAAAACGATTCTGATATTTTCAAATCTGGTATAACAAAGCAGCTCCTGTTTCCCCTGTTTCTAAAACAGATCCGTCAGTGTAAACTTTTAAATTTCCTGAATATTTCTCACATAAATGATTCCGAACTTCAACTGCAATAAGATCGGGATTTTGACTCTTTTTTTCATTACAATAATGTATATCATAATGTGCTGTTTCAAGTTCCCATGAAGGTATTGGTGATATTACATCCTTACATAAATTATTAATATGTAGTATATGTAACTGGATAAGATCTTTAGTATATGTTGCTATTGTTTGAAAAGAGTGTACCTTTTGGGCATGTTTTGGAAAATCTACATCCGATCTAATAAAAAGCTCTTCATCTGTACTATTGTTTACAGCGTTAGCTCTGATTATATATTTCGCACAAGATAATCTCCTATATTCATCTAAGTTCATAATTCCTGCAAGTTTATATGCTTCTGTAGTTTTTGTATGAATAGGCACCCCTAAAGCTAATTTTATTGCCTTAGTTTGTAACTTTATAAAGTAACAATTTTTCGGAGAAGAAAAATATGCTTCCTGTCCATATGTTAACTTTGATCTCACTAGAGCATTAGCTAAGTGAACTAATGTTTTTTCATCTTGTCCCCAAGAGTGTTTGCTTATAATTTTCAATAGGTTATAACTTCTAACAGCTTTTTGTATTACATACTATATGTGTCTTTTCCAATGTAACTTGCATGTTAAATATACTCCTAAAAATTTAACCTCTTTAACATATTTTAGTTCTTCATTTTCAAGTACTAAGTTTGGAAGTCGCCTTGGTTCCTGACCATTACTAAAAAGTACCAACCATATTTCATATATGTTGTCAATGTAAGTTGTATGTTTACACACATCTGCACGGACCTGCAAGTAGTCGCAGGGGCATTATACATTAAGAGGTTCCTCGATGGCGCAGCAGTATTATACCAGGACTGTGGGAACTACTACTTCGCCAACAAAGATCCGCTCAACGTGTAATGCCCCTGTGACTACATGCAGGTCGAAGTAGAACTATACTAGGCTACTCAAAATATTTGAAGGGCCACTCTCATATTTCATTTAGTTTAAATTTTTTTGCTGCTATCAATAATATCGCTTATATTGCTTATTTCAAAACTTATCCTGTACAATAACATTCAAGACAATCTTATTCTGACAAGTAATCACATGTGTGAGTTTTGAACTTTCTGCACCGAGTTGAAAAACAAACCCAATTTTTACAAAAAAAGATGACCCCAATTTACTGTTGTATTTCTAATAAAGCAAAATTTTCAACATTAAAAAGTGATTTGCACGCGAAAGGCTTGCATTTTCTGAGTTCAGTTCAACAATCGGCGCTTTTTTCTGGGTATAAATGGCAGCGCTCTTGCTGCTTTTCTAACCGTGTCCCCAAGGCGACGATTGACTGATGCGGATAGAGGCAGAGCTATTGCATGACTTCAGGAAGGGGTGGGGGTGAGAGAAGTTGGCAGGCGGCTGGGAGTGTCCCACTCCGTTGTCCAAAGGCTGCGGGAGCGCTTTAACAACACTGGAAGCGTCCAAGAACCAAGAAGGTCCGGACGCCCCCGCGTTTCTACTGCAGGACAAGACCATTTCATCACCCTGTCAGCTCTGAGGATGAGGTCCGCTACAGCAAACACCATCAGAAGACAGCTTCACGCAGCCAGCAATGTTAACGTCAGCGACCAGACAATTCGCAACCGTCTACACGAGGCAAACCTGCGATCAAGACGTCCAGCAGTACGGCCTTTGCTCACCCCAGCTCACCGTGCAGCGCGTTTGGCCTGGGCTCAGCCTCATTTGGTGTGGACTAGGCAATATTGGTCAAGGGTGCTCTTTACAGACGAGTCTCGGTTCTCCTTGTCTTTCAACGACCGTCGAGTGAATGTTTGGAGGCGTCCACGGGAGCGTTTTGCTGATGCGACGGTGCGCGAGCATGACCGCTTTGGTTGTGGATCTGTCATGATGTGGGGTGGCTTCGCATTAAACTTCAGAACACCCCTGCTCCAAATTCATGGCAACTTAAACGGTATTGGCTACAGGGATGACGTCCTACAACCTAGGGTTTTCCCAGCTCTGTGGGCCATTGGGGAAGGTGCCATACTACAGGACGATAATGCCAGACTCCATCAAGCGCGTATCGTCAATGACTTCCTGCAGCAACAGCACGTCATAAGGATGGATTGGCCGGCTCGATCACTCGATTTGAACCCCATAGAACATCTGTGGGATGTCTTGGGTCGACAGACACAGGCAAACCTCCCTCCAGGAGCTAACCTTGAAGTTCTGGCCCAAGTTCTCCAGCAAGAGTGGTTGGCCATCCCAGGAAACATCCTCCATAACCTGATACAGTCCATGCAAACGGTGGCCATACCCGACACTGACTCTATAGATTTTTGGTTTCTAAAGTTTTGATTTTGTAAATGAGGGGTATGTCCAGTTAAATTGAATTTACTCGAATTTTAAGCGACTGATGTCTAAAATCTTTTTTGTTATTGATGCCGAAATGATTGCAATAAAATATGATGAACTAATAAATTGAATTCGTGTTTCTGATTTAAAGAGAGACCCATATGTCCAAGTGGCCCTTGTATTATTTTGAGTAGTATATTATAGTTTTACCTCCATCACTCGCCCTTTCGCCATAAGAATCGTAATCCGACCAGACGTAACAGACATAAATGAATTACTTAAATAACTAATTAATTAATTAATAAATTAATTATTTAATTAATAATTATAATAAAAAATAATAATAATAACTAGCATTCCAACTTCAACATTCAAAACAACATTCGACCAGTATTCCTAATATTATAAATGTACGCCCGAAACAAATGACAGAAATTAAACATTGACTTGCACGATAATTATTTCCCAGAAATACACAATTGTCGAATTTGCTTGTGCTTTGGACATTGAAAAATAAAGCGAAATTCATCTCCAATAAAACTCATTTTATACTTCTATTGGGTGTCAGTATGACTGATACCCAAGAGAAAAGAGAAGCGTCATCGGCATTTCCCGTCAGAGTTGACACTAACACACAGTGGTCATCCTGTATAGAGTGTAGGAAAACATATTCCACACAGACAATCGTCTTACCTTCAAAGTATAAGGCAATGTGGTACTGTTAAATTTTGACGTCAAACTCTTCATTGGAAACACAGTTATTATTTTCTTTTTTTACATTTTATTGATTGTTTTTTTGTGCTTTCTGTTATTTATTTATTTATTTCTGCAGAGAGCAAAAGTGGCGCCACCTACAGCAAAATAGGCGCAAAAAGGGGTGAGTGCACAAAATGGCAGCACCTCCATACTGCTATATTAATTAATTAATCCATCTACTTATTTAATAACTGAACAAATGAGCAAAAACACAAAACTGTGCACAACAGTCAGGACTTCTATGCAGTGAATAGTGTACTAGATTTGTTCTGTTCCAAGAGCTGCTGAGAGAGCTGGTAATCCAAGGTCCAAATTGTTTGGCGCTGTCGGGATCGAACCAATAATGGCCAAGCTATGTTTTTTACTCAGTAGTGCTTTATGCGTAAAATAGCGATGATTCTTCTTTACGTTGGCATTTAGGCACGCCTCAAAGAAAGGTTTGGTTAAGCAACGTGGAATCAATACATCAAGAATACACAAGAATATAATACAAGAAGTAAAACAAACATCAATGCGTCAAAATACAATATTACCCAGGAGCTCGCACACATGCGTTCACAAACCCACAAATAAAAACTTAAACGTGCGAAAGAGAGAGAGAGAGAGAGAGAGAGAGAGAGAGAGAGAGAGAGAGAGAGAGAGAGAGAGAGAGAGAGAGAGAGAGAGAGAGAGAGAGAGAGAGAGATCCTTGATAGTGGGTACATCCTGATCACTTGCTGCACGAGGCTTACAATCTTATACACGGCTTGATATTAGTAGCCATGTAGGACCAATAAATAAGCCACACGTTTTATAAATGCCACAATATTAAGGGGAAAAACCGACAACTGCGCGTGCGCGACAGCAAGAGAATGAACAATTTCCAATGGAGGTTACTTCCCTTATTATTAGCAGACGACAAAAGTTACGATCGTCAAAAAGTTGGCAACACAAATAATATTATAATTTTTGTTTTATAAATTTTTATTTTTTAATGGCCTTTTTTGAAAACTTGACAATAAAATCTCTAGGTCAAGCAATGGATAGATACACTGGTTGAAATTTCAAGGAGTTTTTAAGGAGCCGAGGCAATTTGGTATTTTTCAAGGAGATTCAAGGTGAACAAGACATAGAAAATTCAAGGAGGTTCAGGGAGCGTACGAACCCTGTTAGCCACTTTGAAGTTTCTGCACAGACAGACGGCAGACGGATGAACTAACTTTTTTTTTTTCGATATTATTTTTGGGCTATTTAGGACTCGTCTTGCACAAATGTGTTAAAATCAGGGGAAAAAAATGTTGGTGAGGGAGGGGGGGTGTTGGGTGGGTGTGTGGATACATAGACTCACATGCTATGCATGCCAGTCAAAAATGAAAATACAAATATTGTTAGTGAGCTCTGTACAAATCATGTCTTCAAATTTCTATTGTTAATAACTTTGTAATCCCAATAGTAGGCCTCACAGTCACAGCATTCTTGGCAATCTGTATTTGCCTGTAGAATTATCAAAGCAAAATATACAATAGAGGAATACAAAATTCTTACCGCTTTTTCTTTCTCAACCTTATCTCTGAATAACATGGCCTCAAAGAATTTCTTTCTCCAAATGTCTGTGGCTCCTGCATCTGTCTGGGAAACATTAGAGACATTGCCATCACCAGCTGCCAGAATAGGCAGATTTAAGTTGGAAGCAGCCTGCAGCTGGTTGACAAGATCTCGCAGCTGGCGGATTTCTGCTTGAAGGTGAGCAACATTACCTTGTGTGTCTTCATTCACCACAGCCTGAAGTATCAATTCATTTTTTTTCCAATTCTAATTTATTGTATCTATTTATTTATTTATTTTTTCATTTACTTTTTAATATATTCAGTTTATTATTATAAGGGGTATCTGTTATTGAAATGTTGTCCACAGACATGTTGCACGCCCCAGTTATGGTCAACCACAACACCTAATACAATATAATCCAACTTTATTGTCTGATAAAGCCACAAATGTGCATAAACATGCTACCACAAGCAGATGTATTACCCTTGTTCTTAATCTGTTTGGCACTCCTGTCTCTCCAAAGCATCTGTAAATGAAAAACAGCACTGAGCAGTACAAAAAGATTGGACGCTGCCTAAATGAATTACAACATTGCATTTATCTCATAATATACACCAGGGGCGGATCAGGGGGGGGGGGTGAAACGGGTGCATGTGCACCCCCCCCTCCCCCCCACGGACGACCAAAAAAAAATAAGAAGAAGAGGAAGAAGGAAAAGAAGAAGAAGAAAGAAGAGGAAGGAGAATATTCAGAATATCCATAATATTCATAATAATCATCATGCTAATAATCATGCTAATCATCATCATCAGCAGCAGCAGCAGCAGCATAATAATAATAATAATAATAATAATAATAATAATAATAATAATAATAATAATAATAATAATAATAAAAAGAAGAATAGAGGACAATAATAATAATAATAATAATAATAATTATTATTATAATAAAGGACAATAGTAATAATAAAGGACAATAATAATAATAATAATAATAATAATAATAATAATAAGAAGAAGAAGAAGAAGAAGAAGAAGTTGTTTAATGTATTTAAAGTCTTTCCACCAAAGGGATACAATAATAATTTATTTAAAGTCTTTCCACCAAAGTGATACAATAATAATAATAATAATAATAATAATAATAATAATAATAATAATAATAATAATAATAATAATAATCATCGTCATTTACCCCAAAGATGCTGAAAAAGCGCTATATAACAATGATAAATAATAATAATAATAATAATAATAATAATAAAGATGCATTCTCTCCTATTTTCTTTCCCATATCAATCCCTGCCCTCTTCACACCTCAATCTCCTGTTACCCCCACCCCCTCCCTCCTTTCTTCTTTCGTTTACTCACACTCACCAATCGGCCTACACATGTTAGACATGTAACAGCTCAACTTCAAAGAACGCCGGCCAATTATGACGTGTAACATCCGCTAAAACGTCATATGTCCCTTGCATTTTCACTTGCATTTATGTAAGAGGTTTATTTTCAATGTAAAACATTTATTTCCTTGTGCGTTGGGCTCATTGTTGATAGAAGCGGGGACTGTCCAGCCCGTAGACTAAACAAGCACAGTGTCAATGATTAGCGCATGATGACAAGACCGGAAATTGGGCGAGAATACTTCTGCTTATTTCGTTAGTGCACCTCTCCCTTTAATCCTTACACTCCTCTCATTCCCGCTCTATGTAGAAGAGTTCATTTTATATTGTGTCACTCTTTATTTAGACGTCAAAGAAGCAACAACCTAGCGTTGTTGCACAGCATTAGTGTTAGTTACCAGTTTTTAGGTGTATTTCTATTTTGTGAAAAGACATTTTATATTGTGCTGAACCATTTTGTGACCTACCTCACACTGAAGTGGTATGTACATATTTTGTTTGATGATGATGATAGGGATAGAGATAAAGATATTTATAATTTATTTTATTTGTCGTTTATTCTTGTTAATATTATTCTAATCCTGTTTATTCTTAAAATGTATATTTACAGCAGTTATAGCAACAGCTTGATCTAAGTACAATTAACTCAACAACAAAAAGAAAGTGTAACACATGTATGTCAGGGCGTTTTGCCCATAAACTGTTGTTTTGAAAGAATAACTGTTCTTTGCTATAAATCTGAGGTAAGATACAAAAACCTCTCTCTATACCCCCCCCCCCCCCCCCCCCCCCAAAAAAAAAAAAAAAAAAAGTGCACCCTCCCGCGTGAACCTGCTGATCCGCCCTTGTACACAGAGAAATGTTCATCACCAATATATTTAGAATAGATTCAAGCATCTTGTGCAATGAGATCCGTTTGAACTGGGACCATATCAGGACTGAAATATAAGCAGTTATTAGGTGGAAGCCCATTTGGAAAGACAAGACCATTAGTCTACATTCCAGGTTAAGGCTGCTGCGCTCCCTTGTCATCTCTATCTTCCTATACGCTTGCAAAACATGGACCCTCATATAGCAGATCTACAACGAAGAATACAAAACATGGAGATGAGGTGCTACAGAAGACTTCTGGGCATTTCCTATACCCAGCACATCACCAACGACGAAGTCCGACAAACCATCACACAACCCATTGGACAACACGATGACCTGCTCACAGTGGTGAAGAAACGGAAACTCCAATGGTATGGCCACGTCACAGGTCTTGCAAATACCATCCTGCAAGGCACAGTGCAAGGAGGTAGAAGAAGAGGGAGACAGAAAAAAAGGTGGGAAGATAACATTCGAGAATGAACTGGCTTGACATTGAGCGAAGCCATCAGGGTTGCTGAGGACAGAGAAAGATGGGAGTATGCTGGTTAAACGATCATCAGTGTTTTTTTTTTAAATTGATAGATTGATTGTTGCTTTAGGTCCAGCGGACTCTTCCGAGCCAAATCAGGACCGGACAACCCCCGATCCGCATAAAAGATCTGCTGAAACAACCCTAGTGGGAAAATTGAACGCCCTCCACCGGCCAGTCACTTTACAATAAAGACATCCCACGCAGGCGACGGCTGAGGCTTTACCCCAACTACTCGAACCCCCGGTTACAAAAACAAAATAGAATACAAACATCACTATAAATTATCAACAAAATATATACATATAAAATGCCTATATTGCTAAATAATAACATCATAGGAAGCCCTAGTGACCACCCGGCAGAAAGCGTCCAACACTCCCAAGTTGATCCAACAGACCTCATACACAAACAAGGAGTCTTGTCCAGGAAGAGTTTTCAAGAAAAAAGGTAGGTCATTGATCTAGCGAAGAAGAAGATAGTATAGCAGAGTGATAGGACAGAGCAGGAATGGGAAAGAGTAAATGAGGAAGACAGCGACAGTGGGAATTTAAAGCACTAAATTTCCAGAAATTGGGGATACTATTTATACTGAAACCCCCGGCACCCCAACGGGGGTACTGTTGCCGCAGTGAATTGGTCATGCCTACAAAGTCACGACAGGTTTTCAACTGGGGCTTTCACTTTTCCCTTTATAGGTTAGAACAATCTACAGTGGCATCATCAGTGGTGCCCCAACGACCTCAGATTTACGGGATAGGATTGGATAGGATAACGGAAGACAAATGAAGTCAACTTACTTAAAATCTGGATGTACGCATGCTACAACACTGGTTCTGGCATTACCTCCAAGGGAATCCTGTACACAAAATTTAGGACATAAAGCCAACTATAAACTAATTTAACTTTTAATTATTGTTTACTCTTGTTAATTCAGCTTTGCTATTGCTTGTATCATGTGAATGCAGGCATGAAAACACACTAATATGACCAATATTCTAAATTATGCACATGCTGTATTCATGGCATATTTGACGACAAATCAATTCTTTAATTAATTAACAACTAGAATGGCAAAGCTCATATGACTCACATGCTTCTTATGGAACTCACAATATTTAACATGAAAATGAGTGCCCAGAAAAAACCCCAAAATCAAATGGTGGCATTAAAATGCAAAGCAATACCAACTTTGATCTTTCTATGCTTTTGACCACGAGATGACATTGACCTCCAGCCCCAAATACCCAGTACAACAAAAGTTGTATTATGCCAAAATACCGCTGACCTTGGGATGACCATGACCTTCAGTGACCTTGAACTTGGGAGAATCTTGATCCTCACAATGATCTCTCATGCATGTCTGATCAAATAACTCAATATTGTTGCATACTATGGGTTAAATAAACAGCCATTTCACTCACTACACCGCACTTTACACCCTTTTAGTGCAAGCCATGCCTCCATTTCTGGCTTGACCTGCACTGACCTAGACGGCAGCCAATACCTCTGGCATTGGCTATCTAATTTGCAGGCCTCATAATCTCTTTTCCACTGCAGCAGCCTACACAGCGAATAAGTCTTAGAAACACACATAGTCCTTTAAAACTGAAAGTATTCAAAACTCTCAAAATACTAAACTTCACACATGTAAGATTTATTGGCCAAAAAAAAAATCTTCAAAAGGACTGTAAACACGATAGTGTTGGTAGTACACGGTTTGATACGATTCACATTTAAATAAAAAGCAGGCTGCAGAACAACTTTGAAAAAAAATCTCTGAAGTATGGCCGGGGTCTAAGGAAAATAAAAATGGCAATTTTTAAGGCCACTTTGTTGTATTTCCTTGATCGAAATACTAAAAAATGTATAGCTATGTTTTGGGGGGAAAAAGTTTTTTTATAGTATGAACAAGTTTTAAAAAAGTGCAAACTGCCTTTAAAAAAAGTTTAAATCATTTATTTATTGGGGTGACGGATAGCGCAGTGGTTGGCGCACTCGCTACTATGTTTGATTGATTGATTGATTTATTATTGCTTTAGGTCCAGCGGACTCTTCCGAGCCAAATCAGGACCGGACAACCCCCGATCCGCATAAAAGATCTGCTGAAACAACCCCAGAGGGAAAATTGAATGCCCTCCACCGGCCAGTCACTTTACAATAAAGACATCCCATGCGGGGGACGGCTGAGGGTTGACCTCAACTACGCGAACACCCCGGTTACAAAAACAAAATAGAACACAAACATCATCATAAATCATCAATGAAACACATACATATAAAATGCCTATAGTGCTAAATAGTACAATCATAGGAAGCCCTAGTGACCACCCGGCAGAAAGCGTCCAACACTCCCAAGCTGATCCAACAGACCTCATACACAAACAAGGAGTCTTGTCCAGGAAGAGTTTTCAAGAAAAAAGGTAGGTCATTGATCTAGCGAAGAAGAAGATAGTATAGCAGAGTGAAGGACAGAGCAGGAATAGGAAAGAATAAATGAGGAAGACAGCAACAGTGGGAATTTAAAGCACTAAATTTCCATAAAGTGGGGATACTATTTATACTGAAAACCCCCGGCACTCCAACGGGGGTACTGTTGCCGCAGTGAATCTGTCTTGCCTATAAAGGAAAGACAGGTTTTCAACTGTGGCTTTCACTGTTCCCTTTATAGGTTTGAACAATCTACAGTGGCAAGATTGCTCATGACCCCAAGGGGTTCGCTACTATGTCGCAAGTTAAGCACCGTCCAGTGCGGTTAGCACTTGGATGGGTGACCACAAAACGTGAAGAGACAAATAACAACGCCCCCAGTTGACTCAACTGTAATTGAGTACCTACTCTCTTAAGGGTGGGGAAGGTAAAACAGCGAGGGAGAGAGATGGGCATCACCCTCATTACGCTGGCCCAAGATAAGTGTGATCTCCAACATCACGCTCCCCTACGGCCACAAGGCTATGGGACTACCTTTACCTTTACCCTTTTAAAAAAAAATCATTTATTGACACCATATCAGATTTCTTCTTGAATACCTCACATCAAAATAAGTTATAAAAAAGTTGGCACTTGTGACTTTTGAATTAAAAAATCTGAAAAATTTATGTTTTCCAAACAAAATGTTTATTTTTAAGCACGGGTGAAAAAAGTACATTTATTTTAATTGTTTCACTTTTAAAGGTCATTTTCCTGTATTTCCTGAATCAAAACATTGAGAATACAGGAAAAAAAAACTTCACACCAAAAGAATACTTCACATCCCAAAAAGTTATAACAAGTTTCATTTCTTTTACTTACACTTAATAGGGGAAAATGGCTCTTTTAAATGCCATTTTGTTGTATTTTCTGAATCAAAATACTGAAAAAAATGTTTCGCAAAAAGGCTGAAAGCCTCTGCTCTTCACCACATCATGGAGACTTTGGGCTGTTTAACACTTGTCAGCCGCTTCGCAGTCTGGTAGGCCTTCTTGCTTTTGTTCTTGTTCAGACTTTTCTCTATTTCCTGGCATTGATCTTCTATCCAGTTCTCCTTTGCTGTGCGCATGCCTTTTCGGATGTCATTGTTGATTTTTCGGTAGACATCAGCTCCCTGTGAGGTGTTTTTTTTCTTTTTTTCATCTCTTTTCGTTTATCACACAGATCCAAAAGTTCAGTTGTGATCCACGGCTTCTTCTTTGGTCGGTGCTTGCCAAGGATCTCAGTGGCGACATCTGTCACAGCTGAGTTGAAGGTGGTGGTCATGGTGTTGACATCTACTTCACCAGCCCCCAAAATGAGCAGTGGTGCAAATTTCCCTCCAATTGTGGCCTGAAATAGTTCTAACCCTAACTTTTATTTTTGTAATATATGTACATAAGTATTTTATATTGTATTTTATGATTTTTATGGTTATTCTACATGTATGTTTATTTTTATTCATTTTCGTTGTATCCAAGTGCCCCAAGGGGTTTTATGGAATAAAGCGCTTTTGACTTGACTTGACTTGACTTGCCACCTCCGGTCTTGCAGTTTGTCCAGGTCGAACTTGTCTAGTGCACTTTGCTGTATTTACTCTCTTCAAGTGGAGCCGGAAAGACATCACGAGATCGTGGTCACTTCCGATGTCTGCTCCTGGAAAAGTGCGTGTCCTGCCAATGTTGATGCTTGATCTGAAACGTTTCTTGACCATGATGTAGTCGATCTGGTTGTGATGCTCCCTGCCGGGACTGTGCCATGTCCATCGTCTGGAGTTTTTGTGGAGACCAAGCGTGTTTGCAGTACCAGATTGTTGTATCTGGTGAACTCCAAGAGTCTCAGACCCCTGTCATTTGTCTCGTTGCAGTGGGGTCCACATGTGTCTCCCCAGTTGTGGTGCGCATCTTGGCCAACCTTGGCATTCCAGTCGCCTTGCACTATGACTATGTCCTTCTTCGGCACTTGGTCAAGGACCGCCTGTAGATTTTCATAAAAATCCTCCACTTCGCTGTCATCATAGTCTGATGTTGGGGCATAGGCCTGGATGATGGTGATGTTGAAAGGGGTTGCTCTCAGACAGATGGTAATGAGTCTACTGGAGACTGGGCGGCAACCCATGATAGTGACTAGAAAGTTCTTGTGGACAAAAAATCCAATGCTGTGTTCGTGCCTGTCATCTCTACCGCTGAAATAGAGCTTGTGGCCTTTGTCGGTCGTTGTTTTACCTAGGCCTTTCCAGCGCAGTTCGCTGATACCTAGAACGTTCCATCGATAGTGGTCCAGCTCATGGGTCAGTTCTAATTTTCCTTCCGCAGTTAGGGTCCTGACATTCCAGGTTCCTATGACGATGTTGTTTCTCATGCGGATCTTGCAAATGTGTCCATTAGTAGCATATTTATCACCTCCGTCCTGGTGGCCAACGGAAGGCGCGGTCCTTGTGCTGGGCGACCACCGATCCGGTATGGAATTAGTGGATAGCTTCATCATGTAGAGTGTCTTGGGCAAAAAAGACTTGGCGGTGCCCAATCCTCTCCAGGCTGTTGGCCACAGCCGAAATCCACGAATACAGTGTGGCTCGCCTTGGCCCTGAGCAAGTGGTCGTTGAACCTGTAGTAACGTGAGGATCCTCCGCCCTGGCCGGTGACTTCTGTGTAGAAGACTTTCGCCCAGTGATGCCGTGCTACCATCACACCTGTTAGTCGCCTCTTACGACACGCCGGGAAACGTTGGGTCTATACTATTGAGCATTAAAGCATCTTGTTTAGCTAGAAAATTTTGCCATGAGGAGATGTTGAAATTGCGTGCGACCTAGCAAGAAAATGAAAAGAGTGACGTCTCATCCAAGTTTGGGACATACATTCACATGCTTCAAGACAAGCAAGCATTGAGGAATCATAAGATACATGTACTATCCTATCCTATCTTATCCCGTAACCAGGAGGTCATAGGGGCACCACAGATGATCGTTTAACCAGCGTACTCCATCTTTCTCTGTCCTCAGCAACCCTCTTGGCTTCGCTCAGTGTCAAACCAGTTCATTCTTGAATGTTGTCCTCCCACCTCATAAGATACAAACAACTGATTCTTTCAGTAACGGCTAGGGATGTCATTTCCACTGGGACCATTCAACAAAAGAGAAGGTCTAGATCTCTATCTGAGAAGGTTTGAGCGTCTAGCAACTGAGTACAAACTAGATCCCACCCATTGGTCTTTTAAGCTTAGTCAAGGGCTTAGAGGAAAGGCATATGACATCTACAGTAAGCTACCGACTGACAGAGTGACGGACTATCACAAGGTAAAAGAGGCACTCCTGATGGGATTCGAACTCACAGGAGAATGCTACCAGCAAAAATTCCGCACCAATCGGAGAGTGAAAGGAGAGAGCTATGCACAGTTCGCGGATCGGTTGTCCACAACGCTAGATAAGTGGATTAGCTAGTCAGCCACGGCTAAGACATATGATGGACTGACAGAACTGTTAGTATGGGAACAGCTACGGGAAACCATGACCCCCGAGCTGAAAACATTCTCAGTAGAGCTGGGCATGGATTGATTTATTGTTGCTTTAGGTCCAGCGGACTCTTCCGAGCCAAATCAGGACCAGACAACCCCCGATCCGCATAAAAGATCTGCTGAAAAGACCCCAGTGGGAAAATTGAATGCCCTCCACCGGCCAGTCACTTTACAATAAAGACATCCCACGCGGGGGACGGCTGAGGGTTGACCTCAACTACGCGAACACCCCGGTTACAAAAACAAAATAGAATACAAACATCATTATAAATCATCAACCAAACACATACATATAAAATGCCTATAGTGCTAAATAGTACATTCATAGGAAGCCCTAGTGACCACCCGGCAGAAAGCGTCCAACACTCCCAAGCTGATCCAACAGACCTCATACACAAACAAGGAGTCTTGTCCAGGAAGAGTTTTCAAGAAAAAAGGTAGGTCATTGATCTAGCGAAGAAGAAGATAGTATAGCAGAGTGAAGGACAGAGCAAGAATAGGAAAGAGTAAATGAGGAAGACAGCGACAGTGGGAATTTAAAGCACTAAATTTCCATAAAGTGGGGATACTATTTATACTGAAAAACCCCGGCACTCCAACGGGGGTACTGTTGCCGCAGTGAAGCGTCTTGCCTATAAAGGAAAGACAGGTTTTCAACTGTGGCTTTCACTGTTCCCTTTATAGGTTTGAACAATCTACAGTGGCAAGATTGCTCATGACCCCAAGGGGTGCTGGGCATGGAAAGACTGGAGGATCTGGTCAAAGTCGCAGATAGGTACGTGGCTGCCCATGGAGAAGCCAAGAGCTTCAGGCGAGACCTAAAGCCTAAAGGGAAAGAGGTACAGAAAAGAAGCCCTCACCGAGAAGAGCGCACCGCGAATAAGCCGAATCACCCCAGACCTGGGCAAAATAGAGGACCCAACGCAGAATTCGGTAAATGAGGTCCCGCAGAACAAAAACGGTATTGCTCGTTCTGCAACAGAAATAACCACTCCACCGCGGAATGTTTCAAGTTGGCCGCACAACGTAGGGAAGAGCGCGAAAGCCGGCCAGCACATAGAGTTCTAACTCAAAGCAGCAATAACAAGCCACACCCCATCGGAGATCACCCATCGGTGACAGACACGGTCAAGGTCAACGGTAAAGAAGTGAACTGTCTGTATGACACAGGTCCATCATACAACGCGATAGTTAGCGAATCTCTTGTATCGCGCGCGGACTTGACGGACAAGACAGTGGAGCTACAAGGTGCAGACTTGACGAAACCGATGACTACTTGTCCAATAGCTTGGGTAGAAGTAGAGAGCAGATACGTCACAGGACGAATCCAAGCAGCTGTTTTACAGAAACCCCTGCATGATCTAGTGCTAGGTTGTAGGTATGTGTTCTTAGGCACGCCCCCTAAAACTGTAGAGATAGCTGCAGTGCAAACCAGGGCCCAGGCTAAAACCCAACCACCCCAGCCCGAGTTAACCCCGAATCCAGGACTCGAAGAGATCAAAACAGCACAGAAAGCGGATGCCTCGATAGCCAAGTGCTTCCAGAAGCTACCCAAAGCGCGCACACACCCGCACAAAGGAGACTTCTACATGGAAGACGGAGTTCTACATCGACAAGGAGATGGAGATCACACTCAACTAGTACTACCAGCCACCCTTCGAGCCCAAGTACTAGAATTAGGCCACAGCATGCCACTCAGCAGACACACGGGAATTGGAGCCACAGTACAGAGAATCAGCGCACACTACTATTGGCCAGGAATCACAGAGGATGTCAAGCGCTACGTCAAATCTTGTCACCAGTGTCAACGATATTCCCTGCGCCATCACACCGTACCAGTTACCTTAGGACCATCAGTAGTAGTCGGCGTGCCATTCCAGCAAGTCTCAGTAGACATAGTAGGACCACTGCCCATGACCAAGAAGCGGAACAGATTTCTACTCACACTCGTCGACGCCTGTTCGATGTGGTGTGAAGCAGTCCCGTTGCCAGCGATCGACACCCGGAAGATTGCAGATGCACTCATCGCCATCTTTACCAGAGTGGGATTCCAGGACAGCATTAGAACGGACAACGGATCTCAGTTCACCGGCCGCCTGATACAAGACGTGTTCGAGTTGATACAAGTCCATCACATTCGCACACCACCATACCACCCAGTCAGCAACGGACAAGTAGAAAGACTGAATGGAACCCTTCTCACCATCCTCAGGAAAGTCTCCGACGACAACCCGGAAGCGTGAGACACCTACGCGAATGCGGCACTGTTCGCATATCTAGAAACACCCATGCAGCCACAGGTTACACCCCATCAACATTGCTTTTCGGCAGACCACTAGCGGGACCGCTAGAAGCCCTACGCAGAAGTTGGACAGAAGCCAAGATAGACGACACACCCAGAGGTGCCACCAAGTACGTCGCAGACCTGCAGGAAACCCTCAAAGCCACGTGGAAGAAAGCTGGTGAAGCACTGAAGAAGGCAAGAGCCTGTCAGGCGAAGTACGACAACCGCCACGCGAAGGACCGAGAACTGCAAGTAGTAGTAGTAGTAGTAGTGGATGTAGGACAGGCATCGCTGCCTAAAGCCTCGCGGCTTATAAAGTCCCCTCATTGTTTATGGTATATATAGTTTACAATATGATTTGCATGCAATAATTTGAAATAATCTTTTCTAGTCGTATTGATAGAATAAATTTTGAAATTTGGAATCAGTGTCTATGTGGTTTTTTAAACTATTTACAGATGGTGCAAATTTAATACTTGTTGGTAAAGAATTCCAATAATTAGCTACTCTATGTGCAAATGAAAATTTTCGTTGGTTACTTCTACAATATTTTATGAAAATTTTACCTTCACACTTCCTAGTTCTGTTAGATTGATCAAGTAAGAAAAAAAGTATTAGTATTAACATCCTCTACATTATTAATTATTTTGAATGTCTGAATTAAATCACCCCTGATCCTACGTCCTTTCTGAGAGTGAAGGCCCAGAAACCTTAATCTCTCTTCATATGTCATGTCACGACACTCAGATAATAGTTTTGTGGCTCGTCGTTGAATTTTTTCTATGGCTACAGACTGCCTTTTCAAATATGGACTCCAAACAACGTTAGCATATTCAATATGAGGTCTTACAAAAGCTTTATACAATTTTAAAAACGTTTCTTTTTCCAAGTATGTGAATGCTCTTTTGATTATGCCTAACATTTGGTTTGCTTTAGTTACCACTCTCTGAATATGTGCATCAAATTTTAACTTGCAATCAAAAGTTACACCCAAGTCTTTTTCATCATCACTTACATTTAATTTATAAACCTCATCTTTTATTAACATTGAATATTCGCATCCATGATTTCCTTTCCCCACATGCATAACTTTACATTTCTGCACATTTAAATATAACTTCCACTTCTCACACCATTGCTGTAGCTTATGTAAATCATCTTGAATGACCTTAGTTTTGCATGTTGTATTATATATTTTAGTGTCAACAGCAAATATCTTAACCGTACTCTCCAGTATCTCAGGTAAATCATTAATATATATAGTAAAAAGAATTGGACCTAAAATACTCCCCTGTGGAATACCACTTAAAACTCTAGCATCTTTAGACCTTTCTGAACCAACTTTAACCCACTGTTTACGTTCAAACAAAAAGCTTGATATCCATTTAAGAACATTTCCTCCTATACCATATGCAGCCAACTTTAGCAACAGTCTATTATGTGGCACAGAATCAAACGCCTTTCTAAAATCACAATACACTATATCAACATCATTCCCATCATCAATTAAAGCCGTCAAATCCTCCATAACCTCTAACAACTGTGTCACACAAGACCTACGTTTCCTGAATCCATGCTGACAATCTGCAAATAATTTATTATCCGTAAAGTATGACACAATGACATCCCGAACTAGTGACTCTATAACTTTACATGTAATACAAGTCAAACTCACTGGCCGACAATTTCCAGGATCTGATTTGGAGCCCTTTTTAAAATTGGTGTCACTTCCGCACTTTTCCATTCCTTAGGCAATATTCCCTCTTCTAATGACTTATTAAACAATAGACAAGGGACCAGACAACTCTTCACACAGCTCTTTTAGTACCTTGGATGCAATTCTGTCCGGGCCTTGTGCCTTCGTGGGGTCTAATTCTTTAAGTTTGTCTTTTACCGCTACAGAAGTTATTCTTATATCGCCCAGAAAAACACCACTGGAATACTCTCCCTCTGGTATCACAGGAATATCGTTTGCATCTTCTTTAGTAACACTAGAAAAGAAATCATTTAGTGTTTCAGCTTTAGTAGGTGATCAAGTACTAATCTTACTTCCAAGTGGAACCAACAAGCTGGACATCGCTTGGAGAGGACCATACCGGGTGACTGCCAAGAAATCCAAGACAGTTTACCAAGTAGAGGTAAACGGGAGAGCCCGATACCACCACATCAATCTCCTCAAGAAATACACGGACTGACCGCAAACTTGTTTTTTCCAACCTAGTTCCAGTCATTCGCCCAAAGGCAATCACCGAAGTCGAACGAAGCTCTCCGATGTGTTACGAAATGATGCTTGCATGACTACGACTAGTTGACATTAAAAATGATCGCTGTTGCTTCTAATTCTGTTCGATTTACACAGATTAGCATTTCGCAACGGTATACTTTGTTATTATCGACCATATTTAATAGTTGCGTTCCTGGATTTGCATTTTGTTAGTTCTCAGCAGTAGGCTAATAATAGCATTCCCCATTTCCTGCCGAGAACCAAGTAGACACTGTTATACAGTATACATAGGCTTAATCTACATTATATGTTATAAGTCAGGCTTCGCTCAGTGAAGAAGCTCACTAGCTGAATATAGTTATTAGACCTGTATTGTTTGTTTTATACGTAAATAAATGTATAAACTATATCTATTCTAATTAATAATATTTAGGTCTATACTTTATAATATTTGAATCTTTAAATTTCCGGAGAAGGACGAGTAGGCGAAGCGAATTTTTTTTAATAACTCGAGATCAGAATTGGTTATTCATTGCTTACAGGGTCCAGCGGACTGCAAAGAGCCGAATCAGGACCACAAAATCAAGACAACTCGAGATCAGAGTTAAATTAATAGCTAATTAGTTATTCATTGCTTGCAGGGTCCAGCAGACTGCGAAGAGCCGAATCAGGACCACAAAATCAAGACCACAACTTCGCTAGTAGCAGTAGTAGTAGTAGTAGTATAGTTAGTTAGTTAAATCTGTAATTTATTTATTTGTTTTGTTTGCTTGTTATTATTATTATTATTATTATTATTATTATTATTATTATTATTATTATTTGTTTGTTATTATTATTATTATTATTATTATTATTATTATTATTATTATTATTATTATTATTATTATTATTATTATTATTATTCCTACTTTAAAAAAAGAAAAGAATAGTGTGCTGCTGTGCGTGCTCAATGGTGTAAATATGGTCAGTGACATTTACCAAAGTTTTTAGATGATTTATGAAAATTTCCACCTGCACGCAACATTTTTGTAAAAATACCTGTTTCTCATTAAAATACATATCAATGAAATACATATAACAAATTTACTGTATCAATTAAAAAGAATAATATTAGTTAAATAAATAATTGCTTTGGTGTTAGCAATAAAAATGTCACTGTTTTTTTTAGACCATTATAAACTTGCTTTGCCTTGTTGTGCTGAAGGGACATCAACATATCCATTGCGCTTTGAAGTTTTGTCATGGTTTTATTGTTGATATAGATGTGAAATCGTTGTATGTGTGCATTATGTGTTATGTATTACTTTTACTCTTTATTACTAATTGTGTCAGTATATTAATCATCATAAAATAATAATACTAACTGCTTCAAAATGCGAATCTCGACTTGACTTACAGCTTGAAGCTGTGCAGATCGAAACAGAATTAGATCTAGAAGCAACAGCGGCTATTTTTATGCACAGATGTTTCACAACAGGCTCTGAAGTCTTTTCTTTTGTCTTTGTACACTCGTGGTCCTCCTACATAAGTTCGTAGTATAGTATGTAATTGAGACTTCCCAGCCTGTGGTTTCACGTAGTCCTGCCAGCATTCGTTCGTAAAACATCGGATAGCTTCGCTTGACTCGGAGAGCTTTGTTCAACTTCGGTAATTGCCTTTTTCGGCAAATGACTGGAACTAGGTTGGAAAAAACAAGTTCGCGGACCGACCAGCGACCCCCAGCACTCACAACTTGCTAGCCATCGCCATCGCGGAAGAAGGAGAAAGCATGGAGACCACTGCAGTAGAGCATCCCCTGCACTCCAAAGAGACCCATAAGGATGTGATACTCAACGGAGACCTCCCCGCCAAACAGCAACAGCAAATACTACAGGTCATTTGACATCAGACTGTGCTCACAGACCGACCAGGGAGGACAGACCTTGTCGAAGTAACCCTAACGGTGACCGACCCAACACCCGTCCGCCAGAAGCTCTACCTGATGCCACTGTCGCAGCAGTGAGCCATCAAGGAAGAGATAGACACCTTACTGGCAGCCGGAATCATCTCAGAGTCTACTTCACCCTACAGCGCCGGCACGGTATTGTTGCGAAAGCCCAACTGAGAGCATCGACTGTGCATCGACTTCAGACTCCTGAATGCCGTAACGCAGTTCCAGCCAGAACCACTCCCGGACCAGACCGACCTATTTGCCAAGCTACAGCGAGCGAAGTACTTTTCACGCATCGATCCTCAGCAAAGGGTACTATCATATACCAGTACAACCGCAAGTCTGAAAGTACCTAGCGTTTAGCACCATGGAAGGACACTTCGAGTTCAACGTACTTCCCTTCGGACTACACAACGCACCCAGCATCTTTAGCGCCATGATGCAAAAACTCCTGGCACCCCTGAGCAGCGAACACCTACACTCGTTTATGGACGACATCCTCATAGCAACACCTACGTAGGAGGAACATGTCACTCTCCTACGACAACTACTCGCCCGCCTCAGAGACACGGGATTGACGGCAAGACCCACCAAGTGCCAGATTGGATTCACGGAATTAGAATTTCTGGGACACACCATCAGTCAAGGAAGCCTGCGACCGGTAGAAAAGACAGTGAAACGTCTGCTCGACGCTCCTAGGCCCAAGACCAAAAAGGAAGTGCAGTCGTTTCTGGGGCTCTGCGGCTTCTACCAGAAGTTCATCCCCAACTACAACAGCATCGCCGTGCCACTGACCAATGGAACCCGGAAAACCGCCCCGGACAAAGTCGTATGGACAGCCGAATGCGAGACAGCATTCCAAACCCTCAAGGACAAAATGACATCGGCGCCAGTACTCCACCTACCAGATTTGACTCAGCCCTTCGTTCTTCGCACCGACACCAGTGACTTAGGACTCGTAGCAGTACTGCTACAGCGCGACCCCAAGAACCCAGAGACGCTATTCCCTGTCGCCTATGCCAGCAGAAAACTGAGACCAGCTGAGACACACTACGCCACGTCAGAGAAAGAATGCCTTGGACTAGTCTGGGCCATACAGAAGTTTCAACTCTACCTGTATGGGACCCACTTCACAGTTCAGGTGGACCATCAACCACTATCGTTCCTGGCAGCCTCCAAATCCTTGAACTCGCGCCTGATGCGATGGGCATTCACCCTTCAGGCATACTCTTTCCAAATCGAGTACATCCCCGGCAAAGAGAACCACGGAGCTGACTACCTCAGCCATCATCTCGTGGAGGACACATCTGCTGTCGCCCACCAATCACAACTAAGGGCCAGAGCACCAGAATTCGTTCCCGTCCAGTAAAACCCTGTCACTAGTGTCCATAGCTACCTGGCATCGCATTGCATTGCTATTTTGTAAATAGGACCCTAGGATAGTGCAGTGTTAAACTAGGCTCTGTAGTACATGTAGAAAAAGGTCAACTCCAGCAGTCATCACCTTTTTTTCAGTTGAGGGAGCCTGTCACAAGAGCCCCAGTTTACCCCGCACATTTTGAGATTTTGCCTTGCATAGTCAGTATAAACTTAGAAGGTTACTGTTTTGTCTATAGCAGATGACAGAAGTGATCATTGTACGTACACACAGTTGCATAGTACCGCTCACGCAGAGTACTGACTCATCGCAGCATGCGTTAAATCAGATGTTTTAGACAATCGGGAAACAGCTCAGTTAGGTAGAACCAGTTCTGGCTGATTCATGCAGCCAGGTAGAAAATCAGTCTTCATTGAAACGCTGAGCAGTACACAGTACACTCTAGCAGAAATCTCTCCACTGATAGACCAGGGAAGCAGAACTTGAATATTCGAATTCAATCAAATAGCCACAGCCTGACATTGCCAAGAAGGTAAATAAACATACTTTTGTTTCATCGTGATGTATTTATATTATTGTTGAATTTTGTTTGTGGAATTCGCTATGCATAGACTGAATTGTTAGTCCGATGTTGCGTGACCACGTGGAATAGCCGACCACGCTGCAAGCACGACTAGTGGCCACTATGTTGTATGATGTACGGACCGACTGTTGTTTAATCTGTATGTATGCTTGCAGACCAGTGGCTGTACCCGGGAATGTTTATAATATTATTTCTTTATGTGTATAGTTAGCCACGATTTATATTTATATATATGTATAGGAAATTAGAGTGGAGATTCCAGTGGACCACGGACTTAGCAAAATGTTCATCGCTTATGTATAGAGATGTGGAGCTATCACTGAGGGCTACCCTGGCTTTCAGTGGGACGCTCTTGCACAAACCTATTATACAGGGTTGTGCAGAATTTCGTCTCATATGTTACAGACGAGCAGGCGTTATATCGAGAGCCCAACTCAGCAAGACACAACCAATTCGTCGCTGAAGTTGGCTGCCGAGGCATCGAAGCACTGCGCGAAGGTAGCCCAGCTGCCCCCCCGCCCCCCTTCCCCATGACAACACAGATTGTCAAAGAAGCAACCTCAACGCAGAGCTTCAAAACTCCAAGTTAAGTGTCACCAGAAACAGTGCACTACAACTAAAAAGGACCACAGTAGTCCAGTCTTCAGGAACTCTGACCATTAAGGCAGAAAGTAACCAGTGCCCCATGAGGAGAAAGTAGCTGCCTAGACCTATCAGCGAGCAAATCATTATCAGAAACATTTGAACTTTTAAGTTAGATTCGTACTTCGAAGATCGTGTATAGAGTAGAAGAAATAAATGTGTGATATTTACTGTTATCAAGTGGCTGGACTACATATATACATAAATAGCCGTATGAAAGCTAGTGTGACAGGGATCTTTTACCATTTTTCTATCTATCTCTGTACCCCAGCCTAAACACAGACCAAGCTAAACTTATAAATGTATTAAGTCAAAGGGAGATTACTAGCGGTCCCCATAGACTAAGGCGAGTGGGTCTTAGCATTCCATTGTGCACAGCCCAGCAACAATAAAAAACCCGTCACAGGCGCCACACCTTTCTTTCAGTAGGTCAAAAATATGCGCGAAATGTACAGCATAAGAGGCGCCCGCTAAAGTTGTAGCCTATAACAGTGAAGCAGTATTAGCGGGAGGCACACCTCTCTGTCAATAAGACGACATAAAAATGTGGATCGGTACTCAGAAAAAAAAAAAGATTCTCTGGATTTTTTTCTCTCGAAATTTTTTTTTCTCTCGGAATTTTTTTCAATTCTTACTCGGAAAATTGCGGATCCGCGGAGAGTTCTGCAGCCTGAAAATAGGTTCTGAGCACTTAGCCACATTAAAGTTTTTGCGCAGATAGACGACGGATGGTACTTTGCAGACGACTGACAGTGACAGACATTTTTAAAATATCATTTTTGAACTATTTAAGACTCATGTTGCAGATTTGCAAAAATCTAGAAAATTTGGTTGGAGATGGGGGAGAGGAGGAGGGGAAGGAGTAAGGGTGGACAAGGGGGATAGTGTGGAGAGTAAACAGACTCACATGCATGTGAGGAAATAAAAGATAACATAATTTGTTTCGCCAAGTGACTTATTTACAAAATTACCCTGAGCAGGAAAGTAAGTTTTGAATCCCTGTAAGGGATGTGTTGTGTCCGTCCTTGCGTGATTTTTACCAGTGACATGATCACATTTCCCAGCACTGATAGCGACTGGTTGATCTTCCCAGCTTCCTGCAAAGATCACAACAAAAAGAAAGTAAAAATCGGATAACTTCAAGAAGCTCAGTACCTAGGTCCCACTTGTAACTATATTCAATCTCACGGAATGTATCCTGCTAACAAAGTTTTAACAACAGAAGCAAAGAAGTCACTTGCCTTAAGCCGAATGCCAACTGTGTTAGTGTCCTTCTGCCGCTCAGACCCAGCCAAGTCAACCAGGTTTAGTTTGGACTGACGCACATTTTTCACCCCACCTTTCTCCTCCTGAGAAGACAGATAGGTCTAATCACAAATTTAAACAAATGCCTTAGAAAGAGATTCGAGATGGGCACCACAATCATTAACCTGGTCTATGAAAAGGAATTGCCTTAACGTCTCTTCTATTAGTTAAGTTAATTATTCATTGCTTACAGGGTCCAGCGGACTGCAAAGTGCCGAATCAGAACCACACAATCGAGACCACACACAACTTCGCTGAAAGAGGACTCACCCCTGATCCGCATGAAAGATCTTCTGAAACAACCCTAGTGGTAACAATGAAGGCACTTCACCAGCCAGTCACTGTACAATAAAGACATTCCACACAGGGGATGCTGAGGTTATACTACTATAATTTATCGAACCTCCATTTACAAGAACAAAATAGAATACAAACATCACTATAAAATTTCAACAAAACATATACATATACAATGGCTAATGCCTACATTGCTAAATAATATCATAGGAAGCCCTAGTGACCATTTGGCAGAAAGCCTCCAATATTCCCAAGCTGAAACAGACCTCACACACAAATGAGGAGTTTTGTCCCGGAGTTTTCCAGAAAAATGGTAGGTGACTGATCTAGCGAAGAAGAAGATAGTATAGTAGATTGATAGATCCGACTAGGAATGAG
Organism: Oncomelania hupensis; assembly: GCA_036898135.1. Lineage (NCBI taxonomy): Eukaryota > Metazoa > Mollusca > Gastropoda > Littorinimorpha > Pomatiopsidae > Oncomelania > Oncomelania hupensis. The sequence goes on along the minus strand of CM072525.1, from coordinate 17,978,284 downwards.
AAAGAACAAATGAGAAAAACAGCGACAGTGGGAATTTAAAGCACTAAATTTCCAGTAAAAGGGAATACCATTTCTACAGAAACCCATGGCACCCCCATGGGGGCCATCTCTTCTATGACTGAAAATGTAGCGAAATGTTTTTTACTTTACAGTTATACTACAATATGTTCTGAATTCATTCAGCCCTTACACAGGAAATTATGCACAATATGCTATGAAACGCTCTTACAAAACGCAACACTTCAGCAGGATGTGTCACTCATTATATAATAACAAGTTAACTGTTCAAATTCTTATGATCATGCTTCTGTTTTCTCAGATACTTGCCTACTTTGCCATAGCTCTATATTTACCCATCTTCGTCACCCTAACTTCACAATAGGGAAACAACTTCCCAAACTTTGGAAGTTTTACAATTAAGTAACATCTATCAGAAACTGAAGTCGAGACATCCCTAACAAATCAGGGAAGAGTAAATTTTATCATTGAACCCATGAAAAATATGAAGTTGCTTTAACAAAAATACATGACGATAAAGCTTACCAATGATTCGATGAACAACGTGAAGACAGCATGTGAGCGGGAACTCTCTCGGTTCATAGAAGTTGCAGCCACTCTTCTGTTTAACCAGCCACTATTAAGTGTCTGAAATAAAGGTTTACAGCCCAGCCTAAGTAAACCAATCTTAAACTGCATTCAAACAAGCAAGGTTTCTTTTATATCCAAACTTTCCCATTAGGATTAAGCTTCTCGACATGTCATGTCGACATGATAGAAGTGTTCAAGTCAGCAATTGTTTAAAAATAATACATCTACAACCTTCAAGCAATATGTAATGGTAAAAACAGTAATGGACCATTATAAATGAAGGATGTCACTGAAAGTGTTCAGGTGATTGTCAGGTTATGTTTTGGACAAGATTAGAGATAGTGTTAGCCCTAGTGTTCACAAACCCTGACAAAATACAGTCCCACCATAATTAAAAACCACTCCTTTTCACGCAAGAATATTTGGTCATATGGGGAGCTAACAAGATGTTGACCAAGTAGTGGTCCTTAATCACCCACACATCAGTGTAACACTATCTCCATTGTTATACCTGATAGGCCTCCATTGGTGTGGCAACCACTTGCTCCGTCAAACCATCCACAAAGACACCTTTCTTGAAGTTCTCTCTCACCTGCAGGTTGGCTGCTGCAGGGTCCAGGAGATCATAAATCTGCTCTTGGTAGATCTCCAAGAAGGAACACTTGCACAGAAACTGCTTTCGTTCCCCATGCTGGAAGGCGAAGAAAGAACGCCATGGTAAGCTAAACACATAAAAACCTCTCAGTGGAATCATACTCAGATGAGCTGAAACCACTGGTCAGTTAACAAACTACGAGCAAATTGCGTGCCTTTCACTTGTTAATTGGTTGACATTTTTTCTCATCGATCCATTACAAATATTTCATTAATGATGCTAATTTTATGTATTTAGTAGCAAAAAAGTTACACTGTCTCTCATTATTTGCAGACAAATATTGTCCCATTCAGTGAGGCAAATTAGACGACTAATTTTGGCAGGGCCACCTAACTCCTCAAATTAAAACTTCCAGCTTTCAGCCTATCACATTATAATGTTCTTTTGTTATTTTAAATCAATGCACAACACAATAAAACATTACAACACGCTACAGCTCAATATACCAAAGACAGTTTACAAGAACAACAATGGCTAAACTAATTATGCAGCCAAGTGGGCCAAGCTAGGAGAAGAAGAAAACACCATTCCTACCACCCGACCAGTGACCAACGGCGACTAAACACGACGACGTGATAGTCAAACAAGAGCCTCCAAATGGCAGCAAGTTTCCCTCTCAAGAGTTACACTTAACAGCAAGAGCTTCAGGGTTCCGTTCTGTCCACTTCCAATGGTATCCGCAGAATAAAACACCCTAGCATAAAACACACACACACACACACACACAAAAAAACTCAGCTACAATTATTTGCTACCTCCTAGTGCACTAATATAACGCACGAGAAAAACGAGGATAATGCAATTCCTAAATCCAACTGGTTACGGTCCCGCTTCTGGAGAAAATAAAGCTTCTATACTAATCGAAAACAAAACAAACTATTAGTAATGAACACGGATTTCTGACTTGTGACAGTATTTAAGCCATTCTTGTCTGCTGTCAAAAGAACTGTTTGAATAATTTAAGGCTTAACTGATGTTTGAAAAAAATTCATTATGTGTTGAACTGTGGAGAGCTAACAACAGCATTTTAGTACCACAAAAACAACTGATCTGGCCCCATAAAATATGGCTCAGAATGCACCACAATGCATAGATTTTAACCATCTTTTCAAAAATTTTCCGGGGGAGCATGGACCCCCGGACCTCCCTAGCATCACGCACCTGCTTCGCAGGTACGCGCACTCGTGGCTTTGCCACTCGACAGACTATGGAAACTTTCCTCCTTTTTGTCATTTTAGGATTCTCATCTCTGAATAAATGGCGATGGGAGTGGCTTCAAGAAAAGGACACGAACAACATAGCTTTCGGCACTTGGGTGAAAAAGATTGACAGTCCCGGTGTTGCATTCTGCTCTTTCTGTATGAAGAGCTTCAAGGCTATGACCTTTGAGTTACGGGATAGGATAAGATAGGATAGTATTTGGGAATGCCAATGTGAATGGCGTTGGTGAGACAAATGATAGAGGGCTGAGTGTCCTAGAATTACGGGAAAGGATAGGATAGGATAGGATAGGATAGTTCCTATTTTTCACTGTGCTGTTCTTGAAATTCATTTTGGGGGTAGGAAACTCTGGTTAATTGATAATATATGAGCATCAGAAGCCACATTATAGTCAATGCCATTGAAAGTCAAGGTCATTCCAAGGTCACTGGCTTTTTTGGCATAATGCATCTTTTGCTGTAATGTATTTGATCTTACATGAGTGTATTTAGAGCTGGAGGTCAAGGTCATCTCAAGATCAAGAGCATAGAAAGATCAAAGTTGGTATGACTTTGCGTTTTAATGCCACCGTTACATTTAGTTTTTCTCTGGGCATTGGTTTTTGTCCTTCTAGTTTTAAATTATTAATACTATTTGTAATTTATTTTTAAACTTATTATTATTATTATTATTATTATTATTATTATTATTATTATTATTATTATTATTATACTCCTGGCCGTTAACGAACTTTGAATCACGGGCTGTACAGGCTGTTATTGTCTAACATTCGAGTGCATCGCGTAAACCACGGAGCCAACTGCGTTCCTGGCATAATACAACTTTTGCTATAGTTTATTTGATCGTACATGAGTGTATTTGGAACAGGAGGTTAAGGTCATCTCAAGGTCAAGAGCATCTAAAGATCAAAGTCGGTATTTGCGTTTAATGTCACATTTTCTTTTTCTTTTCTGTTGCTCATATTATGTTAAATATTGCAAGTTAAATAAGAAGCATGGAGTCATGGGGGCTTTACCCTTCTAGTTATAATGGTGTAATGTTTTGACGGTTTAACAGATTTTGGTTTTCTGTGGTCCTGATTCGGTTCCGCCTTGGTAGTCCGCTAGACCCTGTATTACCTATAAGCATTTTCTGTATAGTGCTCCTAGCAATGTTCCCGATTAAGCACAGTGGTGCATCAATTACGCACCAAATACGAAAACTGATGCAGAAAAGTTTGTTTGTGTGCGTCCACATTTTTTCCAAATCGCTGAAGTAGCAATCGTGATAAATGAGTGTCCAACTAATTCACGCAAAGCCCACATCGAAGACTTCCATAGCCGACCATTCAGTGTTGTATCGCGAGTTGTCGTCCTTTAAAATCGAAGGTGCGAGCAATGTGTACTTCCAGTATGCATTTATATCGCTGCTGAAATGGTTTTCCTTCCCTGACAAACCAAATTGTGGAATCTCAAAATTTAGAAAAGGACTCGTACACCTTATTTAATTGTTTTGGATGGATTGTAATTGTTTTGTTGTTGATGATGATTAGAATGGTAAAGACAACAATACTGTTGCTGATGGTGATGATAAATCCAAATATTTGTTTTGTGACAACAGGTATGTTGCATAATGTACTTCTTAATTCTTGAGTAAGTTTAACTTTATATTGTGTATTGGGGAAATCAGTTTAACTTTTGATTGTATTTTTGACTCGAATGCATTGAAATGTATGTTGATGTTACTGTACTTACCCAAACAACTTATGTTTTGACTCACATTCATAGCAATGTGAGTCTATGTACTCACTCACCCACCGCCACCCCTGCCCACTACCCCCCCACCCCCTCCATAAAGAAGAAAGTCTATATTTTTGCAAATCTGTGCGAAATGTGTCCTAAATTAGTCCAACTATGACATTTTAATAAAAATTGTGTCCATCGGTCCGTCTGTGTGTGCGTCGGTCCGTCTGTCTGTCCGCCATCTGTGCAAAACTTGCAAGTGGATTAATATCTAAGAACCTATTTCAACTATCACAACTAAACTTATTAAAATGGTGTATACTTATGAGACCTTATAAAGGATAAGTGAATTAATGACTTCACTTCAAGATCAAGGTCACAGGGTCATATTTAGACCAGCATGTTGTCACAGGGGCATTACACGTTGGGCGGAACTTCGATGGCACAGTAGTAGATACCCCAACTTCGTCGTTGGTGATGTGCTGGGTATAGGAAAGGCCCAGAAATCTTCTGTAGCACCTCATCTCCAAGCTTTGTATTATTCGTTGTAGATCTGCTGTGAGGGTCCGTGTTTCGCAAACATTTAGGAAGATGGAGACGACAAGGGAGCGAAGCTGCAGCCTTACCTTGGAATGTAGACTGATGGTCCTGTATTTCCAAATGGGCTTCAACCTTTCCAGGGCAGCAGTTGTTTGTGCGATCCTGTACAGATGACTTCTTGTCGGGACGCATTGTCTGATACAATGGCTCCTGGTATAATACCGTTCCGCTATCGAGGAACCTCTCAATGTATAAAACCCCTGTGACTTTCATGTAGGTACGTGCAGATGTGAATAAACATACAACTTACTGTACATTGACAACATATATGAACTATTTACAGGGGAGAATAACACAAAAGCAGCGTCAACAAAAGATTAAATATGGCATCCTGCCATTTTATGCAATAAAGGAACTTTATGGGAATACCCTTTCCGTTGACGTTGCCTTGACCCAAATCTCAATTGCTATCCTCTTTCACAAGAACAGCCTTGACCTACGCCAGTAACGCGACAATGAGTTATTTGAAGGCGACCTCGGATTTAACATGTCAAAACAATAAACACACACACACACACACACACACACACCCACACCCACACACACACACACTCACACACACACACATACACGCGCACACACACATACATACACACACACTTTCGCTAATATCCTGGACCTATATTTAGCACGCACACTCGCGCGCGTACACCCACTCACATACACACACCCACACACACATACACTCTTTCGTTAATATCCTAGACCCATTTTTAGCACCTTTGCATTTTGACATAACGAAGCACCGAATGAGATCCTCTCTTACGAAACCTCGGATCGTAGAGTTCTTTGTACATGGTTCATCAAGTCTGTAGTTTGAAAGTGCTACGGATCAGTGTGCTGCTTACTACGTAGGTTTAGGGCCCTGGATACAGTCATCAAGTGTCACCCGATAACACAGGTACACAACTCTCCCCCCTTTATGAACAATTAACAAAAAGCATGTTAGTCCTTATGATCTAATGATTTTTTTCCCCTTTTTGTGTGCTTACACACATCTTCTAAGGCCGAGCGCATGAGAGTATAAACCGAGGTCTAGTCGCACGGACTTTGAAGATCGACGCTCATGTCCTAGACGGGTAATTTGCGGAAATACAAATACACCAAGAAAGCACTAGGTCCCTTCTCCCCATACCATACCCCATCGCCCAGGATGGTGTTGAGTTGTCAGGGCGTCAGACCATGCGCTCAAGGCAGCAGGTGAGAGCCTAGGGCAGCTTGAGTTACATCCTGTACCGGCCAGCGCCTTGAGCTGTTCTTGGGCTGGAAAAGTGCTAGTTTAGAACGATTAAATAAATAAATAAATAAATAAATAAATAAATAAATTAAATAGTGCTTCTAGCAGAAACGCTTAAACATAACTTTTCGAAGCTCTTTCGCTGAGAGGTGTTGATAGGTGTGCAGATGGATTTAGGGTTGGTTTGCTTTATCACACTCACAGTATCAGAACACGCCCAAACTTAATGTTAACCATGGTACCGCGCAGCCTCTGCTACGCTTTATACCCGCTGCCAGTATATAATAGACAGCCTGGACTGAACACTGACTTGAGGGGCCGGGTAGCTCAGTTGGTAAGAGCGTCTTGCTAGTAACCGAAAGGTCGCTGGTTCGAATCCCGGATTGGTCAACGTGTGATCATATTATTTTCCCCTTTACCAACAACTGGCCCGCTGGTGTCAGTATAAATCGGTCCAGTAGTCACCTATATGCGAAAGTGTCGTGTGACTATAATCTACAAAACAACAACACTGACAGAGCTCCCGTTGAGGAAGAACAACCTAGCAGACGGTACAAGGGTCAGATACAAGATGGACACTCTCAAGTATTCCGCGGTTTTCTTCCTCGTCTGCTACTTTTCCTCGCAGATTGGATTCACTGAAGGTATTTAGTGATGGTTTGGTCGATTATTTGTTTGTTTGTTTGTTTAGGGTTTTGTCTCGCTGTCCAGTGTTTGTTTGATTTTATTTATTTGTGTATTAGTTTCTGTGCTTGTTTGTTTAAGGTTTTGATTGCTCGACCAGCCCTTGCTTTCTTGGTTTGTTTTCATTTTCTTTCTTTCTTTTTCTTTGTCTTTGTTTTTCTCTCTGCCTTTCTTTCTTCTTCTCTGCCTGTCTTTCGGACCTTCTTTTTTGTGTTTTTCTTTCTTTCTCCGTTTCTTTCTTTCTTTCTTTCTTTCTTTCTTTCTTTCTTTCTATAAATCAATTCAGTTCAATCAAATTCAACCAATCTTTATCATACAGGTTTACAATCAAACCACCTTAAAGAAACTGTCCAACAGGAGAAACAATCAATGATTTGGCCAAATCAATACATAAATCAAAGCCAACGTTATTCATAGAAGTTAAGGACTGAAAGTTGACAGGCAAATATCCATGTGTATAGTTGCAATCAAATAATACATGACTCAAAGAATGGGTGCTATTACATGAACAACTCACATTACTGCAATATTTAGTTCTTATAGAATTCAAAATTATTCTGTAGGCCATTTTTATAACTGGTCTGGATACCCCACGGTGCTTTTCGTATTGTTTTTTTTGCTACAGTTTATTATCCCTTTCTATTGGGAAACTCTTGGCCGCCTCCCACGGGGAAGGCGTAGTCGCAGCCAGTGGCGCGCCCAAACCCTATCTACCTTGTGAATTTTTTGAAATTTTTGCTGGTGGGAGCAAACCGGCGTACCCGGAGAAAACCCCCGAGACGTTGCCCGAGTCGAAAGTAAATAATATTCGGAGAAACATAACGCTCAGATGCTGGATCGAACCCACACCTGTCATACGCCATTGGTTTCTGGCTTGTGGACAAGGCAAGTTAGTCCCGCCTTAGCCCACTTGGCCACAACGCTCGCAACGCTAATTCCTTAGAAGACAGACTTATTAATTTTGTAATGATAATGCATTTACATTAGCAGCTCCCCTTTTAGCAGCTCGATCAGCGCAGTCAGTGGAGATGAATCCACAGTAAGAAGGGATCCAACAAAATGCAACCTGAGTTCCATTTGTGTTTAGACTATAAATTGCACATTTTGTTTCACAAATAATATCTTCTTTTTTTTTAAAATTATTATTTGAATTAAGCGCCTCTATCATAAAGGAATAGGTGATATTTTCTCGTTTCTAGCAGTATATTCTTCTGTATCGTTGTCTTCAAGTAGGATATCCCTAGTAAATGTTGCAATAGTCTGAAAATGTTGTACTGTTTGAGACTGTTTAGGAAAATGTATATCCGATCTTATTAGTAATTCTTAATCTGTGTTGTTATTTACCGACCTTGCTCTAATTATATATTTAGCACACGACAATTTTCTCCATTCATTAAAGGGGATAATTCCTGCAATTTTATATGCAGCTGTAGTTTTTGTGTGAATGGGGACGCCAAGGGCTAATTTTATAGCTTTGCTATCCAGACTGTGTTGTTATTTACCGACCTTGCTAAACATGAGAGTTTACAACATCAGCCCTAAAATTATTAAAGTCATCAAAAGCCTGTATGACAAGACTACAAGTGCAGTCCTCCACAACAGCGCCTCGGAAACTGGTTCAGAACAACAATAGGTGTGCGTCCATGATGCCTACTCTCTCCAACACTCTTTAACATCTTCCTAGAGCGCATCATGTGAGATGCCCTTGCAGATCACGAAGGCACAGTCAGCATAGGGGGTAAAGCAACTTCCAACCTCCGTTTTGCGGATGGCATTGATGGATTGGCTGGAGAGGAACATGAAATTGAACAGCTGATACAGAGGTTTGACACCACATCCAGAGCCTATGGAATGGAAATAAGTGCAGAGAAGACCAAAATGATGACCAACAACACCAATGGCATCAACATGGACATCAAAGTCCAAGGCCAATCCCTCAACACAGTGCATAGCTTCAAATATTTAGGAGCCATTGTATCAGACAATGGGTCCCGACAGGAAGTCCTCTCCAGGATCGCTCAGACAACTGCTGCCTTGACAAGGTTGAAACCCATTTGGAAAGACAGGACCATCACTCTACATTCCAAGGTAAGGCTGCTGCGCTCCCTTGTCATCTACATCGTCATATACGCTTGCGAAATTTGGACCTTCACAGGAGATCTACAACGAAGAATACAAAGCATGGAGATGAGGTGCTACAGAAGACTTCTGGTATTTCGTTTACCCAGCACATCACCAACGACGAAGTCCGACAAACCATCACACAAGCCATTGGACAATACGATGACATGCTCACATTGGTGAAGAAACGGAAACTTCGATGGTATGGCCACGTTACGAGAGCATCAGGACTTGCAAAGACCATCCTGCAAGGCACAGCGCAAGGAGGCAGAAGAGGAGGGAGCCAGAAAAAGAGGTGGGAGGTATACATTCGAGAATGGACTGGCTTGACACTGAGCGAGGCCATGAGGGTTACTGAGGACAGAGAAAGATAGAGGACGCTGGTTAAACGATCATCTGTGGTGCCCCTACGACCTTCGAGTTACGGGATAGGTTAGGATAGGATAGGATAGGATAGTGTACCACCCCCTAGTTCCTTCTCGACGACATAGAAATGGAAAAAATATCAATAAAAGTTGTTGAAATTAATAATTTATTCTTTTTTAAATTTTAGTTTGTAAACGATTTCTCTTTTCTTTTGTTCTGTGGAGAGTTGTGGGTGTGTGGTCTTTCCTGTCTAAATAAATTTAACATCTTTATAACCCGTCACTCGGTTACATATAGGCCTTTAGTCTATGTGGTCATGGATGACTGCAGCAGTGATATACACGGTACGGATTTCTCACGTGGTTGCTGTTGTCTTTTGTCGCTGACTCGCTCACGTCACGTCACTGTCCTGAGGGTCGTCACGGACCGTTTTCACATGCACAAAGGCCAGGTTGATGAGGTCGGCTGCACTGTGGGTTGTCGTTTTCTACAGCATGGCACAAGATTGAAGATGACAGACTTATCTCACAGGGTAACAGTGTGTGGGGGTGTTGCGGAAAACTAAGAAATGTCCGGCGTTGACTGTTCAGTGTTACTTGCAGTATGTTGTTGTACAGGTTGATCTGTTGTCCCACTATGTCCCCTGTTCCTTGTTGTTGTTTTGTACGCCTAGACCCGACGTGGGTCTGGCACAATGTGTGACGGTCTCTTGCGGTGGAGGAAGAAAGAGTCGTCATGTTAGAAGACGGTGAAGCTGATACCAAACGCAGTATGACGCTAATTCTGTCGAACTTGACGTCAACTCTGAAAGAAGTGATGGCATTTTCTATATATTATAAATCGCTTAGCCGGAAGTCCTTCTTCGCCTCTACTGTAAAGTTTGTCCGGTATGGACGCTGATCTGGGCAGGTGCTGGGCGCTGCGGATCGGCCTGCTGTGCGCTCAAAACCCGTGAAATCGTTATAGCCGACATTTCCTTACCGAACGTTTAACCGTTTCTGAGATAAATAAATAAACAAAATGTCCACAAACTGCCATAGCCTCATTCCGCGCGCAGTTTCGATTCAACCCGTGTCAAGAATGTGCCGTTCCGTAATAAGGCAAATTTTGTTTTATTTCCATTCAAAACACTTTTGCACTCATGTCACCAATCTGACAAAATTTTGTGTTTAACTAATTAAATTTGATTAATTAAAAATCGAATTGAGGTTTCAGCATGTTTTCCCATATAGACCAAAAAATTTACGGTCTTTATACGAAGCCTTGGTAGCTTACTTAGTAAGACATTCGCCTACCGTGCAGGCGACCGAAGTTCAAATCACACGCGGGCCATATTATTTTAATGTTATTTTTTTTACACTACATTATGGATATTTTTCTTTTTAATTTAGGCTTTTTACTTTTAACTTATTTATTATTATTATTATTATTATTATTATTATTATTATTATTATTATTATTATTATTATTATTGTTATTATTATTATTATTATTATTATTATTATTATTTTTATTATTATTATTATTATTATTTATAAAGTAATTATAATAATGATGATGATGATGATGATGATGATGATGATAATATCTTATATCAAATTTTATTTTAAAACCTTGGTGTTTTTTTATGATTTCTATTTGTATTATTCTATATTCATTATTATTATTATTATTATTATTATTATTATTATTATTATTATTATTATTATTATTATTATTATTATTATTATTATTGTTATTATTATTATTATTATTACCAAGAATCGGGATGGGGTGGTACGTGTAGGTAAAACGGGGCTACGGGTAGGTTTAAAGGGGCTTGGGTAGGCATAACGGGGATACGGGTATATATAAGGGGGTATGGTGATGGTCGATTCCTTTCATCCATACCTGCGAAACGATCAACGGGGAAGTATCAAGGAGGGAGGTAGGTTACAAGGGGGGTACGGAAGGTATCAAGGGGGTATGGGGAGGCATCATGGGGGGGACGGGGAGATATCAGGGGGGGGGGGTATGGTGAGGTATCAAGGGGGACATGGGGAGGTATCATCGTCCAAATGAAACTCGCAGACAACAATTGTCTCTCTGTCTACATTTTAAACAGCAACCTGTGTACCCTGGCTTGTCAGGGTACAAAACCACTAGTCTTTTAATAAATAGTGAACGTGGAAAATCGCTGACAACCATTATGTTGTACAGGAGAGAGAGAGAGAGAGAGAGAGAGAGAGAGAGAGAGAGAGAGAGAGAGAGAGAGAGAGAGAGAGAGAGAGAGAGAGAGAGAGAGAGAGAGAGAGAGAGAGAGAGAGAGAGAGATTTTTCCAGCGAATTTGGTGTTGTAAGGCATTTGGTATTAGTCCTATTTTGAACTTGTCTGTTATATGCTTGGAATGGTCTTTGAGGCCTGAAACAGGATGTAAATAGTGCTTTAGGAGATTCAGTTGCTCGGTCACGCATAGCAAATACAGACTGAATCAAAGAATGCGAATATGCGCAAGCTAGGTAGTGCAACATACTACGTTTTATATTGACATTTAATGTCCCCGTGTATCGAAACACGTTCGTTTGTTTACTTTGTTTTTTTTTACTGTGAGTTTACATGGGAAGTTGCTTTTTCATATTGAAAGGTGATATAATGGGTAATTGTCGATCAAACCAACCACTACTCATCCTTGTTGTGTAAACACTACCTATGCATACTTAGGCATTGGTCTGAGCACGCCACCGTGTGTAGAAAATTTTATGCGCTGTATAAGTCATTTATTCATTCAGAGGTCCTATGTTTAGAATCAACCCTAATGCCATACATCAATAATTAAATTCGTTGAGAACCGAGTTTTGTTTTGGTTTTTGGTGGTTGTTTTTTTTTCTTTCTTTTTCAATCAAAAAAAAAAAACCGAAAAGCCCTTAAGATGACAGCATCGCAAAACTTTTTATATTTCACAACGAGCGTTACCCCTCTGGAAAAAAATAAGATTTATCTCCAAAAATTAGACTACCTCTTTCAAAAGTGCAGTTTTGAATGGAAGAAGGAAAAAAAATTGTTAAAAAAATTATATATTCATGTCTAGACTACTAATTCAAAGTTAGATACAAAGTCTGCGCCAGGAAAGGCAGTGGATTTCTCCCCACCCCTCTCCACCCCGCTTTCACCTACCCTTTACCTCGAGGTACTCCATATCTTAATAGACCTACTCTTTTGATCCGAAGACCCCTTCCCCTTCTCCCCATGCAGCGCTACAGTGGCTGTTATGATTCTACGATCGAGTAGTGTACAACACGTAACGCAGCCACAAACACGTCAGGTAGGAGTGCACGGGGAAGGGATAGCGGCAAGGGTGATTAACTATTGTCCTTATTCCTTATAAATGATACTAATACTAACCAAGACAGAACAACGTCTCCTCTTTTCAACTATATATACTATGGCCTATACTATCCTATTCTATCCCGTAACTCGGAGGTCGTACCACAGATGATAGTATAACCAGCGTACTCCATCTTTCTCTGTCCTCAGCAGCCCTGATGGTGTCGGTCAGTGTCAAACCAGTCCATTCTCGAATGTTGTCCTCCCACCTCTTTTTAGGTCTCCCTCTTCTTCTACCTCCTTGCACTGTGCCTTGCAGGATGGTCATTGCAAGACCTGATGATCTGGTGACGTGGCCATACCATCGGAGTTTCCGTTTTTTCACCACTTTCTGTTGTCCAATGGCTTGTGTGATGGTCGTCGTTGGTGATGTGCTGGGTATAGGAAATACCCAGAAGTCTTCTGTAGCACTTCATCTTCATGCTTTGTATTCTTCATTGTAGATCTGCTGTGAGGGTCCATGTTTCGCAAGCCCAATAGGGAGATGGAGATGACAAGGGAGCGCAACAGTCTTACCTTGGAATGTAGACTGACGGTCCTGTCTTTCCAAATGGGCTTCAACCTCGCCAGCGCAGCAGTTGTTTGTGCGATCCTGGAGAAGACTTCCTGTCGGGACCCATTGTCTGATACAATGGCTCCTAAATATTTGAAGCTATGCACTGTGTTGAGGGATTGGCCTTGGACTTTGATGTCCATGTTGATGCCATTGGTGTTGTTGGTCATCATTTTGGTTTGCTCTGCACTTATTTCCATTCCATGGGCTCTGGAGGTGATGTCAAGCCTCTGTACCAGCTGTTCAAGTTCTTGTTCCTCTCCAGCCAAATTATCAATGTCATCCGCAAAACGAAGGTTGGAGATTGCTCTAAACCAGTGCTGACTGTGCTTTCGTGATCTGCAAGGGCATCTGACATGATGCGCTCTAGGAAGATGTTGAAGAGTGTTGGAGAGAGTAGGCATCCCTGACGCACACCGATTGATGTTCTGAACTAATTGCCGATGGCGCTGTTGTGGAGGTCTGCACTGGTAGCCTTGTCAAACAGGCTTTTGATGACTTCAATAATTTTAGGGCTGATGTTGTACACTCTCATGGTTGCTTACAGAGCTGCATTCCAGACTCGGTCAAACACCTTTTTGATGTCTATAAACACATGATATAGATGTTGTTGCTGCTGTAGGTATTTCTCGCAGATTATTCTGAGTTTGAAAATCTGTTCAGTAGTACTTCGCCCTGCCCTGAATCCTGCTTGTTCTTCAGCCATGATTTGTTCAGATTGGGGATTCAACCTGTTGAGTATTATTTTCAAAAGGACTTTGCTGGGATGGCTGATGAGGATGATGGTGCGGTAATTTTCACATTCCTGAAGGTTACTTTCTTTGGGAAGAGTGATGACAAGCGACTGGGTCCATGGTGTAGGCCACTCCCCACTCTGCCAGATCTTGTTACAGATAATGGTCAGGGCGTCAATCATCGCTTCTCTTCGTGCTTGAAGCAGTTCCACGGGTATGTTGTTCACTCCCGCTGACATCCCCTTCTTCAGCGATTGCACTGCTGCCTCAACTTCTTCCCGCAGAATTGGGAGGATTTCTTCTTCTTCTCTGTTCTCAGGACATGCTAGAACTGATGGGTCTCCGTTTGGTGTGTGGTTGTAAAGGTCAGAGCAGTACTCTGTCCATCTGTCCAAGACTTCTTGTTCTTCTGTGAGGCATATGCCAGACTTGCTTTGGATCGTGGAGACCTTGGGCTGTTTAACACTTGTCAGCCGCTTCACAGTCTGGAAGGCCTTCTTGCTGTTGTTCTTGTCCAGACTGTTCTGTATTTCCTGCCATTGATCTTCTATCCAGTTCTCCTTTGCTGTGCGCTTGCCTTTTCGGATGTCATTGTTGATTTTTCGGTAGACATCAGCTCCCTGTGAGGTGTTCTTTTTCTTTTTCATCTCTCTTCGTTTATCACACAGGTCCAAAAGTTCAGGTGTGATCCCCAGCTTCTTCTTTGGCCAATCTTTTCAAGGATCTCCGTGGCGGCATCTGTCACAGCTGAGTTGAAGGTGGTGGTCATGGTGATGACATCTACTTCACCAGCTCCCAAAATGAGCAGTGGTGCAAATTTCCCTCCTATTGTGGTCTAAAATATTTCTGCCACCTCCGGGTCTTGCAGTTTGTCCAGGTCGAACTTCAATCTAGTGCACTTTGCTGTGTTTACTCTCTTCAAGTGGAGACCGAAAGACATCATCACGAGATTGTGGTCACTTCCGATGTCTGCTCTTGGAAAAGTGCCTGTCCTGCCAATGTTGATGCTTGATCTGAAGCGTTTCTTGACCATGATGTAGTCGATCTGGTTGTGATGCTCCCCGCAGGGACTGTGCCATGTCCATCGTCTGGATTTTTTGTGGCGCCCAAACGTGTTTGCGAGTATCAGATTGTTGTATCTGGCAAACTCCAAGAGTCTCAGACCCCTGTCATTTGTTTCGTTGTTGCAGTGGACTCCACATGTGTCTCCCCAGTTGTTGTGCGCATCTTGCCCAATCTTGGCATTCCAGTCGCGTTCCACTATGACTATGTACTTCTTCGGCACTTGGTCAAGGACAGCCTGTAGATTTTCATACAAAATCCTCCACTTCGCTGTCGTTATAGTCTGATGTTGGGGCATAGGCCTGGATGATGGTGATGTTCAAAGGGGCTGGTCTTAGACGGATGGTAATGAGTCTACTGGAGACTGGGCGGCAATCCATGACAGTGGCTAGAATGTTCTTGTGGACCAAGAACCCAACGCCGTGTTCGTGCCTGTCATCTATACCGCTGAAATAAAGCTTGTGGCATTTGTCAGTCAATGTTTCACCTATGACTTTCCAGCGCAGTTCGCTGATCCCTAAAACGTTCCATCGATATTGGTCCAGCTCGTGGGTCAGTTCTTCTAATTTTCCCTCCGCAGTTAGGGTCCTGACATTCCAGGTTCCTATGACGATGTTGTTTCTGGTGCGGATCTTGCTAAGTTGTCCATCAATAGAACACTTATCGCCTCCGTCCTGGTGGCCAAAGGAAGGCGCGGTCCTTGGTGACCCAGGCGACGACCGATCCGGTATGGAGTAAATGGTTTTATTCATCATGCAATGTGTCTTGGGCAAAAAAGATCTGGCAGGGCCCAATTCTCTCCAGGCTGTTGGCCACAGTCGAAATCCACGAATACAGTGTGGCTCGCCTTGGCCTCGAGCACGTTGAACCTGTAGTAACATGAGGTTCCTCCGTCCTGGCCGGTGACTTCTGTGTAGAAGACTTTCGCCCAGTGATGCCGTGCTGAAATCATCTCTGTTCGTCGCCTCTTACGACACGCCGGGAAACGTTGGGTCTATTTTATTCAGTTCCCGAACCCACAGGATTATGGCATGGTTATTATTATGTGTTTCAGACTATGACGGACTAAATTAGAAAACCCCTAAAACATCAGCAACAATTACATCTGGAACCTTCTTACAACTTCCCCCCTGTTTCTCTTCAAATGTGTATGTCCTTATAAACTAATATTTAATTTAAGCATCTACTGGTAGAGAATGAACTAAGGCATTGGAAAATATCACACTTAAGATGGTACAGTGGAGAATCTTTGCTATAGCATCATTCCAAATTATGTTCTTATCAAGTGTTAAAAGGCGGGAAGTTGCGTTACACACTACAAAGCCCGGTCGATATCCGGCGAGGCTTATTCTAGAACAGCGAGGTGGCTTTATCAACGTGATATGCATCGCGCTATTCTAAACATCGCCCTTTCCTTCAAAACTGCTATATAAATCAAAAATAAAGTTTATGTATTCTGAAAGAGAATTTAATACTACGTCTAACGGTTTTGTGCTTTAAGGAATCTGAAAAAGTATATCTCAAGTTTATTGCACACAGCTAGTTTAAACCTAACAGAGACAGAGTAAGGCCTACGTATCGTGTGGTCAGAAATTCTTGTAGCCAGCACGGCTACATCAAGACCAATGATCAAATATGAGTAGTTTTGAAGAAACGACAGTAACGTTCTCAGCGATCATGATCAAACATCAGTAGTATACTTTCTTGCTTCAAGTGTTCCAATATTTCAGTTTGTTCATAGTTAGTTATTCATTGCTTACAGGGTCCAGCGGACTGCAAAGCGCCGAATCAGGACCACAAAATTAAGACCGCAACTTCGCTGAAAGAGGACTCACCCCTGATCCGCATAAAAGATCTGCCGAAACAACCCTAGTGGCCACACTGGAGGCACTCTACCAGTCGGTCACTTTATAATAAAGACATCCCACGCAGGGAACGCTGAGGCTATACTCTAATTTATCGAACCCCCGTTTACAAAAACAAAATAGAATACAAACATCATTATAAAATATCAACAAAACACAAACATATAAAATGACTACATTGCCAAATAATAACATCATAGGAAACCCCAGTGACCATTTGGCAGAAAGCGTCTAATATTCCCAAGCTGATCCAACAGACCTCACACACACATGAGGAGTTTTGTGTTTTATCCCGGAAGAGTTTTCAAGAAAAAGGGTAGGTGACTGGGCTAGCGAAGAAGATAGTATAGTAGATTGATAGAACAGAATAGAAAGGAGAAAGACAGCGACAGTGAGAATGTAAAGCACTAAATTTCCAGAAAGTGGGGACACTATTTATACTGAAACCTCCGGTACCCCCTGTAACAAGAGGCCAGTTTTACACAGCACATTAGCTTTTTGCTTTGTTTAGTCAGCTGTATAGTAGGTTAATGTTACGCTGAAGCAGACAACAGAAGTTACTGATGTGTGCTACACTCTGCTAGATTGACGCGAGCGCAGTGTAGTGACATCATCGCAGCTTACGGATAGAGCAGAGTTACAGCCAATCGGGACAGAGAGAGAGTAGGTAGACCAGTTCTACCTGGTTAGGCAGAGGCTAGGTAGAGAGTCATTCTGCGTTCAAACTGGAGCTCAGCTCTAAGAAATCTCTCCACTGAAAGACTAGGGAAGCAGGACTTGTTGAAAACTCTATTCAATCAAGTTAGCCATGGCCTGACATTGTCAAAAAGGTAAACGAACATACTTTTGTTTCATCGTGATGTAGTGATATTATTGATGAATTATGTTTGTGAAATTTGCTATGCTTAGAATTGAATTGTTAGTCCAACGTTGCGTGACCACGTGGCGAACACGACCGGTTTTGACGCCATGTTGTATTCCGTACGGACCCACTGTTGTTTAACCTATATGTATGCTTGCAGACCAGTTGCTGTACCAGAGAATGTGTATAATATTAATTAGTTCTCTATGTGTATAGTTAGCCATGATTTATATTTAGAGTGTAGATTCTAGTTGACCACGGACTTAGCAGAATGTTCGTCGCTTATATATAGAGATGTGGAGCTAATAACTGAGGGCTACTTCAGCCTTCAGTGAGACTCTCTGCACACACCTAGTATACATGGTTGTGCAGAATTTCGTCTCATATGTTACAGATGAGCAGGCATCGTATTTGTCACAGGCGGTCTGCTCAGCTCTGGCTCTGCTCGCGGCAATTTCCCCCCACTCGCCGGCTGACCCCACGAACCAAGCCCCGCCCCTCCGGACAGTCCCACGTGACCCGGGGGACTGGACCTTGGGTGAATTAGGATATAGGTTCGCCAGTCTCTTTCCGCATGCCCACGACAACACACTGCCTGCTGTAGACACGTCCGCATCCACGTTGAGACCTCTGAGCTCAGCCAATATTCTTGTGTTCAACCCCGTTCTAAAGCAGACGACCGATTGCACCACAAGCCAGCTATTGCACCATACCTCGCCCCAGTGACCTAGACTGGGCTGCCCACGCGTGATCAACTGACCATTGCGCAATAACCATCCAGTCCAGCAGCTACCGCCGCCGACTAACTCCAGCTAAGTCGTCCTCTGCGCTTACCACAACTCTGCAGAGACTCTGTAGCTATCAGGCTACCCATGCTAAGCCAACCATCTATATCGTGCCACATGATGAGAGCCGTCCCTATTCGTCCATATTGACTCTATACGTATAATCCCGAATAACGCCAAGATACTCTGTAACTATTTAGCCAGCCCTCGTGATACAGTTGTAAACCGACTTATTTTGTTTGACCTCCACCCAGATAATAAATTGTTCTATATTGTACTATACTACCATACTTCCCTTGTTCAAGTTTTCCACTAGTTATTCTGTACACTTCTCGTCGGTCCTTATAACTATCTATAATTCTTTAGCACTCCCAAGCATTATTTCCCTGAACGTCACCGCACGTCGGCCTAGTACAAGGGAGGCGACACAGCGCGGGGGAGTAATTGCTAACCCACACCCCCACACCCCCCTATATTCGTGACAGTATTGTGAGCCCAACCAGGCGAAAGACAAGAACAAGTCGTCGCTGAACGTTGGCCTGCCGAGGCTTCTCAAGCAATGCGCGACGAGAGCCCACCAGTCTAGCAACAAGGAGAAGAATCCACAACAACACCGCTTATCAAGGAAGCAACCACAACACAGCTCTTCGAACATTCAGTTAAGTGCATATCGACGCAGTGCACCAAACCTGTATCAAAGGACCACAGTAGTCCACTCGTCCAGAACTCTGACCCTTAGGGCAGAAAGCATCCAGTGCCCGATAAAGATACAGTAGCTGCATAGAACTATCAAGAAGCGAACCATTCGAATTGACATTTGAACTTTTAAGTTAGTATGTACTTAGCAGATCGTGTATAGAGTAGAGGAAATAAATGTGTGATATTTACTGTTAACAAGTGGCTGGACTACCTGTTTCATAGTCGTGTGAGAGCTAGTGTGACAGTGATCGTTTACCATTTTTGTTTTTTATCTCTGTACCCCAGCCTAAACACAGACCGAGCTAAACATATAAATGAATTAAGTTAAGTCACAGGGAGATTTACTAGCGATCCCCATCGACAATAGACGAGTGGTTAATAGCATTCCATTGTGCAGAGCCCAACAACAATAGACCCACCGTCACACCCCCTCGGGGAGTCTTAATTACAAAATATTAAAAACTAGAAATTAAAGATTGCAACTGTGCTGGGCCAATGGGAAGAGGGAAGAATACGGGGGGAGTGACTGCAGGGGGAAGAGGTCACAGAGGAGAGGAAGGAGGGTGGGGGGAGGAATATAGCCGGGGATGAAGAGAGCTAGAGGGGTGGGCGAGATTTGGAAGGAAAAGACCGGGGAAAATGTCTGGAGAGCGAGGGGGAGGGGAATAGGGGTGGGGGGAGAAAGACACGGCCGGGGAAGGGGTGCGGGGGAGGGGTAAGGGACCTGGAATTGTCAAATTGTATCTTTTTTCCCCTAACCAGTGTGTTGATGCTATTTGTTGTTGCTATTGATGAGTATGATGATTACGACGACAATGATGATGATGATGATGATGATGTAACAGGGTGTGGAGGAACGTTCACAGCTCCATCAGGCAGTTTCCAGTCACCCAATTACCCGAACCACTACAACAACAACAGCAACTGTATCTACCTCATCCGAGCACTAAGCAACCAGCGAGTGACCTTGACCTTTAACGCATTTGACCTTGAAGATGATCCAGCGTGTGCGGCCGACTATGTTGAGGTTATGAGAACGTATAGCTGTGGTGGTGGTGGTGATGATGATAAGGATGACGATGACTTTCTTGCTTGTTGTTAGATGATGATGATGATGATGATGATGATGATGATGATGACGATGATGATGATGATGATGATGATGATGATGACATTCTTGCGTGTTAGGTGGTTGTTGGTGGTGTTTGTTGTGGTGGTGACAATGTTTACGACGACAATAATGATGATGACGATGATGATCATGATGACATTGATAATGATGATGACATTCTTGATCTTGCGTGTTAGATTCGCGATGGAGATACTGATGCCGCCCCTATGTTCGGGGGTCGTCAATGTGGTAAAGAAGTGCTCTCGGTGGTCCGTTCCTTTGGCAACCTCTTGAGGGTCAAGTTCGTTTCCAATGGCAACACCACTGGAACTGGCTTCGTAGCTAACTATAACGCATGTAATTTTTGTTTCTTTAAAAAATTTTTTCTTTGTTTTATAACAAGAGTGATTTTTTTGGTCGCTTTATTTATTTCATTCTTTGTTTCTTTCGTTCATTATCTCACTCTTTTTTTTCTTTCTTTCTTTCGTTTTTTATTTTTATTTTCTTTTCTAGAACATGCTTTATTTTAAAGTAACTGCCCTGCACAAGAGGAATAGCCCTATTACGTCTTACAACAACTTCAGTCGTTAAGGCTTTTTCTTCCCAAATGTAAGGTTATTATTATTCATACTCTCCAGTGTTCTTCACGAGAAAAAAGTTTTATCTATCTATCTATCTATCTATCTATCTATCTATCTATCTATCTATCTATCTATCTATCTATCTATCTATCTATCTATCTATCTATCTATCTATCTATCTATCTATCTATCTATCTATCTATCTATCTATCTATCTATCTATCTATCTATCTATCTATCTATCTATCTATCTATCTATCTATCTATCTATTATCTATTTCTATCTATCTATCTACTATCTATCTATCATATCTATCTATTATATCTATCTATCTATCTATCTATCTATCTAATCTATCTACTATCTATTCTATTTAACTATCTATCTATCTATCATTTTTATCTATCTATTCATCTATTATCTAATCTATCTATCTATCTATTTAAATTATTATCTACTATCTTTATCTATTATCTACAATCTTTATCTATCTATCTTCATTTATCTATCATCTCTCTATCTATCTATCTATCATATCTATTATCTATTATCTATCTATCTAATCTAAAAATCTCCTCTATTTCAAGAAGTTGTGACTATATACATTCAAGCATTGTCTGTCATTTTGTGTGTATGTTACTCTAACTCATCTTTTCTGAAATGCAGCAATCTCATGTCTGTCCTCCTATCTCAAAAATTTTTTACAATCTAGTTAGTATGTCTGATTGTCCTGCTTCAGCTACAGATAATAGAAGCTCAGAATACATCTTCTTAAGTTGTCAGATCACAACATCACACAATCAAAAACATTATGTTAATAGCATCACATCTGATCAGCCAGCATCTGTCTTCACTCATAGACTTAGAAATCCAGAATCAATCAATACTTCCTTATTCTTGGTATAAAAAAATTGTTGACTTTCTCTCTTCGCTTCTTGGTACATCTTTAGATTTTGTAGTGCATCAACAAACTTAGACTCATCTTGATGCATGTCTACATGCACTTTGTTTACAAGAAAACCAATACTTGCATTTCTTTATATCGTGCCCACTTAGCTCACAAATATTAAGCAGAATATTGCAAAATGTATTTACTTGTACTACTTATATAAATTATTTACATATATCTGAATATTGGTATTTCAAAGATACTCTACAGTTGAGTATTTTTTGTTTATATAATAAATATACATATTGTATTTATTCTAAGCTACGATAATACTATTTTCTTTTCTCATATAAAATCTAAACACACTTTGCTATGCTACAGTCTATTAACACTTTGAAACTATCGTTATACTGATGAGATACATGTTTTCAAGCACTTTTTTACGCATGAATGCTGCTTTTTCTAGAACAAACCATCTAAACTAATCACATAAAACACATTTAAACAATAACAAAACAACACCATCAAAAATAAATACATACCTTGAACAATCTTTATCAAAACAAAAATACTGCCCATTTAATTAGCAGTTTATATGACAGATACAGTATTTGGCCTTTTGGTCCATTAATATTTGCACATTCTCAACGATCAGAGTCGCTGAGATCCATCATTTTCTTAACCCGGTGTGTGTTATATTTCAAAAGTGGTTAAGCAGATTTAGGTTTTTAGCTTACAGATAGTTCAAATAGTGACCATGTTGCTATTTTGCTTCTTAATAGTCGAACAGATAAAATTAACGCTTTTTAAAATGCTGTTTTTCAGCTGTATGTCTGGAAATCGCCTACATTTGAATGGCTTGCCATCTTGTTGTTTTGTATTTGTAAACGCCGTTCGTTGTCGTTGAGCATGAATAAGAGCTGAAGAGGCGCATGCAGGTGTAAGCTTAAATGTAGCTTGCAGGGTATTTATTTATTTATTATAGTTGTTATATGATAGCGCCTTTCCAGCTCTAAAGCTGCTCAAGGCAGTGACTGATACGGGATCTAACTCACGCCGCCCGAGACGACCGCTTGCTGCTTTACGCGCACTGTATGACGCCCAGACAGCTGAGGATAATACTGCATGGGCGATCAGTGATGGAGCATAATGGAACTA
This sequence comes from Oncomelania hupensis, assembly GCA_036898135.1. Lineage (NCBI taxonomy): Eukaryota > Metazoa > Mollusca > Gastropoda > Littorinimorpha > Pomatiopsidae > Oncomelania > Oncomelania hupensis. The sequence goes on along the minus strand of CM072525.1, from coordinate 17,955,427 downwards.
TCGCTTACTGGCTATCTTGTGCAGCTGGCAGTCAACCGTCTAGGACATTTATTTTATTTATTTAATGGGGCTTATTTAGCGCCTACCCAGCCCAAGAGCTGCTCAAGGCGGTGGCCCCTACAGGATCTAACTCAAACCGCCCACTTGCAGCCTTTGGGCGCATAATCCGACGCCCAGACGATTGAGACAATCCTGGGCGAGCGAGTGTCACGGGCCCCGAGCGGGTTCCGTGACTTCAGCACATAAAGCGAGTGCAAAGGAATAAAACTCAAACAAAATAAACTAACACAAAATGCCAGAATACAATCACACTCTTTTATTCCACAATTAACAGGCAAACACAGGACAAATGGGAACTAACCACCCTCAACCCCTATCAAGACCCCCGTCCCAATACTAACTAACAATTACCTCCCCTTGTTCAACCCTAAACAGAACTAAACAACAACAGTTTCTTTACAAAATGTGTACAACAAAATCACAATCAATAAATCAATACAAAATGTAAATCTTCAAATAATAAGTGATGGCATTATAAATCTTTTAATCTTAACTGCTATCTCGGTGAAGCTGTAGCACTGAAGCACTGTTCCAATGTTTTTGTCAAGTAGCTCAGAGAGCTAAACAGTCTCTTTCACAATAAGTGGATGATTTCTAACTAAATGAATATGTTTTTAGGTGTGATGCAGTGTGAGTCTGTGTGTGCATGAATTAGGTGTGAAAACCTCCTGTAATAGTGTTGCCTCGACACATAGGCAAAACTCGCAGCAGTGGCAGAGACCACCACAACTCTTCTCTGCTGTAGAGGCAACGGCCCACCCCAGGCTGGCTAGAAATCAATCAGCGTCAACAACGGTAACCAAACGTCAACAGCATAAGAAGCAGCATAAGAAGTAACAGCGTAGAAATAATAGCGTAGAAGTAACAGCGTAGAAGTAACAGCGTAGAAGTAACAGCGTAGAAGTAACAGCCCAAACCTGTAAGCATATACACAGTCTTAACAGCCTGCTTACAACAATAAACACTATATAATATAATATAACACGCCGTCCTCCGTCCACCATCTTGACCTGTGTATGAATACCATGATAATAATACAAGATGCTATACACACATTTCAATAATATAAATCAACCTTTGATGCTAAATAATTCGCATCTTCTATGAATACAAACATTTATATAAATATACATAATTATTGCAACCACACTTCAATCACACAGTCCTGATTCATTCCACCTTCCTCCATCATCACCATCACCCCCAACGGTTATAACACATCACGATTATCTCCCTTCATTCATACTATCTTGCTGCATTATACTGTAATATAAACCTGCTTCCTCATAATCATCACTTCATCTTTCTTCAGTATAATACATTCTATCGCTCTCTCCATACATACACCCCTACTCTCTCTCTCCCTCTCTACACTCCCCATCGTCGCCTTTGACCCACTTTTATACAACAGCAGCAACGACATTTCCCCATCACATATACAATAAGAAAATCATGAGAAAATCATATAAAATCAACAAAATTCATTATGCATCCTAAAATACATCCCCTTCCCCACACTCATCACCACTCATATGCGTACGCAGTTCTCGGAGTGCGCCACTAAAGAATTGAATAACAGGGTTTGCTCACCTTTTAGGCCCCGGCTTGTGATACACCTTCTCCCCCAACACCACAACACAACACAGCACTGTCACAGTACACAAATGGTTAGTTTTTTGAGAGTCACTTTGTCTTGCTATTGCTGGTTATTTCACTTCCCAAATAACACTTATAACTGAGGATGAGGTCACCTTAGTTCTGTAACAGACACTAAGTCTTGGTGGGTGTTCAATCGAGAACAACACACACCTTAAGAACAAAACCCTACATTCGTTCACAAATGGCAGTTAATATTCTTCCTCTCGAATTCTAAACATCCTTATCCCGACGAGGGCATAAGCCCTTGGGTGGCTATATAAACAATAAACACACCCTTCCAGCAGTACCCTACACTACAATGACCTCTGTCACAGGGTTGCTGCCTGGTTAGATTCGTCCTTCTCGCAAAAGCATCTCAAACCACTCTGCCCTACCCAAAACGCACCGGCCACAAGCAAATAGTCGAGCTCTCGTCAGTATGCACATTCTTTATTACACATAGCCCTATTCTGAATTTGGCCTACCCCTGTCTTCTTCGTTACGCACGGACTTTACGAAACTGCACCTTCATACGCAAAAAAGTAAATCGGTCACGCTACCCTATGTACACTACATACAAAGAAGTGTAACTTCGTAAAAAGTATAATTCTCCCTGCTCTCTGAAAACTCGTGTCGTCACAGCGAGAATGGGGGAGAAGGCACCTAAGTACGTTCTGGGTGTATTTGTGCTGCCGGCACTCACCCGTCAAGGACATATGAGCGTTAGAATCTTTGCATGCGTGCACAGACTAGACCTCGGTTTATACTCCGATTCCAAGGAGTAGGGGCGCAGTGTCTCAGGGTAGTCTAATTTTAATTTTTTGTATACTCCGGGCTTTGAACCATTACCTGTAAAGCCTGCAATGTTATCGCCTCACATTTCGAGTACACTGCGTACACCACAGAGCCAACGGCGCTCTCGCAGGAGCGTCAAAGTCTTTGAAGTCCGTGCAATGGAATGCATGCGTGTACAGAAGACTTAGGTTTATACTATTATCCGAAAGAGTTCGGGGCGCGTGACTGCACATCAGGGTCATGGTTTTGTCAGCATCATTTGGTTTGAAAACTGTGCACCTTCAACTAGTAAATAAACGTTTGAAAATGTTTGCAACTTGCCTGAGTTGATCGACCGGAATAAACTTCTTGTCTACTTGTTCTATTTTATCTCCTCCTCTTTCTTCTTCTCATCCACCCTCTCCTTATTGTTGATGTGAATGATGAGTCTTGCCCTCTGTTCGGCAGGCTTTGACCCTGTAGAAAGGAGGGTTTACTGGACTGAAGTGGCAGGCACACTCAGTAACGCCATTCGCTCTTCCCGCCTGGATGGAAGTGACGTCAAAACTATCTGGGTTGCAGGACCGGGTGAGATTATTTATTATATAGTCTATGTAGCTGGTTTGCTAGTATTTATGATATAGGTTACTTATAATCTGGTTTGCTATTCGTTTGGCTGGTCGGTAGCACAGTGGCCCAATGGGAGAACGCTCGCACAGCTGGACAGGAGAACCTTGAGTTCGCATCCCAATGGTGACGGGAGATTTTTCTCACTAGAGTCGACTGTGTGAAATGACTCTTTAAACGGTTGTTCACTTCCCCCAAGTCGCTGCAGTGGCGGGTTAAAGAACCCGGTAATTCTGTCCAAAGTGCAGGCGACGGACTCGAACAAACACGCATACTTTTAGGACAATCACGATGTCGGAGCTGTGTCAGGCTTTTAACTGTTTTACAAAATGTTATTTATATATTTTTTAAAGACTTTCACAAACATGTACTGTACATACACATGCATAAACATGCACACAGTTATGTACTTATTCAAAAAAAATTTTTGTGTCCGACATTTGAGGTTGCAAGTTGGCGTTTTCTATTGCTCATCTTAGAAGAGGAAAACGAAGGTAAAAAAAAGAAAAGAAAAAAGAAGAACTTGGAACGAAAGAGCGATAAAGCGAGACCCGAAGAACAAATATCGGATACAAAGTCCGATATTTGTTTTTCGGATCTCGCTTTGTCGCTCTTTTGTTCCAATTTCTTTTCTTTTTTTCCCCCTTCCTTTTCCTCTTCTAAGATGAGCACTTAAATATTCTAACCTGATTTTAACAGATTCGATGTTGGAGGGTCTTGTAGTGGATCCGCAATCCAGGTTGATCTTCTATACTGATGCTGGCAACAAATCTATTGGCATGCTGTCTCTGAAATCCCGGGCACACAGGACCATTATCAGCAGTGGCCTGGACAAACCCAGAGCGATTGTAGTCGACGTGTATAAAGGGTAGAAATATCTTACTTGTATATTTTGTCCCCTATACGCATTGTGTCCGGGGACGGTAATCTACCCAACGAACGAACTTGTATATTGTATATATTTGTGCTGGGTAAAGGCCTATGCAGTTATGACACTTTTGGGAGTGTATATGTACACCGCTTACACGGATATCCAAGCAGATCCAAGGGACATAACCGATATTAGAAACTTTTCACTAATGTGCGGTAAATGTTCTTAGTTCTGTGGCTGTAGCTTTGATTTGCGATTTATTGTAAACTATTTGATCTGACGTAGAAGACTTTTGTTAATGTTCTATGTATGTCTTTCCTTTGGCTCTGGACTGAAAACACATTTTGAACAGTGTCTATCCTTAAATCGCCATCCTGAACTTTTCTTGGTAAAATACTTAAAACACGGTCATAGTCGTTGTGTGAATGTGTATGTGAAAGTGTGTGTGTGTGTGTGTGCACTTGCATAAACGTAGAAATGGGTACCAGACCTTGTCTGTCTTACCTACACATGGGTTCTTTTGCTAGGAACCCACTGTTGGTTTTTTTCCAGGACCCCGCTTTTTTCTAAGTACACGGGAGTGCTCTTTAAGTGCATGGGAGTGCAGTTGTAGTGCATGAGAGTGTTTTACCTGTAAGGGAGTGCTCTATCTGGGATGGAGAAAATTCAACAGGTAAATTAGGGGTAAAAGTCGACCTATCCTATTTCGTCCTCTATAGTCGTCAACCTAGGTCGACTTTTTACACAGGGAGAGCCAATTTTGTCTCAGATTCTTACATTATGAGATTCATTTTGCGCTCTTTCCGTCCCCCACAAAAACTTACAGATTCCTACATCCTTAAATAAACCAAGTTCTGATGTTTTGCAAATGTGTGTGTGTGTGTGTGTGTATGTCCGCTCTGATTTGGTTTTTCATGATTTACTTTTGCTTTATTTGTATATTTATTATTATTTTTTCTCAAAAGTCTTCTGTAGCACCTCATCTCCATGCTTTTAAAAAAATGTTTTTTATTCACCATAAACATATTACACCTTTATACATTCTGTTGTTAATTCATTAGCACGGTGATGTTTTAAATTTAAATAGAGAAAAAGAAACGGGAAAAAAACACACACACACACACGCACACACAAAACATAAAAGACGTTCATAAAGGGAAACACGGAAAGAAAGGGAAACAATATTACATAAACAGTGGCCTGTAGAAATGCCAAAGTGTTTCAAATTGCAAATATTGCATGGATAATGTTGCATTCCATCTGTCAATGTCATATCTAAATTTAAGCACTTTGGTAAACCCGATTAGTGAAGGTAATTCCTGCTTAAATTTACAACTATACAAATACGATTTTGCAAGCAGCAGTATCAAATCAAGGACAGCATCTGTCTTAACCCTTTCATGACAACCAAACAATATTAGTTGTTCATCCAGCGCAAAGTTATGGACAATTTCACATTTATTATTAATTAATCTTTGAAGAGTCATCCAAAAATTATTACTAACGTTACAATGCCAAAACATATGCTGAATATTTTCTTTTTCTGATTTACAAAACGTACACAGGTCATCCTCCAGCTTCCCCATTTGTTTACCAATAATATTCGTACCCAAAATTCTGTGAACAATTCGTGTTTGTAACCATTTTAGTTTAATGTCTTTAATCTTTGCCAATGTTTTAAAAATAACTTTCCAATTAAGATTGCCAAAAATTCGTTCTTCCCATTTACTACAGCAATTTGGATGTACCCCGTCTTTTATCAAAATGTTATAATAAATTTTAGCTCCTTTAAGAACAGTGCAAAGAGTTCGTTGTGCTTTACTATTTTCAAATTTTGCTGTCGCATTTTTTAATGAAGTGCAACCATTATTTTTTATAAATTCCTTAACTGCGTTTAAGCACCCTTGATATGACAGAAAGTCAACCTCAATATTATATTTATTTTTAAAGGCATTGTGGGTATAAAAATTTCCAGTTTCTGTAAATAAATGTTGAACTTGAAAAACTCCTTTATTAACCCATATTTGACTGAAGAACGGCTGCTCGGCAATCAAAATTTTGTCATTACACATAAATGGTTCACTGAGAATCTCCCCAGGTTGATAATCATTAATTCTTCTGCCAAAGTCAAAATAGGCATTAAAAACATCACACCAAAAACTATTAACATTTACAAAGTTACGCACTGCAGGTCCTAATTTTTCTAACATAGTTGTACGTTTATCTGTATAATGCAAAATACTCTTCCATTTTTTATTGTTTAACAAAAGTTTTCGTATCCATGGCAATTTTAAAGCATCCATAAATTTTCGCACATCTGGAATACCAATTCCTCCATTTTCAAAATTTTTTGTTGATGTTTTCCGGCCTATTCGGTCTTTTTTTATGTTCCACACAAATGTGAAAATGCTTAACTGAATGTCAGTGACAACTTTGTCTGGAGGATTAGGAAGTAAAATCCACAGATGCACAATTTTTGACAATATCAATGACTTTAATACAGCTATTCGTCCGAGTGCTCATCTCCATGCTTTGTATTCTTCTTTGTAGATCTGCTATGAGGGTCCATGTTTTGCAAGCGTATAGGGAGATGGAGGTGAAAAGGGAGCGCAGCAGCCTTATCTTGGAATGTAGCGTGATGGTCCAGTCTTTCCAAATGGGCTTCCAAACTTTTAAATAGACCAAAATAAAAACATGTTCCGTCTAAAATAAATAAATACATTAAAAAAAAAAACAAAAAAAAAAAAACAAGAAGCTCACGTCGTTTGCGACTACATGCTTTATAGTTTTGCAGCAACCAAAAAAATTTAAAAAAGAAAGAAAAATCAGTATTAATTCATTTGTGCTTTCACACAAACAGTAATTATACACATTTATGAGTTTAAATCAAAGCTACAGCTGCAGAACTGAGGATACACATCGTGCGTTTCTGAAAATTTGTCAGTAATGGTTGTGTCCCTTGAATTTGCTTGGATGTCCTTTATCAGAGGTGTGCCTGTTTATGATTGTGTGCTGTTGTGTACGATTGTGTGCTGCTGTGTATGATTGTGTGCTGTGTATGATAGTGTGCGGTGTATGATAGTGTGCTGTTGTGTATGATTGTGTGCTGCTGTGTATGATTGTGTGCTGTGTATGATAATGTGCGGTGTATGATTGTGTGCTGTTGTGTATGATTGTGTGCTGCTGTGTATGATTGTGTGCTGTGTATGATTGTGTGCTGTGTATGATAGTGTGCTGTTGTGTATGATTGTGTGATGCTGTGTATGATTGTGTGCTGTGTATGATTGTGTGCTGTGTATGATTGTGTGCTGTGTATGATTGTGTGCTGTGTATGATAGTGTGCTGTTGTGTATGATTGTGTGCTGTGTATGATTGTGTGCTGTGTATGATTGTGTGCTGTGTATGATTGTGTGCTGTGTATGATTGTGTGCTGTGTATGATTGTGTGATGCTGTGTATGATTGTGTGCTGTGTATGATTGTGTGCTGTGTATGATTGTGTGCTGTGTATGATTGTGTGCTGTGTATGATTGTGTGCTGTGTATGATTGTGTGCTGTGTATGATAGTGTGCGGTGTATGATAGTGTGCTGTTGTGTATGATTGTGTGATG
>CM072525.1:17865348-17942848 GCA_036898135.1 Oncomelania hupensis | reverse complement strand
TTGTTGGTCATCATTTTGGTCTTCTCTGCACTTATTTCCATTCCATAGGCTCTGAAGGTGGTGTCAAGCCTCTGTACTAGCTGTTCAAGTTCTTGTTTCTCTCCAGCCAATCCATCAATGTCATCCGCAAAACGGAGGTTGGAGATTACCCCCTATGCTGACTGTGCTTTCATAATCTGCAAGGGCATCTGACATGATGAGCTTCAGAAAGATTTTAAGGAGTGTTGGAGAGAGTAGGCATCCGAGACGCACACCGATTGTTGTTCTAAACCAGTTCGCGATGGCGCTGTTGTGGAGGACTGCACTGGTAGCCTTGTCATACTCGCTTCCAAAAGATCTCTAAATATTACTCAAACACGTGGTGTAAAGGCTGGGAGATCGCTATTAGAAACGGAAAGGAAATCAAATTTTATTACTGAAAGTATGTATTCCATTATTAAACTAATTGGGGGGAGAAAACTGGAGTACTCGGAGAAAACCCTCAGTGACCGGAATAGGCGGTAACCAAAGTCACATAATGAACAGTTCGCCCCTTTACGGGAAAGGAACCCGCAGACTGAGCACTTCAGACTTACTCAGGATCGAACCGTCTGTGATGTCTGCCGTGCCTGCAAGCCTGTCAGCTCGCTTTGTCGCATATAAATCATGTCGTCTTGTTTTGTGATGGTTGGATTTTATTGGTAAGGCTGATTTTAGTGATTTGGTTGAAGAAAGAGAACATATTTTTAGTACATCAGATTTAAAGATTTTTCAAGAGGTTGCGTGTGAAAGTTTGTTTGAATATTTAAGAGTAAAAGGCTTATTTTTAAAGATTTGAATCATTTTATCATATTTTAAGATAACGTCCCTCTGGTCCTGATTTTGCTCGGAAGAGTCCGCTGGACCTAAAGCAACAACCATGTGATGTAATATAATGTTTCGCACTTCACCGATGGAAAGCTCTACGCTGAGGCTGGCGAACCTCCCTTGTAGATCCGCAGGTTTCAGCTCGCCACGAATTATTTTCTCAAACTGAAAGCAAAACCTGAAAATCCTGCTTATGATTGTATTCAAAACCCGTTATTTACGCTTAAATACTCCAACAATCCGACACAATTTCTCCTTTCGGTATCAGAATACATCCTCACTTTGACACTGCAGGCATAGATGTTGACTCTGTTAATGATAATCAATTGCTAACTGTACTCCCACCTTGGAACCTCATCAACCCCATTATCAACTTCACTCTCACATCCTTCAAAAAGACCGAAACTTCCGAAGCTGTTTATAAGCAACTTTATCTCGAACAATGTTCATTGTATAAAGGATATGACAAACCTTTTACAGACGATTCGAAGAAAGGAGACTCAGTTGCCGCTGCGTCGGTCTCTGGGAGACATCTAGACCAGCTTTTGCAACAGCGTATAGGCCTACCTGATGTTTGTTCTTTTTATACAGCTGAGCTCAAGGCAATTCATCTAGCTCTGAAACAGGTTTATCAATCCAAAAGAACCTCGTTTTTAATCATGTCTGATTCACTGTCAGCACTTCAGGCTCTTTCCACGATAAAGATATCGCACCCTTTTCTGGCAGAGATCCATGACCTCCACACACATTTTGTTTCTGAGGGTAAAAAGATAGTTTTTATTTTTGTACCTAGTCATATGGGCATCCGCGGCAATATTGCAGTGGACAAGGCGGCTAAAGAAGCTCTGCATCTCGATTTCCCTTCAAAGGTTTTCCAGTATGTTCCATACTCTGACCTGCGTTTTATGACTGGATCTTATTGTAAACGGCCGTGGCAGATCGAATGGTCTAATCAAATCAATAACAAATTATTTCAAATTCTTCCAGATTTGTATACTTCTTTGCCTAACTTTGCATCCACTCGCAAATAAGAGACAGTTTGGGCTCACCTTCATATTGGGCATACTTATGTCACCATTGTTTCCTTTTAAAAGGAGAAGAACCACCATGGTGCTTTGCATGTGACAAATCCTTTTTCGTTCGCCATCTTATGTCTGAATGTGCTGATCTGGTTGATGAAAGAGAAAGATATTTTGGTTCAATACCTTTTAAAGAGATTTTTAAAGTATGCAATTGTTTCAATTTTTACATGATGTTGGTTTGTTTTAGCGAATATAAAATCATATCGTCTTGTTTTGTATTGTTGGTTGGATTTTATTGGTAATGTTTTAAATGTTAACAGTTTAGTCTGATTTTACTTTATTTTGTGTGGTCGTGATTCTGCTCTTGGCAGTCCGATGGGCCCTATAAACACTGAATATCTATATATCTAGCTCGTTTAATATTTCCTTTTACTCCTGCATGCCCATGGCGTAGGACAGTGCATATGATCTGATCAAGCTTGATGCTTCGTAGTGGCTCTATATAACCACTGTGAGCGGATCTTTCCTGATTTCACTTTTTGCAGTATGTTACGTTTGAGACACCCACAATATATCCCATCGTTTTGTTTTGCAAAGCATGCAATTACAGAGTGTATTTACTTTTGATTTGATTTTGCGTTGTTGTTAGAACAAGCTTTGTATAATGTTGATAATTTTTGTCGGTCGATATTATTGGAGAATTTTCTAGAATTGCTTGTTTACTATCGATCGAAATATCTAGATAAATCTATGAATAGCTAAGAGATTCTTCTAACCTAAACAAGGTTATATGATGTTAGACAGTGCATAGTTCCGGTGACGAGTTTTATTTTGATTGGGTGTTATTGCGTCATGCTGGAATATTCGAACTTTCTCTGGATTATAGAGAGACTATATAAATTGTGCACTGTGTCTGCTTTTAGGGTGAAAAAGTGTTAATGAGAGATTTGTGATCGTTTTTGATGATGATATTTGAAGTGATTTTCGGAAAGTGATCTAGTATGCAGTTGTTGATGTTTGCTGAATAAAGTTGGAAAACTTTTATACAACGACTCCTGCCTTGTTGATAAACAAATCTGAGTTACACTTACCAGGATTCAAGCATCGGGGTTGAATCAACTATTGATAAAATAAGAACTGTGTAACACAGTAGCCCCATGAAATCACTGAGGATTACACTTGAGTTTCTTGACTGGCGTGTTTTAAGGCAAGCCATTGGAGCGCATGTCGCTGCTTCTTCCATCATCAAGCTCGCTGTTTTGTGTCTGTAGGTTTCCACTGTCCTCGTGGATGGTGGTCCCTGTTTGTTTGACAGTGTAACCCCATCTTCTGTGGCAGATCCATCTGAAGAAAGGAACGACACAACGCTGGACAACTCTCGCCTTTCAGCTATTGGTACTACTAAGACTGCAACGCGAATTCGGATCTCCTGACCGTTACCCGTTACGTTGTAAATAAATCCTTTTTTTATTTTTTGTTTCCAGACGACAAGCTGTACTGGGCTGATGGAGGAACCGACCAGATCGAATGTTCAGACACAAACGGACAGGACCGGACAACAATATGGGTACTACCAGACAGAAAGTATTACGCTTTTGGCCTAGCCTACTATGAGGGGTCTCTCTTCATCACAGAATGGGGAGAACAAATGTGAGTATCGTCGTCATCGTTATTGTCATCGTCGTTATTAGTGATGGTGGTGGTAGTAAGGAACTCGTTATTATTGTCATTGCAGAGGGGGGTGGTAGTGGTTTTTATATCATCGCCATCGTCATCGCCATCATCATCATCATGTCATTGTTTTTGTTTTTTCTCCTGAGGGTGAATTCGTTGCGACTATGTAGTAACGTTACAGTATGTTACAATGAAGACGGTAACGTTACAGTATGCTACTATGAAGACGGTAACGTTACAGTATGTTACGATTAAGACGGTAATGTTACAGTATGTTACCATGAAGACGCTTACGATAGTCCTGAACATTTTATTTAGCCTAACATTCAATGACAGATCAGTGTATTTATCTTGGATTTCGTTTGCGCTGTTGTTAGAAGTCGTTTTGTATAATGTTCATAATTTCGTGAGTTTTATTTTGATTGGGTGTTATTGCGTCATTCTGGAATCTTCGAAGCTTTTTGGGATTATTGATAAACTATATACTATTCACTGTCTGCTTGCGAAAGTGATTTTCGTAGTGATTTTCGGAAAGCGATCTTGTATACAGTTGTTGGTGTTTGCTGAATAAAGTTGGAAAACTTTATACGACGACTTCTGCCTTGTTGCTGAGTGAGTAGGCTGCGTGGGTAAATGAATTCGAGTTACACATATGAAGATTCAAGCATCGGGGCTGAATCGACCATAAGTAAATAGGTGTAACACAATATTAATACTTAAGGTGTGCTGTTATTACCTTTAAGTAGTGTTCACTGGCGCAATCAATGTTTTATATATAACTGTGAAGTCGGATTTTATACTTCAGCAGTTTTGGGCCTGATTAGCTTTGAGCAAAATTTTGTATTTGAACTCGTGGAAGGCAACAGGTTTGGAATTGTAACCCATCATTTTACGGACAATTGACAACAAAGAATATGTAGGCTTATACCCACGCCAAACATCATCTTGATCGAATGAACAGTTCGCGAGGTATTCCTATGCGAAGTGGGACTTTTCACTGACGAACTTACTGACGCATTGCTCCTATTAATATATGATAAATGTTTAAGAACATGTTTAGTATGATGCCTGTGATTTCCTATAGTTTCCATCATCAGAGTGCACACAAAATCCACAGAATAAGATACAATAAAGTAATTGTGCTTGTACAGCGCATCTACCTCTCAATGAGTTGCTCAAGGCGCTATCCGCAATCAGGATCTAACTCAAACCACCCCAATCACCAACTTGCAGCATCAACTGCAATGTCAAAAGCGCAGAACCAATGAAATCCCCCGGCACCTTGTGTGGATGTTATTGGAGATTGACCCTTGTACTTTACACACAATCAGAATCATCGCGTTAACGTGCTAAAAGGTAAAGGTAGTCCCATAGCCTTGTGGCCGTAGGGGAGCGTGATGTTGGAGATCACACTTATCTTGGGCCAGCGTAATGAGGGTGATGCCCATCTCTCTCCCTCGCTGCTTTACCTTCCCCACCCTTAAGAGAGTAGGTACTCAGTCACAGTTGAGTCAACTGGGAGCTTTGTTTTTTGTCGCTTGACGTTTTGCGGTCACCCATCCAAGTGCAAACCGCACTGGACGGTGCTTAACTTGTTAACTTAACGTGCTAATCAGGCGATATCAGACCAATAAAAACATCGCACAAATAGTCATTTAATAAAGTGGACTCTCATGAGAAAGTCGGCCGACGTTATCGAAATAGAACCAAGGTTCTCCTGTCCACTGAGCTTTTCTTTGTTTAACAAAATTCTGAATGGCTTTGTTGTGTTAAACAGGGATTGATCTTTGATATAGAAATGAAATAAACTGCGCTTGTATAGAGCACTTTACCAAGAGAGAGCTGCTCAAGTCGCCGGTCAAAAACACAATCTAACTCAAGCCGCCCGAGACACCATCTTGCAGCATAAAGCGCGCTGTTAAACGCCACGGACAACTTAGCGGCCTTCAGCCATCTGAATGATTACCCCTTTATTTGAGCCTGCCATATGCACTTTTGACAGAATGACCGGGTGCTTTATGTGCTCCTGCAGCGACATCCTCCATCGGGATGCGAATCGCTCTGTTAGACTCTTTCTGCTGCCAGGTTATACCACTGACACACCTTCATTGGCATTAAACGTCAAATAAAATTATAGTATGAAATAACGACTATAACAACAACAACAACAACAACAACAACAACAACAACAGGAATTCATGTTTGTATACAGGAATATGACAAATACAAGTATGGTCATTCGCTTAGTGGTGGGCTCCCAGATCGCCACCAAGTTTGGATCTGCTAATTCCAGGCTCAACGGTATTCATGTTCATCACCAGGGTCTTCTCGACACAGGTAAATGAAGCAATTAATCAACTATTAACTGAATTGAGCAATCAATACATGTAGCTCAATCATTCTATCAATCAAGTAAGTAGTCTAATTATAATAATAATAATAATAATAATAATAATAATAATAATTTAAAAAAAATATAAAAAAAAAAAAAATAATAATAATAATAAAAACAACAACAAATGCTGGACCCTAACAGGTGCAGGGTTCCTCGCATACGCGCGCGCACACACACACACACACACACACACACGTCTTTGTCTTTTGGTTGATCTGCTGACGCGTAGTTTTTTCCACCGTTGTGCCGACTCCTTCATTTTTGAAGTTAGAGGTACAGAAAACTACAGTTTTACTTCTTTTCCTTTGCTGAAGCTTATTTTGTGGTGGAATATTCGATAGCTCAAAAAAAGCAAAACTAGACTTTACATGCTCTCTGGGGACCACACGTGTATAAAAGTTCTGGTGACCACACACAAACTTTTTACATATGAACACATGACATCGAAATTTCTGCCGACATTCACTTTCCCGCCCAAATTGTCCCGACTTTACACACAACTAATTGTGGTGACCACATGTGTTAAATTTCTGCCGACATTCGCGTTCCCGCCCAAATTGTCCCGACTTTACACAAAACTAATTGTGGTGACCACATGTGTTAAATTTCTGCTGACATTCGCGTTCCCGCCAAATTTGTCCAGACTTTACACACCACTAATTGTGGTGACCACATGTGTTAAATTTCTGCTGACATTCACGTTCCCGCCCAAGTTGTCCCGACTTTACACACAACTAATTGTGGTGACCACATGTGTTAAATTTTTATTGACCATCCAACCATTTTCTACATTCAAGCAGAACAGAAGCCAGCATTGCAAACATGGTAAGGTGTTGCCAAGTGAAGAGTTTATGTATTATTATTAGGTTAATAGCTGATTATTATTATTATTATTATTATTATTATTATTATTATTATTATTATTATTATTATTATTATTTAGTATTATTATTATTATTATGATTGTTATTATTATTATTATTATTATTATTATTATTATTATTATTATTATTAACATTGATTTTGTTGTGCGTTGGTGCATCACCTGTGGTTTCAATGTTTATGTCTGAATGCCATATTATGTACAGTACACATTGGATTGCTTATATACACTGTGTAGTGCAAGCAAACTAAAGAGTTTGAAGAGTAAAAGTGAGCGAGAGAAGCGATCTGCTATTCTGGTCAGACCTCAAATGGCTGTGATTTAAAATTATAAAGAACAACAAAAACAATGTTGTAACACAAAGATGAATTTTAATCCAAAACAAAATTCTAAGGAATCCACAGTGCCAATAAATGTTTGTGCTAAACTGTGCACTGTACACAATCTAAAGCATCCAACTAATGATCAAATGAAAACAAGAACAAAACTATTGTAACTGGGAAAAAAGTAACATACATAACAAAATCTTCATCCTGTGACCAATCTACAAGTTTTTTAAAGGTCAGATTGAACATCATTAACTCATTGTTGAATCTGAAAACTAAGGTTT
Source organism: Oncomelania hupensis (assembly GCA_036898135.1). Taxonomy (NCBI): domain Eukaryota; kingdom Metazoa; phylum Mollusca; class Gastropoda; order Littorinimorpha; family Pomatiopsidae; genus Oncomelania; species Oncomelania hupensis. The sequence goes on along the minus strand of CM072525.1, from coordinate 17,935,418 downwards.
CTTTATTAATTTTAAACTTATTATTTGTCATCTAACACATTTTGATCACTGTGGATGTTTCAGGATTTCCAACTGAATCTAGTCTGTGAAAAAAACACGGACACATTTCAAATTCAAATACAGAAGATCTTTTCCAGCAGCATGACACAAAGCACTGAAAAGTAAAAAGCATTCATTTTATCTCACAGACCAGATTTAGTCGAAAATCCTGCAACATCCGCAATGATCAAATTGACGTGTTAGATCACATTTACATGTATATACAGGTAATGATGCAATGTCATGAGTACATATGCACAACTGATGCCTAGTTTGGAATATCAAAATTGACAACAACCAACATAAACAAAATGGAAATGACATAATAGTAAAAAATTCTCAAAGATTAACAACGTTTTACTAAATGCGACAATAAAAGTTAGTTAGTTAGTTATTAGCTAGTTATTCCTGGGTTGGCGTGCATGAACGAACTTAAAAGCCGACTTAGATTTAACGCTTCACTTTAAACATGCTACTTAAGTCTAAGTTAAGTTCGTTCATGCACGCCAGCCCTGCGGGCTGCAAAGAGCCGAATCAGGACAACAAAATCAAGACCACAACTTTGCAGGAAAAAGGACTCGACCCTGATCCGCATAAAAGATCTGCCAAAACAACCCTAGTGGTAACACTGATGGCACTCCACCAGCCGGTCACTTTACAATAAAGACATTCCACGCAGGGGACGCCGAGGCTATATTCTAATTTATCGGACCCCCGTTTACATAAAACAAAATAGAATATAAACATTATAAAATATCAACAAAACACATATATATACTCCTTCGGATGAGAGTATAAACCGAGGTCTAGTCTGTGTCGCATACATTCCATCATAACGGACTTTAAAGATCCTGACGCTCATGTCATAGACGGGTGAGTGCCGGTGACAAGAACACACCCAGCATGCACCTAGATCCTTCTCCCCCATCCCTGGCTGCCCAGGATTGTGCTCAGTTGTCCGGGCGTCAGACCATGCGCCCAAGGCTGCTGGTGGGCGTCTCGGGCGGTTTGAGTTAGATCCTGTATCGGCCAGCGCCTTGAGCAGTTCTTGAGCTGGAAAAGCGCTATATAAGAACGATTAAAAAAAAAAAATATATATATATATATATATATATATATATATATATATATATATATATATATATATATATATATATATATATATATATATATATATATATATATATTGCCAAATAATAACATCATAGGAAGCCCCAGTGACCACCTGGCAGAAAGCGTCCAATATTTCCAAGCTTAGTTAGTTATCTATTGCTTACAGCGTTCAGCGGAATGCAAAGAGCCGAATCAGGACCACAAAATCAAGACCACAACTTCGCTGAAAGAGGACTCATCCCTGATCCGAAAAAAAGATCTGCCGAAACAACCCTAGTGGTAACACTGAATGCACTCCACCAGCCAATCACTTTACAATAAAGACATCCCACGCAGGGGACGATGAGGCTTACTCTAATATATCGAACCCCCGTTTACAAAAACAAAATAGAATACAAACATCATTATAAAATATCAACAAAACATATAAATATAACTTGCCTACATTGCCAAATAATAACATCATAGGAAGCCCTAGTGACCACCGGGCAGAAAGCGTCTAATATTCCTAAGCTGATCCAACAGACATCATTCACAAATGATGAGTTTTGTCCCAGAAGAGTTTTCAAGGAAAAAGGTAGGTCACTAGGTGACTGGTCTAGCGAAGAAGAAGATAGTATAGTAGGTTGATAGTACAGAGTAGGAATGAGAAAGAACAAAGGCGAAAGACAGCGACAGTGGGAATTTAAAGCACTAAATTTGCTTGTGTTTTCATGGGGACAATAAAGATTCTGATTCTGAATTGGGGATACTATTTATACTGAAACCCCCCTTACCCCCACGTGGGAGTATGCGACAATAAAAGCTCGTGCTAATCTGCACACAAGGGATTGTGTGACGGTTTGTTTGTTTGTTTGTTTGTTTGTTTGTTTATTCCTTGCTTACAGCGTCAAGCGGACTGCAAAGAGCCGAATCAGGACCACAACTTGGTTGAAAGAGGACTCCTGATCCGTATAAAAGGTCTGCCGAAACAACCCTAGTGACACTGAAGGCACTCTACCAGCCGGTCACTTTATAATAAAGGCCTCCCACGCAGGGGACGCTGAGGCTATACTCTAATTTATCGAACCCCTTGGTCTAGCGAAGAAGATATTATAGTAGATTGGTAGAACAGAGTAGGAATGAGAAAGAATAAAGGAGAACGACAGCGACAGTGAGAATTTAAAGCAGTAAATTTCCAGAAAGTGTGGGATACTATTTATACTGAAACCCCAGACTCCCCCTTCCCCTCCTCTCCCCACGGTTGCTGCCGGTATGCGACACAGGTTGACGTCACGGCGGGAAAAAAGCCTTTTCAACAAAAGTCAAGTTTCTTTTAACTTCATGCACTATCAACACTTACAAGCACTGCAGACTTGTAGTGTTCTGGCGCACACGTATTTTTGCAATATATTCATTTGTCATTTCAAGAAAGTTTGTATAGCTGTTTGGTAGCCGATTATTGTTGAGACGGTAGAACAACATACAGAAACCGCGGGGTGTAACGGTAGGGTGATACTTTCGGCCAATGCTTACCCACACAAACAATCAGCTACCACAACTAAACAAACATGTACATTGAAAAAATGTGTATGCGCCAGAGACTGTAGACGTCAACACTACTAGTCTGCAATGCTTACACTGCATGAATTTGACAGAAACTTGCCTTTTGTCAAAAAGGCCTTTCCTGCGCCGTGACGTTCAACAAGTGTTGCTTACCGGCTGCAACCGCCACACAATCCCTAGTGTGAACTATGCACTGTACAAAATCTAACACGTATAACTAAATGACCATGCGTAAAAGAGAAAACTGTTGTACTGGAAAAAAGTTACTTGAATAGAAAAAAATCAAACTAAACATCTTGTCCTTTGGAAGAAAACACGTCTCGCACAGTAAAACCTCATGGCATTAACAAAAGCGTTTGATAAAAACTTCCAAATAAATTGTTAAATCTGGAAACCTAAGTTTGAATGACGTGGAATGCAGAAGATGACGAACACGGTTGCTCATCAGAAACACTGTCACCCCCAACAGCACAAACTGCAGTTCCTGCACACAGAAAAAATAATATTTTGTTCCTAAAATGATATACAGGGTGAAACTTTACAGGGTATAGGTAGGGTCACCCTCCAATCAATAATGACTATGCACATTTCAAGGTAAAGGACTCAATAAGTCAACAAAATAAAGTAAACCATTAGTCTTTAAACGTGACCAGTCGTGACGACGACGTAACGTGAAACCTCGGGCCATCAGAGTGATCAGGTCATCGCAGCTCCCGGCCACAGAGGGTTAACCCTTACAGAGCCAGAGTCACTTACTTTTGGAAGGCCATGGAATGCAGATGACGACAAATATGGTTGCTCATCTGAATCACTGTCACCACCAACAGCACAAATGGCGGTTCCTGGACAAAGAACAAACAAACATTGCTGCAGCCACACAACAGAATTGCCTATCTCAGAGATGGCGAGCGTTGTGGCCAAGTGGGCTAAGGCGGGACTAACTTGCCTTGTCCACAGGCCAGAAACCAATCGCGCCTGACAGGTGTGGGTTCGATCCTGCATCGGGGTGTTATGTTTCTCCGAATATTATTTACTTTCGACTCGGGCAACGTCTCGGGGGTTTTCTCCGGGTACTCCGGTTTGCCCCCCCAGCAAATTTTCAAAAAATTTCAAAAAATTTAAAGAATTTCTAAATTTCAAAAATCACAACTAATGTTAGGTAGGTTGGGTTTGGGCGCGCCACAGGCTGCGACTACGCCTTCCACAGGGGAGGCGGCCCAGAATTTCCCGATAAAAAGGGACAATTAAGCATTAAATTAAAATATATATATATATAGCAGCTCTATGGGCAACCATGAAAGTTTACAACATCAGCCCTAAAATTATAGAAGTCATCAAAAGCCTGTATGACAAGGCTACCAGTGCAGTCCTCCATAACAGCGTCATCGGGAACTGGTTCAGAACAACAATCGGTGTGCGTCAAGGATGCCTACTCTCTCCAACACTCTTCAACATCTTCCTAGAGCGCATCATGTCAGATGCTCTTGCAGATCACGAAGGCACAGTCAGCATAGGGGGCAGAGCAATCTCCAATCTTCGTTTTGCGGATGATATTGATGGATTGGCTGGAGAGGAACAAGAACTTGAACAGCTTGTACAGAGGCTTGACACCACCTCCAGAGCTTATGGAATGGAAATAAGTGCAGAGAAGACCAAAATGATGACCAACAACACCAAAGGCATCAACACGGACATCAAAGTACAAGGCCAATCCCTCAACACAGTGCACAGCTTCAAATATTTAGGAGCCATTGTGTCAGACAATGGGTCTCGACAGGAAGTCCTCTCCAGGATCGCACAAACAACTGCTGCCCTGACAAGGTTGAAGCCCATTTGGAAAGACAGAACCATCAGTCTACATTCCAAAGTAAGACTGCTGCGCTCTCTGGTCATCTCCATCTTCCTATATGCTTGCGAAGCATGGACCCTCACAGCAGATCTCCAACGAAGAATACAAAGCATGGAGATGAGGTGCTACAGAAGACTTCTGTGCATTTCCTATACCCAACACATCACCAACATTGAAGTCCGACAGACCATCACACAAGCCATTGGACAACACGATGACCTGCTCACAGTGGTGAAGAAACGGAAACTCCGATGGTATGGCCACGTCACCAGATCATCAGGCCTTGCAAAGGCACAGTGCAAGGAGGTAGAAGAAGGGGGAGACCGAAAAAGAGGTGGGAGGACAACATTCGAGAATGGACTGGTTTGACACTGAGCGAAGCCATGAGGGCTGCTGAGGACAGAGAAAGATGGAGTATGCTGGTTAAGCGATCATCTGTGGTGCCCCTACGACCTTCGGGTTATGGGACAGGATAGGATAGGGATATATATATATATATATATATATATATATATATATATATATATATATATATATATATATATATATATATATATATATATATATATATAAACAGATTCACATTAACGGTTTCAGTGATCGGGTCTCAAGGATTTTTTTTCCTATCACTTAGGAAAATACAAAAAGAGCCAGTTGGAAATTAACAGTAGGTAGTGGCAGCCCCCCCCCCTTTTTTTTTAAACTTTGTGTTTTGAAATATGTGTTTTGTGAAACTATAAAAAATGCAAGCAAGAGTTTACAGGTGTGAGTTGTTAATGCAACTAGGCGATAATTGTCGAAGAATTTCCAATGTTTGTTTTGTTTTAAAATGGGTACAACAATGGCTTGACGCCGGCTAAAACATTTATTAAAATAATTTAAAAGAATACTTTCAAAAGAAAGTGGAGCACGTTTGACCATTAAATAGTGGACCCCATCTGGACCAACACTCTTATTTACCGGTCAAGCCTGGAGGGCGCCGAGCTTCTTGAACATAATGAAGGGACGGAATGAGCCTACGGGCACTAAGTCAGGGGGTAAGACTGCCTCAGCCGAGCGCCTCCTCGAGAGCTCCACGGGAGAAAGCCAACTCCCATCGTCTATAGAAACAATTTTTTTAAAAGCCTCTGCCTGAGAATTTGCGGCGGAGAAGGAAAAGACCCCATCTGACAGATCGAACACCATGGCTCTATAGGTTCCCCGCAGACGACGGATATTAGATGGTCGACAGTTTGATCGCCGTCTAGAAATTTAATAATAATAATAATAATAATAATAATAATAATAATAATAATAATAATAATAATAATAATAATAATAATAATAATAATACGATGACTTGCAACGCGCACATATCTCACCACAAGGCGACTCAAGGCGCTGGTCGATATAGGATCTAACTGGAGCTGCGCGAGGCGCCCACCTGCAACATTTGGGCGCGTAGTCTGACGCCCAGACAACTGAGCACAATCCTAGGCGACCTGGGATTTCAGCCAGTGATCCCGCTTAGCTGCCGTGACGGTGCGCTTGGCAAAGAGCTTGGCAGCCTTCATAATGGCATAGATATCCGGAGTATTTAGACCTTTATAGCGGGCAAAGGCTTTCCGTGTAGCGCAAAAGGCCTCCTGTCACAAGTTCCAGTTCTTCCCTTAAGTGGGTCTTCACGTGTGCAGGTGCCGAGGGGCGCCTTAGGCGCATGCAAAGTTGGCCGAGATAGCCTCTGAAGTTGACAGGGAGTGGAGATAGCTACAGCAGCAGCGTGGAGAGCGTGCATTACATAAGCAGATGGTTGTCGTGAGGGTAGTGGTGAAGGAGCTGTCCACCAAACAACAGCCCACCATAAAACGTGATAAAATTTGTAGGTAATCAATTTCACAGACTGTGTCAACATTATGACCACCACCTTCAACTCAGCAGTGACAGATGCCGCCACTGAGATCCTTGGCAATCCATCAACACAGTGCATAGCTTCAAATATTTAGGAGCCATTGTATCAGACGATGGGTCCCGACAGGAAGTCCTCTCCAGGATCGCACAAACAACTGCTGCCCTGACAAGGTTGAAGCCCATTTGGAAAGACAGGAACATCAGCCTACATTCCAAGGTAAGTCTGCTGCGCTCCCTTGTTATCTCCATCTTCCTATATGCTTGTGAAACATGGACCCTCACAGCAGATCTACAACGAAGAATACAAGGCATGGAGATGAGGTGCTACAGAAGACTTCTGGGCATTTCCTATACCCAGCACATCCCCAACTATGAAGTCCGACAGACCATCACACAAGCCATTGGACAACATGATGACATGCTCACAGTGGTGAAGAAACGGAAACTCCAATGGTATGGCCACGTCAACCTATCATCAGGCCTTGCAAAGACCATCCTGCAAGGCACGGTGCAAGGTGGCAGAAGAAGAGGCAGACCGAAAAAGAGATGGGAGGACAACATTCGAGAATGGACTGGTTTGACACTGAGCGAGGCCATGAGCTTTGCTGAGGACAGAGAAAGATGGAGTGCGTTGGTTAAACGATCATTTGTGGTGCCCCTACGACCTCCGAGTTATGGGATAGGATAGAATGTCCTCCATCACATTGTCAAGAAAAGCCGGGTTAAAATCTGTGACAATCCAAAAGCTGGATGCTTAGGGTCCAGAAGGCATGTTGGTCCCTCATGAGGTATTGATGCTTGCTTACATGACAGCTAGATATGTTCAATAAACAGAACGTTTTTCAACAGAGAATAATCAGATTTTTTAAAAAGTACACAGACAGAAGAAGTCATCAAAAGCCTGTATGACAAGGCTACCAGTGCAGTCCTCCATAACAGCGTCATCGGGAACTGGTTCAGAACAACAATCGGTGTGCGTCAAGGATGCCTACTCTCTCCAACACTCTTCAACATCTTCCTAGAGCGCATCATGTCAGATGCTCTTGCAGATCACGATGGCACAGTCAGCATAGGGGGCAGAGCAATCTCCAATCTTCGTTTTGCGGATGATATTGATGGATTGGCTGGAGAGGAACAAGAACTTGAACAGCTTGTACAGAGGCTTGACACCACCTCCAGAGCTTATGGAATGGAAATAAGTGCAGAGAAGACCAAAATGATGACCAACAACACCAATGGCATCAACACGGACATCAAAGTACAAGGCCAATCCCTCAACACAGTGCACAGCTTCAAATATTTAGGAGCCATTGTGTCAGACAATGGGTCTCGACAGGAAGTCCTCTTCAGGATCGCACAAACAACTGGTGCCCTGACAAGGTTGAAGCCCATTTGGAAAGACAGAACCATCAGTCTACATTCCAAAGTAAGACTGCTGCGCTCTCTGGTCATCTCCATCTTCCTATATGCTTGCGAAGCATGGACCCTCACAGCAGATCTCCAACGAAGAATACAAAGCATGGAGATAAGGTGCTACAGAAGACTTCTGGGCATTTCCTATACCCAACACATCACCAACGACGAAGTCCGACAGACCATCACACAAGCCATTGGACAACACGATGACCTGCTCACAGTGGTGAAGAAACGGAAATTCCGATGGTATGGCCACGTCACCAGATCATCAGGCCTTGCAAAGACCATTCTGCAAGGCACAGTGCAAGGAGGTAGAAGAAGGGGGAGACCGAAAAAGAGGTGGGAAGACAACATTCGAGAATGGACTGGTTTGACACTGAGCGAAGCCATGAGGGCTGCTGAGGACAGAGAAAGATGGAGTATGCTGGTTAAACGATCATCTGTGGTGCCCCTACGACCTTCGGGTTATGGGATAGGATAGGATAGGATAGGACACAGACAGATCCACTAAAAGAATTCGAAATTTGTTTGTTTATTTCCAGGATTCCAGCCATTCAGGATGAGTGGTTTGATATTGTATGATATTATATTGTATGCAAAATATGAATTTTAAACAAAAGAAATGAAAAAGAAGCAAAAATAACCAACATATAATTTTTTTAACATTATTTTGAGAGGCAAGATTTTGAAACTTTAGACGAAAGTCCAAGTTAATCACAGTCCTGGACACTTCTTATTCTAATAAACTTCTCATATTCATACTTATACAATGAAATCAATTGATATGATAAAGAAAAAGATGCTTACTATTTCTTCAGGAAATCAAACACAATCAGTGCAGTCGCCATGTCGATAGGCAGAGCAGTTTCGCAACGTAGTCACGAACTCGATCTACAAGAAAAGGAAAACCAAACTAATTTCATTTGCAATTTATTCCCTCTGCAGAGAAAATTACCAGTCTCCTTACATTTTGCAGCACATACTAACTACATGTACAATTAACAGTCAGTAATCAATAAAACATGTGTGAAGTCATGTAAAATTATAAAATTATTCATAATGCTTACGTAAAATCTCGTGCGACCAAGGATGGCGGCAGGAATAGATCAGTAGCATGGATTCTTCAGTATATTGGGCGACATAGGCTCGAATCCTGACTTCAGCAAACAATTTTGTGATTGCTGGATATTATGGGCCATCTCCTTGAGAAGCTCTCTGAGCTTGTAAGTGCGCTATATAAGAGAAATCTCTTTCTTTATAAGAGAAATCTCTTTCTTTTCTCAGCTGTTCCACGGCGCGCGCCGGCGGAGAGAGAGGGGCGGAAGTGAAGTGACGCAAGGACGCGAACGTAGTCACATTCCGATAAAGTGGAGACCACAAAATTTTTCGGGAAACACACGCGATGTTCAAGATTATACACACGGAAGGCTGTGTATAGCCTTATGCCGACATTTTGTAACCACGTGTTTTTTTTAACATGCTAGGGTGAAGTTCACTCCCCTGAGTCGCTAGAAATGCCTCTTTAATTGTGCCGACGTCGGCAGAAATACACACGTCTCCGGAACGTGGGTGTGTAACTATGAATTTGTCGGCAAAAGATACAAAAGACAAAGACACACCCACCCACACACACACACATACACACACACACACAGTGAACAGTGAAAGAAAATACATTAAACAAATATAAAATCTACAATAATTTTTGTTAACACTTAACCAAGAATTAAAATAGATACAATCGAACTACAGGTCTTTATTCTTCTCAAAATTAGCAATTACAGTGGCTGCATTAGCAATTTTACGTTACATACACACAACGAACAATCACATCCAATAATAGAAGCACTATTAAATTGGATCTATTAAACTAAGTGATGAGGTAGAGGTTATAATTACAAACTACCCCATATCTAGTTGTATAACAATCAGAAACTCCCTCTCTTGCACACACACACACACCTGACTCTTGCAATGATACATAAGATTCACATAAGGCATGTTGACTCAATTACACATACGCCCATATAATTATATACTTATATAGATATGAATAATATTTGTACACATACAATGTTACACATGTACAAACACATTTAACAGAAAAACTATTATCTAAACTTGTGTTAGAAAACTTTGGCGTGTGAAGACACTGAAGAGCACGAAAGGGGGGTAACAACTCTGTACGGTTTAGGCTACGCTATCTCTCAGAGGTGATGTGGGGAAAAAAAATCGTCGCCGGGACGCTGGACGCCGGAAGAACAAAGCCAAAACCAGTAGTTGTCGAGCTTACAGCTCGGGAACTAATAATAAGAGTATTTTATATAGCGTTTGTTCCTAATGACAGATCAGCTCAAAGTGCAGTCTAACAACAAGTCCTCTGTCACTAAGCCTTGTTCATATCATACTATAAGTACACAACTTTATTAACAATGAATAGCTGATACCGATCACACTCAAACCTTTAACAAATTAAATAATACACAAGCTGCAAAGTTGACACATTTTATAAGTTTTCAAATTCATGTATGTCTTTCATTATGAAAACTTTAACAAATTGCTTGACCCAACAGATTTACCAACAACAAATAAGCTGAAATAAATAAATAAATAATGAAATAAATTAATTAATCAGTTAGACAATACAGAGGATAAATCGGTCGAACACCTGTCATCATTTCCTTCACCTGTAGACATATGCTGAGAGGCAAGCATGATCCCTACGTTGTTTGACAGTGCCATTACGTGTGTATTAGCCGTCCGAGTATTTCACCATTTTCTACAGGTGCAAACGGGTGCGGTGCAAACAACGGCGGGTGCAGCGTGTTCTGTGTCCCGTTGCCTGGCAACAGCAGCAAGTGCATGTGTCCTGATGGACAGAGGTGGACACACACTGGAGGCTGTGTAGCTGGTAAGACCAATGGCAAACTACGAGCAATCAACTGCTAAAAATAATATATATTAATTAATTAATTACATTAATTTATTTATTATATTTTTAAAATATGGGAATGGGCAGTTGTCCACACACGATCAAAGAGACCATGAATATATTGCTAAAATATTATATTAATTGATTAATTAATTACATTAATTTATTTATTATATATATTTTTTAAACCTGGTAATGGGCAGTTGTCCTCACACGATCAAAGAGACCATGAATATATTGTTAAAATGATATATTAATTGATTAATTAATTACATTAGTATATATATATATATATATATATATATATATATATATATATATATATATATATATATATATATATATATATATATATATATATATATATATATATATATATCTATATATAGATAGATAGATAGATAGATAGATAGATAGATAGATATAGATATAGATATATATATATATATATGCTCTACCCCATATGCTGACTGTGTCTTCATGATCTGCAATGGCATCTGACATGTTGCGCTCCAGAAAGATGTTGAAGAGTGTTGGAGAGAGTAGGCATCCTTGATGCACGCCGATGGTTGTTCTGAACCAATTCCCGATGGCCTTGTTGTGGAGGACTGCACTGGTTGCTTTAGTCATATAGGCAATTGGTGACTTCAATAATGTTGGAGCTGATGTTGTACACTCTCATGGTTGCCCACAGAGCTGCATGCCAGAAACGCTTTCTTGACGTTTACAAACATATAATATAGATTTTGTTGGTGCTTTAGGTATTTCTCGCAGATTATTTTGAGGTTGAAAATTAGCTCAGTGGTGCTTCGCCCTGCCCAGAATCCTGCTTGTTCTTCAGCTATGTTTTGTTCAGCTTTGTTTTGCAGATGTGCCAGAAACCAGCACAACAACCACTACCACCGCTACAAGTACTCCAGGTGAGTAGCTTTATATATATATATAGATAAACCACCTTGTTTCTGGGGACATGCTAAAACACTGTTAAAAAGTGACGGAAAGAGCGGAATTTTACTATAAGGGTAAGGGTTAGTTGTAGATCTATCCCTAACCCCTCCTCTAACCATTTTCTCTACAAAATTGCGCTTTTTCCGTCTGAAAAACCCATTTGCCGTTTTGGATTCTTAAATTTTATGAAACCAAGTGAGGACAACAAACGGTTCGTAGACATGGGGGCATGTATAAGACTATATATATATATATATATATATATATATATATATATATATATATATATATATATATAGTTACACTCGATTGATGTTAGTGTTTTTCTATCAGTAGTTGATTCAGCCCAATGCTGAAGTACTGATGAGTGTAGCTCAGATTTGTTTATCCACGCAGCCTGCTCACTTAGCAACAAGGCAAGTCTTCGTATGTAGTTTTCAAACTTTATTCAGCGTTCATCAACAACTGCATACAATCGCCTTTTCACTCTCAACTTTTTACTGTCCAACTCACTAGCAACAACCACACAGAGCATCCATTTTATAGTTTTTCTCTCGATCGAGATAACGTCAGAATGTTCCCGATGACGCTTTACCACCAATCAAACTAAAGTTCGTCATCACTGACTTACGTCATACATCTTTCTTCACATTCCGAGAATGTTCTCAAATATTTACATTTATCGGGAATCTTCGATCGACCGTAAACACGCAAATCTAGAGAATTCTCCAATAATATCGACTAACGAAAATTATCAACGTTATACAAAGCCTCTCCTAACAACAATGCAAACTCAAATCAAAGGTAAATACACTCTATTATTGAATACTTTGCAAAGCGAAACGATTAGATCTATCGTGCGCGTTTCAGACATACTATCCTTCGCGTTTCAATGTAACAATATATATATATGCTACTTTGTATAAATATGTTAGCCAAGTGTATTTTCCTGAATCCTGCTATTTGTTCAGCTTTGTTTTGCAGATGTGCCAGAAACCAGCACAACTAGTACCACCGCTACCAGTACTCCAGGTGAGTAGCTTTATCTATCTATCTATCTATCTATCTATCTATCTATCTATCTATCTATCTATCTATCTATCTATCTATCTATCTATCTATCTATCTATCTATCTATCTATCTATCTATCTATCTATCTATCTATCTATCTATCTATCTATCTATCTATCTATCTATCTATCTATCTATCTATCTATCTATCTATCTATCTATCTATCTATCTATCTATCTATCTATCTATCTATCTATCTATCTATCTATCTATCTATCTATCTATCTATCTATCTATCTATCTATCTATCTATCTATCTATCTATCTATCTATCTATCTATCTATCTATCTATCTATCTATCTATCTATCTATCTATCTATCTATCTATCTATCTATCTATCTATCTATCTATCTATCTATCTATCTATCTATCTATCTATCTATCTATCTATCTATCTATCTATCTATCTATCTATCTATCTATCTATCTATCTATCTATCTATCTATCTATCTATCTATCTATCTATCTATCTATCTATCTATAAAAAAAGGTTATATACAAGTAAAAGTAACCAGTTTGTTAACATCTGTAGTTATACCCCACCTCAGCTTAGATCAATCTGTTTGTGTTGGATCTTCAACTTACCTACTCTGTGCATTTCCTACATGTTTAGTTTTTATTGACCTGGGCTGGCGTGCATGAACGAACTTAAAAGCCGACTTAGACTTAACGCTTCACTGAAACATGCTACTTAAGTCTAAGTCGGCTTTTAAGTTCGTTCATGCACGCCAGCCCTGGTCTCACATTGTTAAAATTGTCCCTGTACATCGCTAGTACGTGCTTATCAGGACTGATCTGTTGACTACCCTGCTTTTGATGCCCTGGAAAATGTTGCCAAGCTAAGGGAACTTTAAGTAAACAAAAGGGCCGATCACCCGCACTTAATTGGAAAGTTTGTGGAAGGCTCGGGGAAGTTCAAACACTTTTTTTTCGAGGTTATCAGATCCCGAACCTACGTTCCTGGACCTTTTTTGGGCAACAGGTTCAGCAACCTAGGTTCTGCGAACCTGGGAAAAAAGTGTTTGAGCCTCCCGGAACCTTCCAATTAAGACATTCCATTAGCGTGACTGAAACTCCCCAGAAAAGTGATTCGTCATCTTTTGTACCTTTGATGTGCTTCAAAAGATGTATGCAAAGAAACCGGTAGCTTGTCTATGTTTTACCAGGTCTGTAGGCCTACGTATTCGTCATCTTATAGTAATTGGTGTCTTTAATGAAATTAATATACGTCTAATATTTACACACGTAACCACACACAGACGCATTTGCACATCCGCATGCATAGTAAATAAAAGAGGAGTCTAGGACCTTTTCTTCTAACGGTTTAGAACAAGCTCCCTCTTTCTTTGCGGCAAAAGCCAACCTTCTCTTCTGTTGTTTGTAGATTATAGTCACACGACACTTTCGCATATAGGTGACTACTGGACCGATTTATACTGACACCAGCGGGCCAGTTGTTGGTAAAGGGGAAAATAATATGATCACACGTTGACCAATCCGGGATTCGAACCAGCGACCTTTCGGTTACTAGCAAGACGCTCTTACCAACTGAGCTACCCGGCCCCATATCCTTCTCTTCTCTGTCAATTGTCTGCTCTTAAAACTCATCTCTTTTTGCAAAGCTGGTTGCCTCATCTGCCATCGACTGTATATCTAACTGCTCATTCTACCCCCTGCGCCCCCCCCTCGCTCCCCCCTCTCCACACACACACACCTCAACATTATACTTAGTAAGAAAGTTGTTATATAATTATTATCTGTGCGCGCGCAACCTCTGTGTTTGTGTGCGTGCGTGCGCGCTTCTTTTGAACTATTCTTTAATAAGATCAGGCGCCTTAGAATAATAATAATAATAATAATAATAATAATAATAATAATAATAATAATAATAATAATAATAATAATAATAATAATAATAATAATACATTTAAAAAAATTATTATTATTATTATTATTATTATTATTATTATTATTATTATTATTATTATTATTATTATTATTATTATTATTATTATTATTATTATTATTATTAAACCATTTCGGAACAATAGGAAGCAAAAGATCTTGAGGAACATTGGCCTAGGTAACATTTTAATTGTAATTTATGAATTAATCTCCCTTTTATAATCATTGAAAACAACTGATCAAATTACATTTATAAATTATATATATTTTCTTACTTATTGACACAATCGTTTTTATTTAAATTTTACTTCTCTTTACAATGCTAGCAAATAATCCAACCTTGCCATATATAAATTATTTCTCTTCACAAACTTGAAAAATATATATCAAATATAAATTATTTATTTCCTTGCATACAAAAGCATACTTTCTTCACTATTTCATTTCATTCAAATATAAAATATATACACATTTATACAAATATGCTTAATTCCGAGCAAAATGGCCACCTCTGTTCTGTCGTACAGATATTTTTTGAACTTCTGCACCCCCTCGATAGTTCTTCTCAGCTGAGTTCAACGTTTTGCTAGCACATGCTATGGGCATGGGTTGTAGACCTTGACCTTGGTGTTGACAGAGTATCGCCCCTGTCCCAACATCTGACACATCTGTATGCAGTACGAACTGTTTCTCTGGATCTGGCATGCAACAAACAGGACTAGAACACAATCTATCTTTGAGTGTCTGAAATGCGTTTTCACAAGCTTCAGTCCAAACAGTGGGACCAGTTTTTACCTCCCTTTGTCAGATTGCTTAGAGGTACAGCTACCGCTGCAAAGTTAGGAACACATTTCCTATAGTACCCTGCAAGGCCCAAGAATGGCCTAACCTGCTTCTTGTTTGTAGGACGAGGTGCGTTTTGGATCTTCTCCATCTTATTCTGTTCTGGCAGTATCTTGCCCTGTCCAACCACATGTCCTAAGTACTCTAGCTTATGGAAGCTAAGATAACACTTAGATGGACGAGCTGCCAACTGCACTTCTCTCAATCTGTCAAGCAAAATCTTCAGCAGTCATCCATGAAATTGTCCCCTTCCTTCCCCTAAGGGCAACAACATCTTGCGCATCATGCGGGAGAACACTGTCCCAGCTGTCTTCAGACCAAATGCAATGACACACCATTGACACTGCCCCTCGGTTGTAGTGAAAGCTGTGTCCAGACCAAATGGCATGACACACCATTGACACTGCCCCTCTGTTATAGCGAAAGCTGTGTTCAGACCAAATGGCATGACACACCACTGACACTGCCCCTCTGTTGTAGTGAAAGCTGTCTTCAGACCAAATGGCATGACACACCACTGACACTTCCCCTCTGTTATAGTGAAAGTTGTCTTCAGACCAAATGGCATGACACACCACTGACACTTCCCCTCTGTTGTAGTGAAAGCTGTCTTCAGACCAAATGGCATGACGCACCACTAACACTGCCCCTGTGTTGTAGTGAAAGTTGCGTTCAGACCAACTGGCATACACTCCACTGACACTGCCCTCTGTTGTAGTGAAAGCTGTCTAACACTTATCTTCACTCTTGATGGGAATCTGCTATATCCTTTTGACAAATCGGGCTTGCTCAAGTACTTAGCACCCCACAGTTTGTTCTACAGATATTCAATACCTGGTCCTGCATCAAAGACCACCTGTTTTTTTTAGTCTACGGAAATCAACACAGAACCTGACTAATCTATCTTTCTTCTTCACAAAGACTATAGGAGAACTGAATCGGGGGTGCTGCTCTTGCTATGACACCCATCTTTAGCATCGCATCCACCTCTGCCTTCATCACTTCTACCGGCGAATGGGGTAGAGGATACTGTTTGGTACGTACTGGACTGCGTCCCCTAACTTAATCTCGCACACATCTAACGTGCTACGTAGAGGTAAATCTGTCAAAATGTCTGGATACTGCACTATCAACTTCTTGATCCTGTCATGCATCTCTGGGTATTCGGTGTCTAAATGCACGTCTTCCAACGACTCTTTTGCTCTCAATGCCACTGTCCGTAGGTTTTCAACTTCTGAAACTTCCTCACGGTCATCTCTTTACTCTACCACTACAGCTGTCACTACCTGAACCCTCTCATGGAAGAGTTTTAACAGGTTTGCATGGAACAACTTTAGTTTATTCCCGACACGAATCTGGCAGTCACATTCTCCCTTGTGACCTATGACCTCATATGGACCCTGCCAACTCATTTCTAGTTTGTTGTGCTTGGTTGGCAACAGAGGCAAAATCTTGTCTCCAGCCTGAAAGGATCGTCGCTTTGTTTTCCTGTCAAAGTGACGTTTCTGTTTGATGCTAGCCTTTTATAGCCTGCCGAATTCTTTTATCCTGTTTCTGAGATTGACCACGTACTGACTGCTGACTTTCACTTCTTTCCCCTGACTGTCCATAGCTCCCTCAAAATAGACATGGGTCCCCTCGCTGTTTTCCCATACAACAGCTCGAAAGGTGACAAACCTGTGCTCTCTTGCGGAACTTCCATGTATGCAAAGAGTAATGCGGGGATGTATCGATCCCATGCCCCAGGTTGCTCTCTAGTGAGTTTCTTCAACATCTAGACTAGTGTCCCATTTAACCTTTCCACTAATCCATTACATTGGGGATGGTATGGAGTTGTTGCATTCCCTTGGACAGCTAGCAACCTGTTGACGTCACTCATGACGTTGGACATAAATTGTGTCCCTTGATCAGTCAGCATTTCTCTGGGAACTCCTAACCTTGTCCAGATTTCCCACAGAGTTTCGGCCACTCTCTCTGCTTCGATACCCTTCAACGCTACAGGATAGCGGGATACCTCGTGGCTTAGTCTACCATGACAAGAATGTACTGATTGCCCCTGTTGGACATAGGTTATATGGGACCTACATGTACAATATCCACTGCAACTCTCTGAAACGTCTCTTCTACCAGAGGAAACTGATGCAAAGGTACTTTGTGCTACTCTGCCTTTTGGTACGGTCTTCTGATGGGCGGCGGTAGTGACATAATTAGACCAGTAGTCTACAAAGTGTCACCTTTTCTCTATAGGTCTACATTGTGCAAAAAGGGTATTCAGGAAAAGTAATATTCGCTCGCTAGGAAACAAAATGTAAACCACCTGAAAACCGATTATTAATACATGATCTAGAACAGTCCATGGAATGAAATTCCCTGTATAAGGGCTGCCGCGTGACCACGTCAGCTCAGCGCTGCTAGACCTTGACGCATTGCATCACAGAAGTCGTCGCGACTCGCTCGAACATGGACTAAACAACGACGTTTTGCGTTGTGTCATTCAGACATTCTGTTGAAAACCAAAAACAGACTGTTGCCAGAATATTGCAGTGTATTTCACGTTTGCCGCTTGACTGAATGAATTGACTGATGAGCTGAGACAGATTTTACTGATAGAAATTATTTGACTGTTTAACCATAATAATCTAAAAATTATTATTTTCTTGGCATCATCGTCAACAGAGACGACAACGTCTGTGGCTACTGCTGCACCATTGAATGTCCCTATGGTAGCTGGGGCTGCTGGTGGTGGCGCTGTTGTCATCGTCGTCATTCTCATCATCATAGTCCTTCTTGTCCGGAGAAGAGGTAAATTTCTTTTAGGGTGCAGTTATTTGTTATTTGTAACATTGTCTCTCAAATAAAATAAAAATATTGCTACTTCCGGCAACATTTTTGTAGGCCTTCCGACCACCTTCTTCAGAAAAATGACGATGAGATGATGATGATGATGATGATGATGATGATGATGATGATGATGATGACCACTATGGTCATTATGTAGACACTGCTGCTGCTTCTGCTACTGCTGGTGATGATGTACAAAGTGACAAGGCTGGACGAACGTAAGCAGTAATGAGCAACTATTGCATGCAGGTCACTCCCCCTATGACCGACCCCACAAGGGGCTTAGAGGAAGCCAGCCAGAGAACCCATACAGTGGCTTGGGAGGTCCCAGCGGACAACCGTTTGTCATCAGCAACAATTCTTCACGAGCTTTACCAGGGGACTCAACTTCTATCTACTACGAGCTGGATGACACTGCCATCAGCCTAGATACAGGTGAGATGATGATGATGATGATGATGATGATGATGATGATGATGATGATGAGGATGATCACGATGACGACGACGATGATGATCACGATGTCACCGCAGCTACTGCTTTTCTTGGAAGCGTACTTGAACCACAATCTGTATTTAATTGTTGGTTGCTTTTTGTTGATATTTGTTTTGATAATTTATACGATTGAATATTTAATGATATTAGCCTATTGAAATCAATCCTAGATCCAATGTGGTCTAACATTATCCGATTTTGACTCAAGACTTTGGCTCATCTTTTACAGATTCACCAACTGTGCAATGTCTTCATCCCGCTTCTCCAGCATCACCACCTTGCTACTGGCCTAAACCTCACAATATCATTGACAAGGAGGACAACGGCTACATCAAACCCACGACCAACCCTACACACGACTACTCGAAAAACGAAGAACACCACAAAACTCCACAACAACCGTCCTGTTACAGTACACACATCTCTTTCTCCAAATAAGAAACAAATCATACTGACCAAAATGACAAGCAATACAATATACCTGTGTTTACGAATTGCCTCTTGATAGCCCAAAATGTAAGTCACAATATAGCTTGTCAATTTGGTCATTATGATTGGTGTCTTGTGACGCTGTGATGGGAGTTGCTTGTTTCAGAGCACATGCAGGCGCCTAAGAAGTCTTCTGTATACTCCTCTACCTTCCCTTGCAAGCTCTTTGCAGTCCGCTGGACCGTATATAAACAGTAACTAACTAACTAACGAACCCTGCAGAGGATTATAGAGATCAGAAAACTGTAATTACTGTAACTCATTGTCAGCTGCGGTTAAATGTAGTCTTCGTTTTTGTTCGTATTTTCAGAATTGTAATCAGATTAATCAGATTCACTCATTAATTCATCAAAAAACGATAACGCCAGTAGGTTTGGCTGCTGTGCCGTTTCTTCTCAGCTGTGCGCATGCGTTGAACAGAGCCGTTCAGCGGGGTTTGTAGCACGACTACAAAATTGTAAGGCGCTAAGTGTAAAATAAACTTCCCAATGTCGTGTGTGTGTGTTTGTGCGTGGCCATCATTGGGTACTGTGTGCGTGTATGAATGTGACTGTGGAAAATCAGTTCTAACTTTTAAACAAATAAATTCAACTGACCTGTCCAATGCTATGCAATAATCATGAAACTACTAGCCGTAGGCCTATTAAAAAGAAAAGCTGCGATATTGATATCCATGAGTTCCAAACAGTGGAGTTGTACTTATCTTGTTAAATTATTTTTAATATGCCTGTGTAACATCTGGAAATACTGACGGAAATCAGTATGAGCCAAGTGTCGGTCCATTGCACGCCATATCTCAAGAATCACAGATCAGATTTTGATAACGCTTCATAGGAACATTACCTGTTTGCGGCCAGACTCCCGAGCCAGTTTTAGTTGCACTGCGGCAGAGGTCAAGGTCGTTGGAGTCCCTTTGTTGCTGAACACCTATTGTTCAATATCTGAAAAACGGCTAAACCAATTTTGTTGGTATCCAGGCACTTCAAATCATGGCTAATAATTCAGTGACAGTCTGTTTGTCGATCGGTTGGTTGGTCCAGTGCTCCGAATTTCATTCGTTTGTTTGGTTTTGTTTTCTGCCTTAAGAATGACTGGACTGATTTTGATTATTTTTACTATGCAGATACTTTAACCCTTAAGCAAACTTTTTGAGTCCTTGACCCGTGCTCTGTCTCTAACGTTGTGCGCTTTATCCTAAGACTGGCTGAACCGACTTTGATAGTACATGTATGGTATTCCTTGCAGATAGATCAGATAATGAGCCATGCTTTTAGGACAACGTAGCCACGAAAATCCACACTTTTGAAAATGCTGATTTTCAGTTGCGTGTTGGTGTCTAGAAATACATGTGAATGATTTGCCGTTTTGTTGTACTGTTTAACGTTGATCAGAATATGGTGATGCTTTAAAAATTACAACACATGACAATTTCTTATCTATTACAGTCCTATCCTATCCCGTAACTCGGAGATCGTAGGGACACCACAGATGATCGTTTAACCAACGTACTCCATCTTTCTCTGTCCTCAGCAACCCTGATGGCTTCGCTCAGTGTCAAACCAGTCCATTCTCGAATGTTGTCCTCCCACCTATTTTTCGGTTTCGCTCTTCTTCTACCCCCTTGCACTGTGCCTTGCAGGATGGTTTTTGCAAGGCCTGCTGATCTGGTGACATGGCCATACCATCGGAGTTTCCGTTTCTTTACCACTGTGAGCAGGTCATCGTGTTGTTCAATGGCTTGTGTGATGGTCTGTCTGACTTCGCCGTTGGTGATGTGCTGGGTATAGGAAATGCCCAGAAGTCTTCTGTAGCACCTCATCTCCATGCTTTTTATTCTTCGTTGTAGATCTGCTGTGAGTGTCCATGTTTCGCAAGGGTATAGGAAGATGGAGATGACAAGGGAGGGCAGCAGTCTTACCTTGGAATGTAGACTGATGGTCCTGTCTTTCCAAATGGGCTTCCACCTTGCCAGGGCAGCAATCTATCACAGTATAAGTTTGAATCATAAATAGTTTGCCGTGTGTATCAATTGTTGATTGTATACTAGTACTATCTCACACTATCTCGTCTGGCTCAATTCATTTATGAACGCCAATATGTCTTAGCTGCTGCATCACTTTTGACTCCATTTAATTTTTCTGTTGCAATTTAATGTTTTAGTTGCGTGTACAATTTTTTCGGTTGGCTTTAAGTTACACATTTATTTGCTTAGTTTACTGTTTCTTGACGGAATCTCATTTATGTTACAAATGTAATGTTTTATTTACATGTATAAATTTGACCTCAGTTTCATTTGTGTTAGAAAATAAATGTTGTATTTACTTGTGCATTTTTGGGGTTCAATATCTTTCATATATGTAGCAATTGTTTCAATAGTTGTTTGTAGTTGTTTGGTTCAGGTTCACTTCGAGTACGCTACAACTGCTGTATTTCCAGATAATGATATGTGGAAATACATTGAAATAGTGGAGAATTATAAGGAGCCAAATGTCGGTCTGTCTTTCTGTCGGCGTTTTGTTGCATGCCATACCTCAAGAACCATTGAACGGATTTTTGGCCACATTTCCGAGGATCGTTATCTGGGCCAGCCTTCTGTTGCATCATTTATGTTATACTTGAAAAGCCAAGGTCACTGGGGTCAAATTTGTGCAAAACGTCTGTAACGCGTGGATTTGCGTTAAATTAAATATTTATATATAATACGTATCAGCATCAGCCATCCCAGCAAGGTCCTCCTGAAAATAATACTCAACAGGTTGAAACTAACAGGTTGAAAATAATACTCAACAGGTTGAAACCACAAGCTGAACAAATCATAGCTGAAGAACAAGCAGGATTCATGGCAGGGAGAAGTACCACTGAACAGATTTTCAACCTCAGAATAATCTGTGAGAAATACCTACAGCACCAACAACATCTATATCATGTGTTCATAGACCTCAAGAAGGCATTTGACCGAGTCTGGCATGCAGCTCTATGGGCAACCATGAAAGTTTACAACATCAGCCCTAAAATTATAGAAGTCATCAAAAGCCTGTATGACAAGGCTACCAGTGCAGTCCTCCATAACAGCGTCATCGGGAACTGGTTCAGAACAACAATCGGTGTGCGTCAAAGATGCCTACTCTCTCCAACACTCTTCAACATCTTCCTAGAGCGCATCATGTCAGATGCTCTTGCAGATCACGAAGGCACAGTCAGCATAGGGGGCAGAGCAATCTCCAATCTTCGTTTTGCGGATGATATTGATGGATTGGCTGGAGAGGAACAAGAACTTGAACAGCTTGTACAGAGGCTTGACACCACCTCCAGAGCTTATGGAATGGAAATAAGTGCAGAGAAGACCAAAATGATGACCAACAACACCAATGGCATCAACACGGACATCAAAGTACAAGGCCAATCCCTCAACACAGTGCACAGCTTCAAATATTTAGGAGCCATTGTGTCAGACAATGGGTCTCGACAGGAAGTCCTCTCCAGGATCGCACAAACAACTGCTGCCCTGACAAGGTTGAAGCCCATTTGGAAAGACAGAACCATCAGTCTACATTCCAAAGTAAGACTGCTGCGCTCTCTGGTCATCTCCATCTTCCTATATGCTTGCGAAGCATGGACCCTCACAGCAGATCTCCAACGAAGAATACAAAGCATGGAGATGAGGTGCTACAGAAGACTTCTGTGCATTTCCTATACCCAACACATCACCAACATTGAAGTCCGACAGACCATCACACAAGCCATTGGACAACACGATGACCTGCTCACAGTGGTGAAGAAACGGAAACTCAGATGGTATGGCCACGTCACCAGATCATCAGGCCTTGCAAAGACCATTCTGCAAGGCACAGTGCAAGGAGGTAGAAGAAGGGGGAGACCGAAAAAGAGGTGGGAGGACAACATTCGAGAATGGACTGGTTTGACACTGAGCGAAGCCATGAGGGCTGCTGAGGACAGAGAAAGATGGAGTATGCTGGTTAAGCGATCATCTGTGGTGCCCCTACGACCTTCGGGTTATGGGACAGGATAGGATAGGATAGGATAATACGTATAGACTATATATAAATAAACTAATGAGATGAGTGTGTGCATGTGTTTATCTGACTTTCAGTTTAAGGATGCATGTTCTGTCTCTGTTTACTCTAGATTCGCATCCACCATCGCACACGTGCTTACAAACAAGGACAAAGTCTACACAGTTATCTCTCTTTGCCCTTCTGTTTCACTATTTCTCATTCATTCATATAATCACATTAAATCACGCATTTCTTATTCATAATACAAGTACAAAATTGCAACAAATAATCAGTGGCTTATAAGGAGGTCATCGTCTCTCTCTTAAGACGTCACTTGCCTCTACACCTTTTTATAAACATTCACTGTCGCTAATGAAACACTGAAAGTTCGTTGAAGATTCCTGATCTCCCAACATTAAGTGCTTATGGTTTTACTCACTGTCCTCGCAGACATTCACTGGACGTGGTATACACAGCCGACACTTGGAACAAATAGCTACCCCTGGGGAACACTGTAGGTGATCCCGTAGCTCAGGTCTGAAGACTTTCTTCCCCCACCTTTGCCGCGCGTCTGCGACAGTGATGGTTGGTGGAAGGAGAGATAGTCGACGTTGATGGAGACCACGTCCGGTTATGTAGACGAACGTCACATGGTCATCTCAACCAGCCACAGACCAGGAAGGTTGCTACTCCGAACCGGCCGCTGTGTACAACATTTATACCATTGTAAATTTATGCTCTAACGCTTAAAGAGTCTATTATGCGTCTCTGACACATTATTACGTTGGAGAGTGCTTGAAGATCCTTTCCTTTCGTAGAATATCTTCCCTATGCCTCATCACTGATACAGTCACTATTGTCACAATTCTTATGACAATACCAATAGCCACTTCAAACACCGTACACACACTGTGTAGCCTACATCACAATTGGCTATGAGCCAAACTTTATAATCACAGCTCACTTTCAATTTATAACAGATTTACTGCACATTCATTCATCATTAGTATAAATTATACAACTGAATTACATTTCAATTTCAGCCCCATATCACCACGTTTGAATGAATACAACATGGCATCCTAAGTATAAACTGTATCACCATATAATAATTACACGAACCACGAACAAATACGGTATTTACACCATTTACCGTATTTCCCTCAAACAATGGATTCTTCTGCAACGCAATCACAAAACTCATGAAAAACAATACATTCCATTTTCTTCAGAATAGCTTTACAGCTTATTATAAAGAACTGATAATAATAAATACCTGTATTCAGATACAGCTAACACCCTTCGCTAGATTATTTCCTAAAAAAATTCCGATTTCTTGGAACCCCAAAGAACCCGTCTTCTTCCTTCAACTAGTATGTAATCTCTAAATAAATTCAACTCACTCTAATAATTAATTTTAGACATGCGCACTCCTCACTTACGCTAGTGACGTCATAACGTCTATTCATACAAACATATATAAATTGCGTTTGTTACAACGTCTCAAAAACGGCTAAACCGATTTGATTGATTTTTAGCATACAGTCACTTCAACTCTTGGCCAATCATCTCATGACAATTATGAGTTTTAACAAAGAGCATACAAGCTGAATTAATAAAACTCAATGTCAGTGTTGCAGGACTGACATTCAGTTTTATTAATCGGGAACTGGTTCAGAACAACAATCGGCGTGCGTCAAGGATGCCTACTCTCTCCAACACTCTTCAACATTTTCTTTGGCACATCATGTTAGATGCCTTTGCGGATCATAAAGGCTGTGACGCGGGGGAGGGGAGGGGGGTATTGCTGCTGGGCTCTGCACAATGGAATGCTATAACCCTCTCGTCTATTCTATGGGGATCGATAGTAAATCACCCTGTGAATTACTTTAATACATTTATTTGTTTAGCTCGGCCTGTGTTTAGGCTGGGGTACAGAGATAGATAGAAAAATGGTTAAAGATCACTGTCACACTAGCTTTCACACGGCTATGAATCATATGTAGTCCAGCCACTTGATAACAGTAAAAATCACACATTTATTTCCTCTACTCTATACACGATCTTCGAAGTACGAATCTAACTTAAAAGTTCAATTGTCAATGCAAATGATTCGATCGCTGATAACCTAGGCAGCTACTTTCTCTTCATCGGGCACTGGATACGTTCTGCCTTAAAGGTCAGCGTTTTTGAGAGTGGACTACTGTGGTCCTGTTTATATAGAGTTTTAGTGCACTTAGCGAAGACGCACTTAACTTCGTTGTTGAAGTGCTGCGTTGAGGTCGCTTCCGGGACAATCTGTGTTGTCGTGGCTTGTGTTCGACGGGTGGGCTATCTGCGCACAATGCTGTAGATGCCTCGGCAGCCAACTCTAAGCGTCGATTAGGTTTTGTCCTTTGCTGAGTTGGGCTCACGATATACCGCCTGCTCGTCTGTAACATATGAGACGAAATTCTGCACAACCCTGTATAATAGGTATGTGCATAACGTCTCACTGAAGGCTAAAGTAACCCTCAGTGATAGCTCCACATCTCTATACATAAGCGACGAACATTCTGCTAAGTCCGTGGTCCACTGGAATCTCCACTCTAAGTTCCTATACATATACAAATATAAATCGTGGCTAACTATACACATAAAGAAATACTAATAATATTAACATTCTCTGGTACAGCCACTGGTCTGCAAGCATACATATAGGTTAAACAACAGCGGTTCCGTTAGGGATACAACATAGCGTCGACCGGTCATGCTTGCATCGTGGTCGGATTCTTCCACGTGGTCACGCAAAGTCGGACTAACAATTCAATTCTATGCATAGCAAATTCCACAAACATAATTCAACAATAATATAAATACATCACGATGAAACAGAAGTATGTTCATTTACCTGTTTAACAATGTCAGGCCGTGGCTACTTGATTGAATTCGAATATTCAACAAGTACTGCTGTCTAATCTTCTCAGGAGAGATTCTGTCAGAGAGTACTGTGTACACCTCAGCTTTCCAAACTAGACTGACTCTCTACTTGGCTTTGCCTGAATCGGCCAGAACTGGTTCTATCCACTCTAACTGTGTTCTATTGGATGAAAAATCTAAGTGGCTGTAAAATTCGAAACACCATCGTAGACTGCGATGATGTCAATACACGGCTCGCGTCAGCTCGCAGTGTGTGTAGACATCAGTAATACCTTAATCGTCTGCTATAGACTACAGTAACTTCTAAGTTTTACTACTGACTAAACAAGCAAAATCTCAAATGCAGTGGAAACGGGGCTCCCCGTGACAAAGGCATAGTCAGCATAGGAGATAGATCAATCTCCAACCTCCGTTTTGCGGATGACACTGATGAACTGGATTGAGAGGAACAAGAACTTGAATTCTGAACAGCTGGTACAGAGGCTTGACACCACCTCCAGAGCTTTTGGAATGGAAATAGGTGCAGAGAAGACCAAAATGATGACCAACGACACCAATGGCATCAACAGGGACATCAAAGTCCAAGGCCAATCCCTCAAGACGGTGCACAGCTTCAAATATGTAGGAGCAATTGTATCGGATAATGGGTCACGATAGGAAGAACTCTCCAGGATAGCACAAACAACTGCTACCAGACAAGGTTAAAGCCCATTTGGACCAGGACCGTCAGTCTACACTCCCAAGATAAGGTTGCTGCGCTCCCTTGTTATCTCCATCTTCCTACACGCTTGCAAAACATGGACCCTCACAAAAGACCTACATCGAAGAATACAAAGCATAGAGATCAGGTGCTACAGAAGACTTCTTAGCATTTCCTGTACCCAGCAAACCACCAACTACGAAGTCCAACCGATCATCACACAAGTCATTGGACAACATGATGACTGCCACGCGGACATAGCGTACTTGCTGAATGAGCACGTTAAGGCCTACCTTATGCACTTTAGGCTATTTGTAACCGGGGACATGGTGAGGGTTAAGGTATGGGTTACCAGGGTGGTTTAGAAGTTGGTTTCGGATGGCCTTAGGCATGCTTTTCGTGGAAGCTTACCACACTGTATTACATGAATAGCTAATCACTGCCAATGTAGCAAAGCAAGCGAGTATTCTCATCCAAATGATTAAATAAATAAATAAATTGTTGTATGTCTCAAGGACATACACAGTATTCACCGAGTAATTACCAAATTACAATTATTTATCAAATTTAATTTTATGTGGTGCTAAACATATCTTTGAACTAAAAATCCTGAAACTTTGTAAAATCTGAAATTTGAAAATAATGCTAAATTACGTAAAAATTAAATCTAAACACAACAAAACAAAAAAAACACCATAAACATATCTCCCGTGTTTTATTTGACCAAATTACTTAAAATGGCTACCTTTGAAATTAGAAGAACAAGTTCTATAAAAGTAGATCAACTTTTTAATTTCTTATAGAAAATCCACAAATCACTTTGTACCCTACATGTATAGGTTTCCAGCTACACAGTAACTACATTTAATTCACAAATCACTCTGTACCCTATATGTAGACCCATACAGGTGTGACATACCTACTTTTTGGATAGACCTCGTTGTCAATTATTATCATCACTTATTGACATTAACTCATTGTAACTATAGGAAGACTGAAAACAGACAGCTGGCCACAATACGAGTAGATCTATCTGTGACATACGCCATTTTTTGCCTGACCTCGTCTTGATAATTGTCGAGCTCACTTTGGTCCGGTTGTTAAGATAGATACACTTGTAGAATTTGCCAGAGAAAAATTGCACTCCCATCACGCTGAAGATGAGCCAGAAGACCAGGCTGACCACAAACACGTTGAACATGGCGGGAAAGGCCCGCATCAAGGAGTTCACTACGATCTGCACTAAGCGAAGCAAGACATTAACATGTTTCAGCGACTGCCAAGGGAGGGGAAGACTACGTAAATGTTTCACTCGCGGGATAAGAACAATCTCAAGAAAATGTCTGCCCACCCACCTTTACTCCAAACAACTATATGACCATGACCATCAACAAAAAAGGTTCGATAGTTCAAAGTTTATTTAGTTTTAAATTTAAAAAAAGGGGGCATATTAGCAGTTCCACTTCCCCAACAACAAAGCCTACCTACTCAGGCAACTGGGCAGTTCTTGTCAAAACCTGAAAGGCCATGTTGGAGGACATCATAACAGCTGGCTAGAACCTTCCGCGCAAATTTCAAGGAGTCGGATTTAACAATGTGATGCATTACGTAAAAATGAAGGCGCGTGTGAAGCTGTGTACTTGCCTGCGTTTGTGGAGGCGCATGAAGTTCAGCTTTTTGAGGTTGTGCGCTATATAAATAATTTTCTTCATTATTATTATTATTATTATTATTATTATTATTATTATTATTATTATTATTATTATTATTATTGAATGACTGAATGCGATGATCAACGATGAACGGCGTTGGATTACGCATTTAACGCTGTGGGAGAATGTTGAAGGGAATATAATGAACATCTAATTGCTGGCAGCTTACACATGGCAACGATGAAAAGGCTCAAGTGTGTCGTTTATCAGCGCAAAACGCTAGCATAACAGACTAAAGAAATTAAGTTCACAACACCCTAAACTCATAACGCGTTAGCGTCATCATCAACCCAGAAGTAATGCTGAACATATTCCTCGGTCAAGGGACAGTATGTAGGTGGCTACTAGATTTTCTCCTTAACCGCCCCCAATCAGTAAGAGTAGGCAACAAGCTCTCCGACCCACTGACCCTGAGTACAGGTGCACCACAGGGATGCGTATTATCTCCCCTTTTGTTCACCCTATTCACGAACGATTGCGTGTCGCACCATGATAAGGTAGTCATATTAAAGTTCTCAGATGACACCACGGTAGAAGGTCTGATCTCTAACAATGACGAGGGAGCATACAGGCAAGCAGTGGAGGAGCTAGTGGCTTGGTGCACAGACAACAATCTGGAATTAAACGTCTCCAAAACAAAAGAACTAGTGGTAGATTTCCGTCAAAACAGAAACAACATGCAACCCCTGTCCACCAACGGGGAAGTAGTAGAACAAGTAGACAGTTTCAGGTTTCTTGGCACAACATTTCCTCAGATTTAGGATGGGAAAAGCACATCACTGGCGCAGCCAAGAAGGCCCATCAGAGACTATTCTTTTTCCGCCAGCTTAGGAAGTTTCGGGTTAGCCAAGCTATCATGGCCAATTTTTACTGCGCCACTGTAGAAAGCATTTTGACCTTTTCTTTCATTGTTTGGTATTCCAACGAAAAACATCCAAGATAAAGAGCGTTTAGACCGTGTTGGGGCCCTCCCGTCCATCGAGGCTTTACACGCGCAACGTGTCACACGCAGAGCCAAACATATTATCCATGATGAGTCCCACCCCGCCCACGTGCTCTTCCAGATTAGAGGGTGGAACCGGTACGATTTGTCAAACCGGTTTTTAACCGGTTTTTCCAATAGAAAACCGCGGTTTAAAACCGGTTAACCGGCTAGAAGTTACAACTGGTTACCCCGGGTAAAGGCGCATAGTAAGCAAGGGAAATAACCTCTGTATTGATTTTATTTTTGGAATTTATGTCGCTAGCTACTTAACTCAGAGGCTATTTCCCTCCTCCACTGTGGGTAGATTTGGGAGTTTGCTTTTCAATTTTGAGTTTGTGAAACCGTTGGTGGAATCTGAAGTTGCGAATGTCATATTGGTTAGAAAAACAATGCGCATTGAAAGATTAAAAGCCTGTTCCAAGTTTGTGTTCTGTGAAATTCGTTTGTAAAAAGTCCTTGCTTTCACACTGGATTTTACATCTATAGTTACACACACACACGCACACACACCCCTACACCCCCCCCCCACACACACACACACAACCACACACACACACTGCTCTTGCTGAGAGAGAGAGAGAGAGAGAGAGAGAGAGAGAGAGAGAGAGAGAGAGAGAGAGAGAGAGAGAGAGAGAGAGAGAGAGAGAGAGAGCAGCAAAGGGTGGTGTCGGCGAATGTGCATTCAGATTTGAAGTGCCACCGCCAAGTTTAATACTTGCCTTACACTCTTTACAGTAACCGGTATTATGATCAACCTGTCCTGCTGTTTCTTTCTCTCGCAGGAGAAAGAATCTCCAAAAGTCAGCTTTCCCACGCGTGTTCGCTACGAATTTCTCTGTTTCTGCCATTTTGCTAGTGCTTTGCGGGACGATTGATGTCCCTTAGAAAAACCGCGGTTTTCCGGTTTTTTAAGCCAAACCGGTTTACCGAACCGTGAGAAAGTCGAACCGATTTTAACCGGAAAACCGGTAAAACCGAACACCCCTATTCCAGATGCTCCCCTCAAGCCGTAGATTCTGTTCCCTCCCCAGCAAAACCACACGTTCACTGAATGGCTTCTTCCCGTGGTCTATCAGACACTTAAATCAATTATAAGGATTATTTAGGCTGCTCCTTATTGCGTGCACTTGTATAGCACTATGTAACAAATTTTCACTTTTGTTCTGTTCCTGGGTTGAAAGTGTGTTTTCCTAACCCGTTAGGTCTAGAACAGAAAGGAAATCGCTGTTATTCCAGAAAAACTTTGCTTCTGTGACCGGGACAATGACATTTGGAAAATCGCGTGTGTTCGAGAAAATTATCGATTTGCATTCAATGCCGAGCTTCCTCCCTGAACTGCTAGAGTTGTCCACGTGTTTCTACAATTCTCCTGAACACTCTAGAACGTTCAAGAAACTTCCAGAACTTTCGAGAAACTCTCAGAACTTTCTAGAACATTCTTGAACGTTTCAAAAGTAGCTGTACAAGTATAAAAGCACACGACCACTGTGTCCTTGAGTGTCTGGCCCTGGAGCCTGACTTCTCCGCGGTTAGGATTGCCTGCCGCGACGTGCATCTGAACTCCATGGCCGACCTGGTAGCCACCTCCTTGTCGACTAACTTTGGACTGCTATTCATGACCTCAGTGTGCACCTACCGCTGATGAGTGTCTGTACACCTTTAGACCCAACCGCCTGGCCGGTTCTCTCCCCTGAACTCGTCTTGGGTTCCTTTGTCTTACAACTACTAATGATGACTATCCCCACTCAGTTACCTGTTTGTAACCTATTCCCCCACCTGGCCCATGGGCCTTGGGTTCGACTCTACCTTCTCGGGTCCTGGGTATGCTCTACTTAAGTGACATGTTTCCACTCAGCTACTACTACACGGATTGTACCCTCAGCTGACCCATTGGGTCCTGGGTATTACTACCACGTCCTGACTTATACCGCTCAGCTACCTTGCTCTCATACCACATGGCTCATACCTCCAGTCGACCCCATGGGTCCTGGGTATCTGTTTCCATGACTGACCACTCCCCTCACATGACTCATACCTTCAGTTGATCCTTGTGTCCTGGGTATTAGATACCACTACTGACTTTTCTCACCTCATGACTTATACCTCAGTTGATCCCTTGGATACTGGGTACTCGTTTTCATGATTGACATCCCATACCACATGGCTCATACCTTCAGTCGACCCCACGGGGCCTGGGTATCCGTTTCCATGACTGACCATCCCCTCCACATGACTCAATACCTTCAGTCGACCCCACGGGGCCTGGGTATACGTTTCCATGACTGACCATCCCCTCCACAAGACTCATACCTTCAGTTGACCCCTGTGTCCTGGGTATCCGTTTTCATGAATGACTTTCCCTTCCTCACTGTACCATTTATTTCCCTTCCTTGTTTTATGGGTCCATTCTTGATTGTTTATAGCTTTTACCCGGCCCTCCTCGACTTTTAATGTGGTCCTGAAGGATTTTTATCTAATTAGGTACGTTCCCCTCCCCCCCCCCCGCCCTACTGGTCACTGCTAGGCCCTCCACCCTTCACCCTCTGTGCTTGCCCTCCCTTGGCCTTGGCGGCCTCCCTGGCACCCCGATCCTACCACTGCCGCCGTTCGTTCGTACTCCTTCCCCTCATGCCTGCCATCGATCCATCTCCGTCTTCTTCCGGACGTCGTAGCAGCGTCCCGCGCTCCCTCTTCATATGACCTCTTACTGTAGCACGATCTCTTATATCAATGGACATCATAATACCAAAGTCTCCTATACGCATACTGTGTTGGGGACTATACATTTATAAACTGAACTGAGAGAGTGATTCACAGTACAATCGTAAATCTAGAAAATCTACACATTTCTGAACCTTGTTGAGTGGTTTCCGACTGTGTTTGTCTATTCCTTGTGCAATTTTTGTTTTTACCCGATCATAATGACGAAAATGAAAAAGAAATCGTTCTATTTTCACAAAAAACGAGTTTTCTTCGTGCTGTTGTTGTGTAAGCAAAGTTTGTGCTTAATGAAGTCATTTTTTCACGTACTTTAGACATAAGCAATTGAAATATAACACTTAGAAGCCAGGAACAAAAATTGTGTTACATAGTGTAGTCATGGTTGGTTGGTTGGTTGTTTTATTTACGTCTTTTCCACCAAAGATGATAAGACGGGGGGTGAGGGAGGGGGAAGAAAAAAAAATTATTTACACAAATCTAGCCACAGGAGAATCTATCAAGAGCTTTGCTAACAATACACTTTGATGAAAATTAATCTCATCTAATGTTCTTATGTCATGCAGATGCACAGTTAGTATAGGCCGAAAATGACGGCAGCCAAAAAGTAAATGATATAATGAAAAAGTCTCATTGCATACACAATGGACATCTGGACAATACTTTGTGTTTATGGCATTCAACATTATTCTGTTAGCCATAGTAAAAACTGTTCTCGAAAGTCTACAGTCTACAGCAAAATATGTATCAAATACAGCATGTTTCATTGACCTCTCTTCAATCATACGTTTAATTTCCTTAGGGGATTTTATATCTTTGGATATAGGAATGTAGACATATAAATATATCTATATATATAAATATATATATATATATATATATATATATATATATATATATATATATATATATATATATATATATATATATATATATATATATATATATATATATATATATATATATATATAAATAATATAGAATGTATAGTCATATTAGTCATGAATTAATTGCAGGAGGGTGCTTCTGCGTGCGAATATATTTTAGTCATCTGTATATTTGATGTGTCTGAGGATGTACATTAAAAATCATGCACCTGTTTTGTTATCTGTAATTCGGTTGTGTTTGTTGATGTCTGTATTTCTATGTTCTACATGAGTGTTCTAGTCAGGCGTGGGTCTGCTGTCTAGTACAATGGTGGTTACATAGGTCGCACTAGATCTATGCTTTATTTGTTTGGTATTTATCTTGTGCATGCCTGCTGCTGATCTAAAGCATTCTTTGTGTCATGTATACTATAACTGTATGTATGCCACTTGGTGAATAAATCTTGAATTGAATTGAATTGAATTGTATGACCCATAGTCACGCAACTTAAAGTTACCGTAGCATACACTCAGTGGGAATTAGTGGTGTAAAGACCCCAATGATCATCATCATCATTCATCATCATCAATCAACATCATCATCATTATCATCACCACCACCATCATCAATGCAAATCATACTTTCACATCAATGCACAACATACTTTCATGCCATGGATACGACTGACCAAACTCAAAGGCCGAAGCGCCCTCAGAGCTCGTAGGGCCTGAATGCCAGTATCCGTCTCTTCTTTGTTGCTAAACATACATGTATTGATCGTAGAAACCTGAAATGTAAATACTAGAGTTCCTTATTCAAGTATAGCAATGCATATACACACCACACAAGTACCTATCCTATCCTATCCCGTAACTCAGAGGTCGTAGAGGCACCACGGATGATCGTTTAACCAGCCGACTCCATCTTTCTGTGTCCTCAGCAACCCTCATGGCTTCGCTCAGTGTGAAACCAGTCCATTCTCACACACGAACACATTGGTAGGTAAAGCAGTTTTGTTTTCCTAAGGCCAACTATTGGATGCAGATTACCCCCCCCCCAAAAAAAAAAAAAATGAATGGACATCACACTTGATTTTTTAAAATACTGAATACTGGTTCTTCTGCTATTGTAACTATTGAGAGTAGCCAGGTGAATAAACTGATCTTTGGAGATTAGTTACCAACACTAAAAAGACTGTCTTTGTCAGTGCATCACATACGTTGACATTGAAAGGCTGAAAACGTTCAATGTTATGTTATGGTAGATTAACGTCCCCGGACACATCAGCATATAGGGGACGAATAATGGAAAAATTCCTGTATATAGGCGGCAAATTTGGTATGACTTTAAGTGTTCATGATAGACTTTGTGGGGATGGGCACAAACTGAGAAGCAGAAGCAGTCACTGCTTCTCAGTTTGTGCCCATCCCTGCAAAGTCTATCATAAACACTTATTTCTGTGACTGTCAATGCAAAGAAGTATTAGAAATCTACCATGTAGCTAGAAAACAATTTTTTTAAAATAGTTCAGAAAAAATGAACTAGATGGGCAAAGCCCGTATGACTCACATGAATGATTGTTACAGATCTTGCAATATTTAACATGAAAATGAGTGCCCAGAAAAACGAAACGAAACCATGACACTAAAACGCAAAGTAATACTGACTTTGATCTTTCAATGCTCTTGACCTTGAGATGACCTCCGTCTTCAAAATACACTGATGTACAATCAAATAAACTATAGTGAACTGTGTATCATGCCAAAACAGTGACCTTGGGATGACCTTGACCTTGTGATGACCTTGATCTTGGGGATGATCTTGACCTTCACGTGACCTAAGTCGAATTTTATTTTTATACTCCTTAAAATGGGAGTACAAACTGAGGTCTAGTCTGTGCACACGCGCATTCCATCGCACGAACTTTTAACGATCCTGTCGCTTACGTCCTAGACTGGTGAGTCCCGGCCATAAAATACACCCTGCACACACTAGGTCCCTTCTCTCCCCATCCGTGGTCGCCCAGGATTGTGCTCGGTCGTCTGGTCGTCAGACTATGCGCCCAAAGATTGCAAGTGGGCGTCTTGGGCGGTTTGAATAAAATCATAGATCGGCCATCGCCTTGAGCTGGAAAAAGCGCTTTAATAAAGAAGTTAAAGATGTTCCCGTCATTTTTCGGTCTTTAGGGAGATATGCGTTTTGAGACCTCTCATTTCTCTGGGCCAGCATAATGATGGCGGCGTCAATCTCCTCTCCCTAGCTGCCTTTACCTTCCCCGGTTGTAAACACAGCCAGGTATCCATTGACAGCTGAGAGGACAGTAGCGAGCTGTGTGCTTGTTTCATTATTATTTTTTTTTGTCTTTCGATGGTTGCCTTCCAAGCATGATCACCCATCTAAGTACTAAGCGGAGACAACGAAACATTAGCGTGCGCCCAAACCACTGCGCTAATGCAGCACTCAAAGAAAGAATGATCACTCAACAAATATAGCAAATAAATATGCCAAAAAACAGTGACCTGTACATGACCTTAACTTTCGATGACCTTGACCTTCACATGACCTCTGATGCTCATGTATAATCCAATAACCCAATGATGATGCATCCTACGGGTCAGATACAGAGTCATTCCATTCAATGACAATTCCTAACATGTCTTTCGTAAGGCCTAAAATGACCTTGACCTTCGAGATCAATGCAAAAACGTCAAATGTATGAAAGATCAAGCTATGATCTCTAAATACAACAAGTTTGGACCTTTAATCTTTCATAGTTTAGGGTCACCCATATGAACTAACTTTTGACAACTTCAGTGACCTTGAGCGGGGATGACCAATTTGAATGGTATATGTGTCTCATCGATACATCTATGACTCGAACAATCATTAGTTCAATATCAATAACTTGGGGAGGAAAAGTTAAAATTTGTGAAAACGTTTTGACTAATATTTGTTGATCCTTGACCTTGAAGTGAAGTCATCCATTCATTATCATTTTCAAGGTCTTATGGCTATATACCATACATACTAAGTTGTGATAGATAAAATAGTTTGTGAGTACTAAGCCACTTTAAAGGTTTGTACAGACGGACGGACGAAAAAAAAAATTTGAAAAAATAATAAATATCACTTTTGGACTATTTAGGACTCATCTCGCACGGATCACGCGTTGAAACAAAAATGCTTGGAACATAAAATGGGTATTTGGAAGAAGAAAAAACAACAACAAAGCCTCCTTCTATGCACTTCATACCATTTTAACCACTTACTACTAACCAGCCACAACATTAGATGCATCCTGGAGAGTCTATGCACATTCAATTGTTGACCTTTGGTTAGGTTTAACACTATCTGACGGCCTGGAATGCAGAAAATAATAACATGACTGATGCACAGGCAAGTATGCACCACGCCCCAAAGACGGTATAAAATCACTACAGCAGGTCCACTCGTTTATCACCATCGAGAATAGAACCCAGGCTCTCCTGCACGCCAGGTGAGCTTCCTACCACCGAGCCTCTCTCCGCCACTCCTATACTTACCACAACAACAATGAAATCCAAAATGGTCCGGATGCTAGTGAAATAGGTCGTCAGACCGTCACCGATCCAGCGGAGCAGAATCTCGACGATGAAGAGAATGGTGAAGACCGAGCCGAGTCTGTCGTGTACAATGAATTCCAAAGAGTTGTTTGATAAGAGGTTGCGGAACTCGTAGTCCTCGAAGGCCTGCAAGGCATGCATGGATTCGCGCGCACACACACACACACACATGCACACACACATACACACACACCCACACACACACCCACACACACACCTACACATTGGTGTATAATGACAATACATTTTCTGTTATGTTCACACACACACACACACACCCACACACACACACGCACACCCACCCACCCACACACACACACACGAACGCACACACCCACCCAAACGCACACACACACAAACCACTTTCAAGATTTTATTCTCTGACAAGCAGTGATATTATCATTGCAGCTTAAAGAATAATGCTGTCCGCGATTGAACAAATAAACACACACGCACACAACCTCAATGTGTGTGCGTCCCAGTGTGTCTACTGGCGTTTTTCAGATCTCATTTATTAGTTTGTGCGTGTTTCTCTGTGTGTGCCTGTGAGTGTGTGTGTGTGTGTGTGTGTGTGTGTGTGTGTGTGTGGGTGTGGGTGGGTGTGTGTGTGTGTGTGCAAAGATTATACTTTGCAGCTCTCTCCCTTTTCCACTCTTCTCTATCCCACCCCTACTTCTCTCTCTCTCTCTCTTTCTCTCTACTTATGTGATACAGATAGCAGTGTTTGTGATTAGTTTTTTTAATGTCTCGTGACTTGTTTGTTCTTGTTATTGATGGTTGTTGTTTAAATGTTTTTCATCGTATTGAATCCTGTCAATTTCCTTTGGTATTATCTGTATGCTTTTTCTAAAGAGAATGTTAATTGTGCTGATCCGTGTTTGGACCCAGTACACAGATTTGTGTGGGATAATGATAAAATTGGTGTTTTTAATGATAAATTGATGAAAGAAAGTATGTATAAAATTAGTAAAATTAGAAAATGCTATTGCTTTAATTTATGTGGATATTGACTTAGCTCTCACCGCCTTTAATGATTGTATGAAGAATGTAGCTGAGAGTATGGAAAAAAAATAATATTATGATAAAGGGGAAAAGAAAAGCTCAAAACTGGTTTGATAAAGAGTGTACAATAATGCGTAAGAATGTGCGAAAGGCATTACGAAAGTATTGTCGTAGTTTGGATGCAGATGACAGACATTTATATTGTACAGTAAGAAGGGAATATAAGCATTTGTTGAAAAGAAAACAAAAACATTATAATGAAATGATATGTGGCGAACTAGTCTCTAGTAAACAAAAGAAATTCTGAGACACTGTTAATAGTGCAATGCTAAGGCGTAATACTGTTAGTAGCCAGATTACTGTGGATAAGTGGTTTGAGCATTTTAAAACTCTGCTTGAAAAGGATTTGGTTAACTTGGAAGTGGATGCACTATATGGAGATAATGATGGTGCGCATGATGCAGATGACAATGTTTGGTTCAACTCTCCTATTAGTAAACAAGAAGTTAGGTTTGCAATAAATAAACTTTTAAATAAAAAGGCTGCTGGGTCTGATGGTATAATTGGTGACATTTTAAAGAATTCCGCTGTAAAAATAGTTCCTTATCTTGTTAGATTTTTTAATGTACGTTTTGATCGTGGGAATTTTCCTGAAAGTTCGGGTGAGTCAATAATTTTACCCATTCATAAGTTCCAAGTTCAAGTTCAAGATAATTTATTGTCAAATGAATAATACACAAGGAATGCATTCGGTAAACGCTGCAGCACCACACAAAAGCACATATAAAACATAGAGAACATGTGAACAAGCTAACAGCAAATCACAATAAAAGGATAAGAAGATAAAGTCATGAAACAAATAAACTGTACAAAAGGGCAAATATATATTTGCTAGTCAACACACACACACACACACACACCCACACACACCCAAACACACATACACACACCAACACAAGCGCACATTGCTGACTCCTAACCATCCAGTTTTCACTCTCCATCCATTCGGTCTCGTGTTACTTTAACATTACCACGCCTATGTGCAGCGAGTAGGCCTACTTGTACGAAACGAGCCCTGCGACAAAGTTACTGGCTCTCGCAACACGTTATGGACGACATGTGGTTAGGCAATGGGCAAAGAACTTGTATATATAAAATAAATTTGACAAACTGTGGTTCTGAAGAAGAAGGACTACACTGTTGAATGCACTGATATTGGATACACTGACATTGGATACAGGGAAGAAAGAAGAGACGGCTTAGCATAGGAGGTAAGAGAATAGTATGTTCGGCTTGTGGAAATCCATGTTTAGCCTAGAGCAGAGGGATATTAAGGCAAAGGTGATATTAACAATCCAAGTAATTATTGAGGTATTTCATTCTGTAATATTGGAAGCAACATTTATGGTTCAATTTTAAATAAACATTTATAGAAGTGGGTTCAAGAAATAAACATATCTGGAGAGTACCAAGCTGGCTTTAAGAATGGGTATTCAACTGTTGATAATATATTTTTGTTGTTGTCTTGCATTCAAAAACTACCCCTTGGGGTCATGAGCAATCTTGCCACTGTAAATTGTTCTAACCTATAAAGGGAAAAGTGAAAGCCCCAGTTGAAAACCTGTCTTGCCTTTGTAGGCATGACTGATTCAATGCGGCAACAGTTCCCCCCCCCCACCCCCACCCCCGTTGGAGTGCCGGGGGTTTCAGTATAAATAGTATCCCCACTTTCTGGAAATTTAGTGCTTTAAATTCCCACTGTCGCTGTCTTCCTCATTTGCTCTTTCCCATTCCTGATCTGTCCTATCACTCTGCTATACTATCTTCTTCTTCGCTAGATCAATGACCTACCTTTTTTCTTGAAAACTCTTCCTGGACAAGACTCCTTGTTTGTGTATGAGGTCTGTTGGATCAGCTTGGGAGTGTTGGACGCTTTCTGCCGGGTGGTCACTAGGGCTTCCTATGATTGTATTATTTAGCACTATAGGCATTTTATATGTATGTGTTTTGTTGATGATTTATAATGATGTTTGTATTCAATTTTGTTTTTGTAACCGGGGGTTCGAGTAGTTGGGGTAAAGCCTCCGCCGTCCCCTGCGTGGGATGTCTTTATTGTAAAGTGACTGGCCGGTGGAGGGCATTCAATTTTCCCACTAGGGTTGTTTCGGCAGATCTTTTATGCGGAATGGGGGTTGTCCGGTCCTGATTTGGCTCGGAAGAGTCCGCAACAATCAATCAATCAATCAATCAATCAATCAATCAATCAATCAAAGCATTCAAAAACAGTTTAATGTTGATGGTAATAGAAAGCTGCACGTAGCCTTTATTGATTTTGAAAAAGCTTTTGACTTTATCAACATAAATATTTTGTGGCCGATTCTGTTGAAATGTGAGATTACTGGTAAACGGTTTCGGTGTATTAAAAGTATGTACAATATTGTTAGAGCAAGAGTAAGATGTGGTGAAAAGTTGACTGACATTATTTACTGTTCAGTTGGCGTTAAACAAGGAGATGAGATCAGCCCGGTTTTATTCTCATTATATATATCAATGAACTGCCCTTAAGTTTGTACATGGTGTAAATGTTTTGTTCCACACTCTGGAACTACTTATTTTGTTACTTGCCGACGATGTTGTTCTCACCTCGGTAACAGTTGTTGGTTTAAAAAAAAATCAGCTGAATAGTTTGCACCCGGCCTCGTTGGCAGTTGGACTTAAGGTCAATAAGGAAAAATGTAACATATATGTAGTTGTATTTAGAAAAGGGGTTTTCTTGGGCGCCAGAGAGAGATGGTTTTTTGATGGACATCCTATGTTAGTAGTGAATATGTACAAATACTTAGCGATTTATTTGTCTACAAGACTGAGTTTTTCTGGCACTTGTAAAGATTTGAGCAGTAAAGCTAAGGGGTGCCTTGTTATGTCTCGTGAAGAAACTGTACAGTTTGAACGTATTCTCTGTTGATTTATTTTTCAAGTTGTTTGACTCTCAAGTACAACCAATCGCATTGTAATTTGTATGGATCAGAAATATGAGGTTTGTACAAAGCTGCGATGCAATGTGAAAAAATTCATCTATTTGCACTGAAAAAATTCCTGTGTGTATTCGTACTCCAAATGATTTAGTGTATGGTGTTTTAAATCGTTACCCTATTCAGATTAACGCTATTGTTACTTGTATACGGTACTGGCTAAAGTTGACACTTATGGACGCTCATAGACTTCCTAGAAAGTCATATGTAATGTTACGTCATTTAGACGACTGGGGGAAAACTACTTGGGCGTCTAATGTACGGAAGTGTCTTTTTCAGTATGGATATTGGTTTGTGTGGCTGAATCAAAGTGTGCAAGATAAAAAAAAAGGTTTGTGAGAGATTTTAAACAAAGACTTGTGGATTGTAGATGGCAAGACAGGAGTTATCAGTACAAAATAGTGATAGGTATAATGTGTATTGTTTAATTGGTGGTATTAATCACTGTATAAGAATTCATCTGACCATGGGAATGGACAGGCATTTGAGATTTATCATAACAAAGTTCTGTTTTGGTGTTTTAAATATTTATGTCCAATAGATATAGAAATGTTAAACCAGCTGATAAATTGTGCCCACTTTGTAAAACAAATGAAGAAGATGAATTGCACTTTGTATTATGTTGTCCAGTGCTGCATAAATTAAGAACGCAGTTCACTGCCGCAAAATATTATAGAAAACCATGATTTTGATGACATCATGTCACCGGGTCACAATAAAAAAATGTATGTATCTTTTTATATAGAGCATTTAGTTAAGAGAAATTGTACTATCATGATATTGCTTATGTGCATATAATAACAGACTGATGTCTGATATGCTGAATAATGGATATGTAATTCGGCGATGTTTTAATGAATAAATTACAAATTCAAAAAATGCAATTCTCTCTCTCTCTCTCTCTCTCTCTCTCTCTCTCTCTCTCTCTCTCTCTCTCTCTCTCTCTCTCTCTCTCTCTCTCTCTCTCTCTCTGTATTTAGTGAAAATACCATCAATTTCAAGATACTTGATCGGTCATTATTTCTTAACTCAATGTAATATCTACCGTGACTTTTGACTCTTAATTCTGAAGGAAGCACGAGCCTGAAAGCGCGCATCTTTGGATGGTAAGGTCTGTAGTATCAACTTAAATAGACATTATATTCCGTTAACATTCCCGCATGGTTGTTATGGATCCTTCCGACCTTCCCGTTAACAGATTACGATTACAAGCTTCATAAAGTACAGTACACGAACAGGCAAAATCTTGGGATCCGATACACATGCACTAATTTCGACAACAGTGAACATAATATAGTTATTTACACACAAACACACACACACACAAGCACGCACGCACACACAAACATGCATTCGCACGCACTTTCGCTAATATCGTGGACCCATATTTAGCACGCACACACCCGCTCGGACGCACACACACACATACACACACACACATACACACACCCACACACATACA
Organism: Oncomelania hupensis; assembly: GCA_036898135.1. Taxonomy (NCBI): domain Eukaryota; kingdom Metazoa; phylum Mollusca; class Gastropoda; order Littorinimorpha; family Pomatiopsidae; genus Oncomelania; species Oncomelania hupensis. Next base: position 17,893,025 of record CM072525.1, on the reverse strand, counting down.
CACACACACACCCACATACACACGAAGGCCTCAACGGAAGAACGATCAGAGTCACACATTTCCTGTTTTGAGAAAATCGATTTTTAAGATTTAAAACACCATTATGTAGTACAATGAATTAAAATCACCCCAAAAATCATTTTATTTAAGAAAACATTTATTTCTCAATATAGCAATTCTAAATTTTATGTGAAAATACTGATTTATATATTTGATATTGCTACTCTAAGAGGGGAACCGCTGTTCGGACTTTGATCGTTTTGCTGTTGCATAGCTCCAATACAAGCCAAAATATTCCACATTTTAGGTCCTAGAGACTCATTGTCATAACAGGTTTTCTTAATTGATTTCTACTTACACCTAACACAACAGAATCGAAAGACACTAAAAATATTGCTTTACAATCAAATTTATTACATGAGTGTCATCTTTATTGCAGGTACCACCCAAACCAAAGAATACAAGTAGGGGAGGGGGGCGCGGGAGGAAAATAATAAAAACACACATGTCATGTGATAGCAAATAACTCAGCTGACAGCTAGCTTGATCGTTTTGTCGGTGTAAACATAGGACTCTGATCGTTCTGTCAAAGTGTGGTTATTTTAAAGTCCCATAACTCAGGACTCAGATCGTTTTTCCATTAGTCACTTCAGGTAGACAAAGTATGAACCCAGGGCTACAAGGAAAGGGCAATAACTCAAAAAAATCAAATTTGTGACTTTGATCGTTCTGTCGTTGAGGCCACACTTTCGTTAATATCCTAGACCCCATTTTTGCATTTTGACATAACGAAGCATCGAATGAGATCTTCTCTTACGAAACCACGGATCGTAGAGTTCTTTGTACATGGTTCGTCAAGTCTGTATTTTCAAAGTGCTACCGATCATTGTGCGGCATAAAACGTAGGTTTAGGGCCCCGGATACTGTCATCAAGTGTAACCCAATATCACAGGTACACAACTCTCTCCCCTTTATAAACGATTAACAAAAACGGGCTAAAGCATGTTAATCATGCTCTAATGATTTTTACTCCTTTTTGTGTGCTTGCACACATCTTCTAAGGCCGAGCGCATGAGAGTATAAACCGAGGTCTAGTCGCACGGATTTTAAAGATCGACGCTCATGTCCTAGACGGGTAATTTGCGGTAATACAAATACACCAAGCAAGCACTAGGTCCCTTCTCCCCATACCATACCCGATCTCCCAGGATTGTGTTCAGTTGTCTGGGCGTCAGACCATGCGCCCAAGGCAGCAGGTGAGAGCCTAGGGCAGCTTGAGTTAGATCCTGTACCGGCCAGCGCCTTGAGCTGTTCTTGGGCTGGAAAAGAGCTATATTAGAACGATTAAATAAATTAATTAATTAAACAATAAAATAATGCTTCTAGCAGAACGCTCAAACAACTTTTCGAAGCTCGTTCGCTGAGAGGTGCAGATAGGTGTGCAGACGGATTTAGGGTTGGTTTGCTTCATCACACTCTCACAGTATCAGAACATGCCCAAACGTAATGTGAACCATGGTACCGCGCAGCCTCTGCCACGCTTTATGCCCCCTGCCAGTGTATATATAGACAGCCTGGACTGAACACTGCCATCGTCCCCTTTACGCTTTGGTGTTGGGGACGTTAATTTAATACCAGACCAGAACACTGACATGTGGGGCTGGGTAGCTCAGTTGGTAAGAGCGTCTTGCTAGTAACCGAAAGGTCGCTGGTTCGAATCCCGGATTGGTCAACGTGTGATCATATTATTTTCCCCTTTACCAACAACTGGCCCGCTGGTGTCAGTATAAATCGGTCCAGTAGTCACATATATGCGAAAGTGTCGTGTGACTATAATCTACAAACAACGAACACTGACATAGCTCCCGTTGAGGAAGAACAACCTATCAGACGGTACAAGGGTCATATACGAAATGAACACTCTAAAGTATTCCGTGATTTTCTTGGTCGTCTGCCACTTTTCCTCGCAGATTGGATTCACTGAAGGTATTTAGTGTTGGTTTGGTCGATTATTTTCTTTTCCGTTTATTTGTTTAGGGTTTTGTCTTTCTGTCCAGTGTTTGTTTGATTTGATTTATTTGTGTATTTGTTTCTGTGCTTGTTTGTTTAAGGTGTTGACTGGTCGACCAGTCCTTGCTTTCTTGCTTTGTTTTCATTTTCTTTCTTTTTCTTTCTCTCTGTCTTTCTGTTTTCCTCTCTGTCTGCCTGTCTTTCTGTCCTTTTTTCTTTTCTTTTTTTAATCTCTGTCTTTCTTTCTTTCTATAAATCAATTCAGTTCAATCAAATTCAACCAATCTTTATTAGCATCAAATGCATTATGTACAGCTATTCGTGTCGCATTTCAATCAATAAAAGCAGGCAACATAAACGACACTTCTTGAAAAATCACATCTAAATATCTTAATTTGATATTTTCATTAATAAGTATTACTCACACACACATACTCACACATTTTTGTAAAAAAAGGAATTTTAGGGGAATACCCTTTCCGTTGACGTGTTCTTACCCAAATCTCAATTGCTATTCTCTTTCACAAGAACAGCCTTGACATACGCCAGTAACGCGACAATTAGTTATTTGATATGCCGACCTTGGTTTTAGCATGTCAAATCATTAAACACACACACACACACACACACTTACACACACACACACGCACACCCACAACAACACGTATTCACACGCACTTTCGCTATTATCGTGGTCCCATATTTAGCACGCACAAACCCGCTCGCACGCACACACACACATACACATGCACACCCACATACACACACTTTCGTTAATATCCTAGACCCAATTTTTGCATTCTGACATAACGAAGCATCGACTGAGATCTTCTCTTACGAAACCACGTCTTAGCCACTCATAGGCATTTTAAATATTTAGTTGGTCCTGAAGGGATTTTTAAACTTATCGTTTCCATTACATTACATTACATAATTGTTGCTTTAGGTCCAGCGGACTCTTCCGAGCCAAATCAGGACCGGACAACCCCCCAATCCGCATAAAAGATCTGCCGAAACAACCCTAGTGGGAAAACTGAATGCCCTACACCAGCCAGTCACTTTACAATAAAGACATCCCACGCAGGGGACGCTGAGGCTGCACTCTAATTTATCGAACCCCCGTTTACAAAAACAAAATAGAATACAAACATCATTATAAATTATCAACAAAACAAATACATATAAAATGCCTACATTGCTAAATAATAACATCATAGGAGGCCCTAGTGACCACCTGGCAGAAAGGGTCCAATATTCCCAAGCTGATCCAACAGATCTCATACACAAACAATGAGTCTTGCCCCGGAAGAGTTTTCAAGAAAAAAAGGTAGGTGACTGGTCTAGCGAAGAAGAAGATAGTATAGCAGATTGATAGAACAGAGCAGGACTGAGAAAGAGCAAATGAGAAAGACAGCGACAGTGGGAATTTAAAGCACTAAATTTCCAGAAAGTGGGGATACTATTTATACTGAAACCCCCGGCATCCCAACGGGGGTTATTGTTTCCATTAGTAGCTACATGTTTTATATTGAAGTTGAAATGACTAAGCCCCTGGCCTATGGCCACTAGTAGTAGGCGCTCCGAGCCGCCTCCTTTTGGTATTGTACGGCCATCATATCCCGCGTCACCCTCCCTCATCCTCTAAACTTGTCTGGCCTCGTCGTCCCTTTTGGCGTCCCGCTGTCTTCCCTTAACCGACCCACCTGCTCCACCCCGTTTCACTGTTCCCTCCCACCCAGTTCCTACCAACCTCCCCTATCTGAAAGTCGCAGCTGCGCGGCGCGCTCCTTAGCACGATGTCTATTATCCAGATCGCCTTCTTAATACAACGAAAAATCCACCTCTCCTTGTTCCCTATACGCAATGTGTCCGGGGACGTTAATTTACCTACCATACCATACCAACACTGACAGAGCTCCCGTTGAGGAAAATCAACCTATGAGACTGTACAAGGGTCAGATACGAAATGAACACTCTAAAGTATTCCGTGTTTTTCTTGGTCGTCTGCCACTTTTCCTCGCAGATTGGATTCACTGAAGGTATTTAGTGTTGGTTTGGTCGATTATTTTCTTTTCCGTTTATTTGTTTAGGGTTTTGGTTTTCTGTCCAGTGTTTGTTTGATTTGATTTATTTGTGTATTTGTTTCTGTGCTTGTTTGTTTAAGGTTTTGACTGGTCGACCAGTCCTTGCTTTCTTGCTTTGTTTTCATTTTCTTTCTTTTTTTCTATCTGTCTTTCTGTTTTCCTCTCTGTCTGCCTGTCTTTCTGTCCTTTGTTCTTTCTTTTTTTTAATCTCTGTCTTTCTTTCTTTCTATAAATCAATTCAGTTCAATCAAATTCAACAAATCTTTATTAGCATCAAATGCATTATGGACAGCCATTCGTGTGGCATTTCAAGAAATTAAAGGCAGGCAACATAAAGCAACATAAACGACACTTCTTGAAAAATCACATCTAAATATCTTAATTTGATATAGTCATTAATATGTATTACTCACACACACATCCTATCCTATCCTATCCTGTCCCGTAACCCGAAGGTCGTAGGGGCACCACAGATGACCGTTTAACCAGCATACTCCATCTTTCTCTGTCCTCAGCAGCCCTGATGGCTTCGCTCAGTGTCAAACCAGTCCATTCTCGAATGTTGTCCTCCCACCTCTTTTTCGGTCTCCCTTTTCTTCTACCTCCTTGCACTGTGCCTTGCAGAATAGTCTTTGCAATGCCTGATGATCTGGTGACGTGGCCATACCACCGAAGTTTCCGTTTCTTCACCACTGTTAGCAGGTCATCATGTTGTCCAATAGCTTGTGTGATGGTCTGTCGGACTTCGTCGTTGGTGATGTGTTGGGTATAGGAAATGCCCAGAAGTCTTCTGTAGCACCTCATCTCCATGCTTTGTATTCTTCGTTGGAGATCTGCTGTGAGGGTCCATGCTTCGCAAGCATATAGGAAGATGGAGATGACCAGAGAGCGCAGCAGTCTTACTTTGGAATGTAGACTGATGGTTCTGTCTTTCCAAATGGGCTTCAACCTTGTCAGGGCAGCAGTTGTTTGTGCGATCCTGGAGAGGACTTCCTGTCGGGACCCATTGTCTGATACAATGGCTCCTAAATATTTGAAGCTATGCACTGTGTCGAGGGATTGGCCTTGGACTTTGATGTCCGTATTGATGCCATTGGTGTTGTTTTTTGTAAAAAAAGGAATTTTAGGGGAATACCCTTTCCGTTGACGTGTTCTTACCCAAATCTCAATTGCTATTCTCTTTCACAAGAACAGCCTTGACATACGCCAGTAACGCGACAATTAGTTATTTGATATGCCGACCTCGGTTTTAGCATGTCAAATCATTAAACACACACACACACACCTACACACACACACACACGCACACCCACAACAAAACATATTCACACGCACTTTCGCTATTATCGTGGTCCCATATTTAGCACGCACAAACCCGCTCGCACGCACACACACACATACACATGCACACCCACATACACACACTTTCGTTAATATCCTAGACCCAATTTTTGCATTCTGACATAACGAAGCATCGAATGAGATCTTCTCTTACGAAACCACGTCTTAGCCACTCATAGGCATTTTAAATATTTAGTTGGTCCTGAAGGGATTTTTAAACTTATCGTTTCCATTACATTACATTACATTACATAATTGTTGCTTTAGGTCCAGCGGACTCTTCCGAGCCAAATCAGGACCGGACAACCCCCCAATCCGCATAAAAGATCTGCCGAAACAACCCTAGTGGGAAAACTGAATGCCCTCCACCAGCCAGTCACTTTACAATAAAGACATCCCACGCAGGGGACGCTGAGGCTGCACTCTAATTTATCGAACCCCCGTTTACAAAAACAAAATAGAATACAAACATCATTATAAATTATCAACAAAACAAATACATATAAAATGCCTACATTGCTAAATAATAACATCATAGGAGGCCCTAGTGACCACCTGGCAGAAAGGGTCCAATATTCCCAAGCTGATCCAACAGATCTCATACACAAACAAGGAGTCTTGCCCCGGAAGAGTTTTCAAGAAAAAAAAGGTAGGTGACTGGTCTAGCGAAGAAGAAGATAGTATAGCAGATTGATAGAACAGAGCAGGAATGAGAAATAGCAAATGAGAAAGACAGCGACAGTGGGAATTTAAAGCACTAAATTTCCAGAAAGTGGGGATACTATTTATACTGAAACCCCCGGCACCCCAACGGGGGTTATCGTTTCCATTAGTAGCTACATGTTTTATATTGAAGTTAAAATGACTAAGCCCCTGGCCTATGGCCACTAGTAGTAAGCGCTCCGAGCCGCCTCCTTTTGGTATTGTACGGCCATCATATCCCGCGTCACCCTCCCTCCTCCTCTAAACTTGTCTGTCCTCCTCGTCCCTTTTGGCGCCCTGCTGTCTTCCATTAACCGATCCACCTGCTCCACCCCGTATCACTGTTCCCTCCCACCCAGTTCCTACCAACCTCCCCTATCTGAAAGTCGCAGCTGCGCTGCGCGCTCCTTAGCACGATGTCTATTATCCAGATCGCCTTCTTAATACAACGAAAAATCCACCTCTCCTCGTTCCCTTTACGCAATGTGTCCGGGGACGTTAATTTACCTACCATATCATACCAACAGTGACAGAGCTCCCGTTGAGGAAGAACAATCTATCAGACGGTACAAGGGTCAGATACGAAATGAACACTCTAAAGTATTACGTGTTTTTCTTGGTCGTCTGCCACTTTTCCTCGCAGATTGGATTCACTGAAGGTAATTAGTGTTGGTTTGGTCGATTATTTTCTTTTCCGTTTATTTGTTTAGGGTTTTGTCTTTCTGTCCAGTGTTTGTTTGATTTGATTTATTTGTGGATTTGTTTCTGTGCTTGTTTGTTTAAGGTTTTGACTGTTCGACCAGTCCTTGCTTTCTTGCTTTGGTTTCATTTTCTTTCTTTTTTTTCTCTCTGTCTTTCTGTTTTCCTCTCTGTCTGTGTTACACTCCGTTTGATGTTGGTATTTTCTATCAGTATCTGATTCAGCCCCAATGCTGAATTCCTGATAGGGTGTAACTCAGATTCGTTTGTCCACGCAGCCCGTCCAAACAGCATACAAGTCACAAAGTCGACGTATGAAGTTTTCCACTTTTTATTCAGCACACACCAACAACTGCATACAATCGCTCAATCGCCTTTCCACTCTCAAATTCACTTTCCAAGTCACTATCAACAACAACTTCCAACAACTATCTCTCAACAACAGTGCGGCACACAATTTTATAATCTCTCTCTCTTTTCCCGAAAAATTTCGAACCCAGTAGACTAAAATGACGCACTACAGCCAATCAATTAAAAGATCGTCATCACTGACTTACGTTATACATATTTCTTCTCCTTCCGCCATACTTCGATATTTATCCCGAAACTTCGATCGATAGTAAACAAGCGGGTCCAGAAAATTCTACAACGATATCGACCAACAAAAATTATCAACGTTATACAAAGCCTCTCCTAACAACAATGCAAACTCAAATCAAAGGTAAATAAACTCCATCATTGAATACTTTGCAAAACGAAACGATTAGATCTATCGTGCGCGCTTCCGACGTACTACCATTCGCGTTTCAACGTAACAGTCTGCCTGCCTTTCTGTCCTTTTTTCTTTCTTTTTTTAATCTCTGTCTTTCTTGCTTTCTATAAATCAATTCAGTTCAATCAAATTCAACCAATCTTTATTAGCATCAAATGCATTATGTAGAGCCATTCGTGTCGCATTTCAATCAATAAAAGCAGGCAACATAAACGACACTTCTTGAAAAATCACATCTAAATATCTTAATTTGATATATTCATTAATATGTATTACTCACACACACATACTCACACATTTTTGTAAAAACGACGTTCTGATGACTGTTGTGAAAAAAACAGGAATTATTTTGACACACTTTCCTATTCCTAATCCTAAAACAGCTCTAACTCTACGAAAGCGCTATTTTGACGTCAAAATAGTGAGGCCTTCCAAAAAAGGTCAAGTTTCATGTGTGTGTCAGAGTAACGTCGTTTCTACATGCCCACACACACACCCACACACGCACACACACACACACAGAGCTGTGTAGAAACGCCGTTGTGATGACTTTCATGAATCTCTACATACGTTACTTTGACATGTTTACAAATTTGTCAAATTTTTGAAGCTATCCCTAACCCTAACTCTAACCCACACCCTAACCCTAACCCTTAACCTAACCCTAAGCCTAACACAGCCATAACCCTAACGGAACACTGTTTTGACGTTAAAATAACGGGGTCCGTCAAAAGAAAGTACGTAGAGGTTCAAGTGTATGTCAGTATAAAGGCGTTTCTACCTAGCCACACACACACACACACACCCACCCACCCCCACACACACACACCCACACCCAACCACACACACACACACACACACACACAAAGTATACTCTTCTATTACAACATGCGATGTTAAAAACAAAACAATTTCATTATTAATAAATTAATTTAAAAAAAAAGCCATACAATATATTGTACTAAAACGAAACAAGTTCATGACAGGATTTTTGTTTAGTGTGTTTCGTTCTTCCCTGCTCTTTCCGTATTTATTTATTTATGTATTTATTTATTTCTGGGGTTTAGGATTGGGTGGGAGGGTGGAAGGGTGCTTAAGAAGTTTGTTGTGCCTACGCGCAGAGAAGACTAAAATGATGACCAACAACACCAATGCCATCAACATGGACATCAATGTCCAGGGCCAATCCCTCAACACAGTGCATAGCTTCAAATATTTAGGAGCCATTGTATCAGACAATGGGTCCCGACAGGATGTCCTCTCCAGGATCGCACAAACAGCTGCTGCCCTGGCGAGGTTGAAGCCAATTTGGAAAGACAGGACCAACAGTCTACATTCCAAGCTTAGACTGCTGCGCTCCCTTGTCATCTCCTTCTTCCTATACCCTTGCAAAACATGGACATTCACTGCAGATCTACAACGAAGAATACAAAGCATGGAGATGAGGTCTAACAGAAGACTTCTAAGCATTTCCTATACTCAGCACATCACCAACGACGAAGTCCGACAGACCATCACACAAGCCATTGGATAACACGATGGCCTGCTCACAGTGGTGAAAAATCGGAAACTCCGATGGTATGGCCACGTCACCAGATCATCAGGTCTTGCAAAGACCATCCTGCAAGGCACAGTGCAAGGAGGTAGAAGAAGAGGGAGACAGAAAAAGAGGTGGGAGGACAACATTCGAGAATGGACTGGCTTGACACTGAACGAAATCATGAGGGTTGCTGAGGACAGAGAAAGATGGAGTACGCTGGTTAAACAGTCATCTGAGGTGCCCCTACGACCTATCAGGCATAGTTTACATGCTTTCACCTCCAATAATTGAAGGAGTAATAATTTTGTTGGTTCCAAGCTCGCTTCGGAGCAGTTGGTTGGTTTTGCAAAGTCATGGTTGGTACACATGATCGACCTCGTTCGTCTCGCTGTTTATTCCCCTGGTCTTATGTTATTTTTTAATTCATTCTTATAATCGCTAAACTATCCGCCTTCTGAGGTGCTAGTTACCTTCCTTGAAGTAAAGAGACCTCTTACACCATGTGCTACAAAATTTAATTTTGATAAACATTTCTTTTATTTGAGGTAGCCTATTTACCACACAACTATTGAAATTGATTGTAGCCTTGCTGAAATCTGTCAGGTGGGAGGGGGAGGAAAAGAGGGGTCGTGGGGAGATTTTTTAACAAGTCTCAGGGAAATGGGTTGATCTTCTTCATTCCGTACCTTCAATGCACTTTTTCTTTTCGGTTTTGGCAGAATGATGATAATACCCATGCCTTACTGTCTGTCCCATATTAAATATGGGGCATGGAAAATCTTAAATAACAATCAAGAGTAAACAAGCAAAGGCTTTTTATTTTATTTAAGAGAATGTCCTTGAATGTAAATCATCAACAGCTAGAAGATTTTTCGAGAACATGTGCAAACTTAATGATGGGAGGGAGAGAGAGAGAGAGAGAGAGAGAGAGAGAGAGAGAGAGAGAGAGAGAGAGAGAGAGAGAGAGAGAGTATGCGAATACGAATGGTTTATTGTGCCAAAACATCTGACCTAAAGCAATAACCATGTAATGTAATGTAATGTAATGTCCTACTCTGTCCCATGTTTATTGTTATTGTTCTGTACGCCTAGACCCGACGTGGGTCTGGCACAATTTGTGACGGTTTCTTGCGGTGGAGGAAGAAAGAGTCGCCATGTTAGATATATGAAATATTTACAGGGGATAATAATACAAAAGCAGCGTCAAAAACAAATTAAATATCATGTAAGAAATAGTATACAGATCGTTGGCATCCTGCCATTCTATGCAAAAAGGAATTTTAGGGGAATACCCTTTCCGTTGACGTGTTCTTACCCGAATCTCAATTGCTATTCTCTTTCACAGGAACAGCCTTGACGTACGCCAGTAACGCGACAATTAGTTATTTGATATGCCGACCTCGGTTTAAGCATGTCAAATCATTAAACACACACACACACACACCCACAAGCACGCACGCACACAACAACACATATTCACACGCACTTTTGCTATTATCGTGGTCCCATATTTAGCACGCACACACCCGCTCGCACGCACTCACACACACACATGCACACCCACATACACACACTTTCGTTAACATCCTAGACCCAATTTTTGCATTCTGACATAACGAAGCTTCGAATGAGATCTTCTCTTACGAAACCGCGGATCGTAGAGTTCTTTGTACATGGTTCATCAAGTCTGTAGTTTCAAAGTGCTACCGATCATTGTGCTGCATAATACGTAGGTTTAGGGCCTTGGATACAGTCATCAAGTGTCACCCGATATCACAGGTACATGATTTTTTTTCCCTTTTTGTGTACTTACACACATCTTCTAAGGCCGAGCGCATGAGAGTATAAACCGAGGTCTAGTCGCACGGACTTTAAAGATCGACGCTCATGTCCTAGACGGGTAATTTGCGGTAATACAAATACACCAAGCAAACACTAGGTCCCTTCTCCCCATACCATACCCGATCTCCCAGGAAGCTGTTCAGTTGTCAGGGCGTCAGACCATGCGCCCAAGGCAGCAACTGAGAGCCTAGGGCAGCTTGAGTTAGATCCTGTACCGGCCAGCGCCTTGAGCTGTTCTTGGGTTGGAAAAGCGCTACATTAGAACGATTAAATAAATTAATTAATTAAACAATAAAATAATGCTTCTAGCAGAATGCTCAAACACAACTTTTCGAAGCTCGTTCGCTGAGAGGTGCTGATAGGTGTGCGGATGGATATAGGGTTGGTTTGCTTCATCACACTCTCACAGTATCAGAACATGCCCAAACTTAATGTTAACCATCGTACAGCTGTTGTTTGTAGATTATACAGGGTGTTCCAAAAGTCTTGGGCACATTTTGACATTGAATATTTCCGAAACTATTAAGGATATAAAAACGCATCTGGTAAATTCAGAAAGCTTGTGATCTCAATTTTTACATGGAATGTTCAAAGATGTTCAATGTGAGCACCATTGGTCACACGACACACATCAAGCCGATAGTTAACTTCTTGCCAAACGCGTCCTAGCATTTTCTTGTTGAGTGAACGCCATTAATGGGTCTGAAAAGAAATAAAAAAATCAACAGCTTTACAAAAACTTAATGTAATTAGCTTTAAAATGGCACAACTTGTATCTTACTACCATTCATAGTAATTGGGATATGGGGACTTCAAATGTGCCCAAGACTTTTGGAACACCCTGTAGTCACACGAAACTTTCGCATATAGGTGACTACTGGACCGATTTATACTGACACCAGCGGGCCAGTTGTTGGTAAAGGGGAAAATAATATGATCACACGTTGACCATTCCGGGATTCGAACCAGCGACCTTTCGGTTACTAGCAAGACGCTCTTACCAACTGAGCTACCCGGCCCCATGCATCGTACAGCGCAGCCCCTGCTACGCTTTATACCCCCTGCCAGTATATATATATATAGACAGCCTGAAATGAGCACTGACAGAGCTCTCGTTGAGGAAGACAAACCTATGAGACGGTACAAGGGTCAGATACGAAATGAACACTCTAAAGTATTCCGTGTTTTTCTTGGTCGTCTGCCACTTTTCCTCGCAGATTAGATTCACTGAAGGTAATTAGTGTTGGTTTGGTCGATTATTTTCTTTTCCGTTTATTTGTTTAGGGTTTTGTCTTTCTGTCCAGTGTTTGTTTGATTTGATTTATTTGTGTATTTGTTTCTGTGCTTGTTTGTTTAAGGTGTTGACTGGTCGACCAGTCCTTGCTTTCTTGCTTTGTTTTCATTTTCTTTCTTTTTCTTTCTCTCTGTATTTCTGTTTTCCTCTCTGTCTGCCTGTCTTTCTGTCCTTTTTTCTTTCTTTTTTTTTAATCTCTGTCTTTCTTGCTTTCTATAAATCAATTCAGTTCAATCAAATTCAACCAATCTTTATTAGCATCAAATGCATTATGTAGAGCCATTGGTGTCGCATTTCAATCAATAAAAGCAGGCAACATAAACGACACTTCTTGAAAAATCACATCTAAATATCTTAATTTGATATATTCATTAATATGTATTACTCACACACACATACTCACACATTTTTGTAAAAACGACGTTCTGATGACTGTTGTGAAAAAAAAACCAGGAATTATTTTGACACACTTTCCTATTCCAAATCCTAAAACAGCTCTAACTCTACGAAGCGCTATTTTGACCTCAAAATAGTGAGGCCTTCCAAAAAAGGTCAAGTTTCATGTGTGTGTCAGAGTAACGTCGTTTCTACATGCCCACACACACACCCACACACGCACACACACACACACAGAGCTGTGTAGAAACGCCGTTGTGATGACTTTCATGAATCTCTACATACGTTACTTTGACATGATTACAAATTTGTCAATTTTTTGAATCTATCCCTAACCCTAACCCTAACTCTAACCCACACCCTAACCCTAACCCTTAACCTAACCCTAAGCCTAACACAGCCATAACCCTAACGGAACACTGTTTTGACGTTAAAATAACGGGGTCCGTCAAAAGAAAGTACGTAGAGGTTCAAGTGTATGTCAGTATAAAGGCGTTTCTACCTAGCCACACACACACACACACACACCCACCCACCCCCCCCCCCACACACACCCACCCACCCCCCCCACACACACACCCACACCCAACCACACACACACAAAGTATACTCTTCTATTACAACATGCGATGTTAAAAACAAAACAATTTCATTATTAATAAATTAATTTAAAAAAAAACCATAAATATATTGTACTAAAACGAAACAAGTTCATGACAGGATTTTTGTTTAGTGTGTTTCGTTCTTCCCTGCTCTTTCCGTATTTATTTATTTATTTATTTATGTATTTATTTATTTCTGGGGTTTAGGATTGGGTGGGAGGGTGGAAGGGTGCTTAAGAAGTTTGTTGTGCCTACGCGCAGAGAAGACTAAAATGATGACCAACAACACCAATGCCATCAACATGGACATCAATGTCCAGGGCCAATCCCTCAACACAGTGCATAGCTTCAAATATTTAGGAGCCATTGTATCAGACAATGGGTCCCGACAGGATGTCCTCTCCAGGATCGCACAAACAGCTGCTGCCCTGGCGAGGTTGAAGCCAATTTGGAAAGACAGGACCAACAGTCTACATTCCAAGCTTAGACTGCTGCGCTCCCTTGTCATCTCCTTCTTCCTATACCCTTGCAAAACATGGATATTCACTGCAGATCTACAACGAAGAATACAAAGCATGGAGATGAGGTCTAACAGAAGACTTCTGGGCATTTCCTATACTCAGCACATCACCAACGACGAAGTCCGACAGACCATCACACAAGCCATTGGAAAACACGATGGCCTGCTCACAGTGGTGAAAAATCGGAAACTCCGATGGTATGGCCACGTCACCAGATCATCAGGTCTTGCAAAGACCATCCTGCAAGGCACAGTGCAAGGAGGTAGAAGAAGAGGGAGACAGAAAAAGAGGTGGGAGGACAACATTCGAGAATGGACTGGCTTGACACTGAACGAAATCATGAGGGTTGCTGAGGACAGAGAAAGATGGAGTACGCTGGTTAAACAGTCATCTGAGGTGCCCCTACGACCTATCAGGCATAGTTTACATGCTTTCACCTCCAATAATTGAAGGAGTAATAATTTTGTTGGTTCCAAGCTCGCTTCGGAGCAGTTGGTTGGTTTTGCAAAGTCATGGTTGGTACACATGATCGACCTCGTTCGTCTCGCTGTTTATTCCCCTGGTCTTATGTTATTTTGTAATTCATTCTTATAATCGCTAAACTATCCGCCTTCTGAGGTGCTAGTTACCTTCCTTGAAGTAAAGAGACCTCTTACACCATGTGCTACAAAATTTAATTTTGATAAACATTTCTTTTATTTGAGGTAGCCTATTTACCACACAACTATTGAAATTGATTGTAGCCTTGCTGAAATCTGTCAGGTGGGAGGGGGAGGAAAAGAGGGGTCGTGGGGAGATTTTTAACAAGTCTCAGGGAAATGGGTTGATCTTCTTCATTCCGTACCTTCAATGCACTTTTTCTTTTCGGTTTTGGCAGAATGATGATAATACCCATGCCTTACTGTCTGTCCCATATTAAATATGGGGCATGGAAAATCTTAAATAACAATCAAGAGTAAACAAGCAAAGGCTTTTTATTTTATTTAAGAGAATGTCCTTGAATGTAAATCATCAACAGCTAGAAGATTTTTCGAGAACATGTGCAAACTTAATGATGGGAGGGAGAGAGAGAGAGAGAGAGAGAGAGAGAGAGAGAGAGAGAGAGAAAGAGAGAGAGAGAGAGAGAGAGAGAGAGAGAGAGAGAGAGAGAGAGAGAGAGAGAGAGAGAGAGAGAGAGAGAGAATACGAATGGTTTATTGTGCCAAATTATCTGACCTAAAGCAATAACCATGTAATGTAATGTAATGTCCTACTCTGTCCCCTGTTTTTTGGTTTCTGTACGCCTAGACCCGACGTGGGTCTGGCACAATTCGTGACGGTCTCTTGCGGTGGAGGAAGAGAGAGTCGCCATGTTAGATATATGAAATATTTACAGTGGATAATAATACAAAAGCAGCGTCAAAAACAAATGTAAAAAAAAAAAAGTAAGAAATAGTATACAGATCGTTGGCATCCTGCCATTCTATGCAAAAAGGAATATTAGGGGAATACCCTTTCCGTTGACGTTTGCTTACCCAAATCTCAATTACAGCCTTGACATACGCCAGTAACGCGACAATTAGTTATTTGATATACCGACCTCGGTTTTAGCATGTCAAATCATTAAACACACACACACACACACACACACACAAGCACGCACGCACACAACAACACATATTCACACGCACTTTCGCTATTATCGTGGTCCCATATTTAGCACGCACACACCCGCTCGCACGCACTCACACACACACACATGCACACCCACACACACACACTTTCGTTAACATCCTAGACCCAATTTTTGCATTCTGACATAACGAAGCATCGAATGAGATCTTCTCTTACGAAACCACGGATCGTAGAGTTCTTTGTACATGGTTCATCAAGTCTGTATTTTCAAAGTGCTACCGATCATTGTGCTGCATAATACGTAGGTTAAGGGCCCTGGATACAGTCATCAAGTGTCACCCGATATCACAGGTACACAACTCTATCTCCTTTATAAACGATTAACACAAACGCGCTAAAGCATGTTAGTCATGATTTTTTCCCCTTTTTGTGTGCTTGCACACATCTTCTAATGCCGAGCGAATGAGAGTATAAACCGAGGTCTAGTCGCACGGATTTTAAAGATCGACGCTCATGTCCTAGACGGGTAATTTGCGGTAACACAAATACACCAAGAAAGCACTAGGTCCCTTCTCCCCATACCATACCCCATCGCCCAGGATGGTGTTGAGTTGTCAGGGCGTCAGACCATGCGCTCAAGGCAGCAACTGAGAGCCTAGGGCAGCTTGAGTTACATCCTGTACCGGCCAGCGCCTTGAGCTGTTCTTGGTCTGGAAAAGTGCTATATTAGAACGATTAAATAAATTAATTAATAAAATAATATTTGTGTAGGGTTTTGTCTTTCTGTCCAGTGTTTGTTTGATTTGATTTATTTGTGTATTTGTTTCTGTGCTTGTTTGTTTAAGGTTTTGACTGGTCGACCAGTTCTTGCTTTCTTGGTTTGTTTTCATTTTCTTTCTTTCTTTCTCTCTGTCTTTCTGTTTTCCTCTCTGTCTGCCTGTCTCTCTGTCCTTTTTTTAAAAAATCTGTCTTTCTTTCTTTTTTTCTATAAATCAAATTCAACCAATATTTATTAGAATCAAAGGCAGTAGGCCTATGTACAGCCATTCGTGTCACATTTCAATCAATAAAAGCAGGCAACATAAACGACCCTTCTTGAAAACTCACATCTAAATATCTTAATTTCATATACTCATTGATATGTATTACTCACTTTCTGTGACGGTGGGTCTCTTGTTGCTGGGCTCTGCACAATGGAATGCTATTACCCACTCGTATTTCGTCTGTGAGGATCGCTAGTTATTCTCCCGGTGACTAATCTTAAAACATTAAGTTTAGCTCTGTCTGTGTTAGCCACTTGTTAACAGTAAATATCACACATTTATTTCCTCTACTCTACACAAAATCTTCTAATCACTTCCTATCCTATCCTATCATATCCTGTCCCGTAACCCGGAGGTCGTAGGGCCACCACAGATGATCGTTTAACCAGCATACTCCTTCTTTCTCTGTCCTCAGCAGCCCTGATGGCTTCGCTCAGTGTCAAACCAGTCCATTCTCGAATGTTGTCCTCCCACCTCTTTTTCGGTCTCCCTCTTCTTCTACCTCCTTGCACTGTGCCTTGCAGAATGGTCTTTGCAAGGCCTGATGATCTGGTGACGTGGCCATACCATCGGAGTTTCCGTTTCTTCACCACTGTGAGCAGGTCATCGTGTTGTCCAATGGCTTGTGTCGGACTTCGTCGTTGGTGATGTGTTGGGTATAGGAAATGCCCAGAAGTCTTCTGTATGCCACATACCAGAACAAAAATAATTGAAGCAACAAACAGTTTATAACAAAAGAATTGTGCACCAACACTGTCTGCTTCCTACACTTACAACTATTCTAAGTTATACTCCACTACTATTACTGTTATCCTATTCTATTATACACAGATCCGGTTATACCCAGTTCCTACTATTATACACAGATCCTGGCAGGCTCACCAAGTAAGATGTGACGGTGGGTCTATTGTTGCTAGGCTCTGCACAATGGAATGCTATTACCCACTCGTCTTTCGTCTGTGGGGATCGCTAGTTAATCTCCCGGTTACTAACCTTAATACATTTATAAGTTCAGCTCAGTGTGTATTATGCTGGGGTTACACAGATAGAAAGAAAATGGTAAGAGATTTACTGACACACTAGCTCTCACACGGCTATGAAACATAGGTAGTCCAGCCACTTGTTAACAGTAAATATCACACATTTATTTCCTCTACTCTATACAAAATCTAATCACTTATACTAATTTAAATGTCCAAATATCGCTTCGAATAGATTTTTTTTTAGATTTTTAGATTTTAATGCTTTATTGTCCCTTTTTATCGGGAAATTCTGGGCCGCCTCCCCTGTGGAAGGCGTAGTCGCAGCCTGTGGCGCGCCCAAACCCAACCTACCTAACATTAGTTGTGATTTTTAAAATTTAGAAATTCCTTAAATTTTTGAATTTTTTTTTTGAAATTTTGCTGGGGGAGCAAACCGGAGTACCCGGAGAAAACCCCCGAGACGTTGCCCGAGTCGAAAGTAAATAATATTAGGAGAAACATAACGCCCCGATGCAGGATCGAACCCACACCTGTCAGGCGCCATTGGTTTCTGGCCTGTGGACAAGGCAAGTTAGTCCCGCCTTAGCCCACTTGGCCACAACGCTCGAATAGTTCGATCCTTGATAGGTATATGCAGCTATTTTTTCATCATAAGGCTAATCGTTCTGTCTGTCCTCCTATTCCGGTTTTTGGAAGAGGGGACTATCGCACATTCCGTCTAGAACAGTGTTGGTGCACGATTTGGTTAGCAATTAGCTTTTGCGTTGAAGAGCTGTGCTGTGGTGGAGTGTTCTCCTGTCTGACCGACTGTTGTGTTATCTTAAAATCATATGAACTTATATGTAAACACAAAAGTAAATAAATCCACGAATTAACCATTTCCCTGCCACATCTCATCAGTTATTTCCCACTCTTTGTGCCATGGAAAAACGTGACATTTGGGAGGAGAAAAAAACTTATTCTTTGAGTATTAGAACAAAACAAAAACAAAAACTTCAGCAACACAATATAAGAGCTTGAGTGTAGTTTGCAAAAATGGTTAGATGTCACGTTTGTCAAAAGAAACAAAAGGTTAATTGATTGTTTACATTACCTGGGCTAAATTGTAAAGAAGTGAAACTAGACGCGGCCTGGTTGCTGACTGAGGCAACTGTTTCTTGGCGTTTGGCTGAGATTGGTACGTCTAAGGAAGACAAAAAAGCACATGTTAAATACATAGTTACTGCAATTATCGTAGTTAACAACAGGTTTGAAGCATATAATTTTTGTCCAAATACTGCAAGGTATTGTTCATATTACCTCGGATGAATTGTGTAGAAGCGAAACCAGACGCGGCCTTGTTGGCATAGGCAATGGTTCCTTGTCATCTTGCTCTTAGCTGCATGTCTGCCAACAAACAAAAAAACACTATTTTTTTTAAAAAACAACTTTCAAATAAGTACTTTTGCAAAATAGTTGGATGGTACAGGATGCAGTCAATTTATTACATGTATGCTCTTTTTGGGGGTCACGATTAACAAGAATTAACCACCGAAGAATTGTGTAGAAGTTGAACCTGATGCACTTTGATTGCTGGCTTGTGCAATGGCTCCTTGATGGTGTGCGGATGTTTGCGAGGCTGGAAAAAGAAACTGCAAGGTACACATTTTGAAGGATGAAGATGTCAATAAGATTCTCAGTTAAATTTAACTTTCAGTCCACAAGTCTTGAATGTAAAATGACAAGCTTACTTATAGTCAGTGGGCATGGTGGTAATAATAATAATAATAATAATAATAATAATAATAATAATAATAATAATAATAATAATAATAATAATAGGCAATTTATACAGTGCTTTCCAAAATCACAAAGCGCTTTACACAAACAAATGTAAACACAACATGCGTACATTGGTCAATAACACACAACCACATACACATCCCAACACCCAAAAACATTCACTCAAAGTGCCTAAGGAAGGCCTCTCTAAAAAGAAGTGTCTATTGTAAGGAAACAAAATGATATAGTACATGTATTTGCTACTGACAATTGTGTCCCGACTACAAACGCTCCACATAATAAATAACTGTTCAAATATTACCTCTGATTCAAACTGTCCACAACCAGCGACTGAATCTTGCATTCAATCATCAATGCTTGCCAATGAATCATCAACAACCTGTCAAGAGAAACAAAGCAACTAGTGTAGTTTCTAAGGGGAAAAAATATTGACAGTCATCAAGCTTTAAAACATGTCATTCTTATTACACAGATCTTGCAATTAATTATTAAACAAAATTATTTCATCCACCAAATACACAAAGCATACTTGACTATGTGCATTTTATGTAGATCATATGTCAACAAAAACTTCAGAAAGAAAAAGAAAAATATAAGTGACAAAAAGTAAAACAAAAAACTTAATAAACTTTGTTAAAATTTTTAATTCAATTTCAAACAGTGCATGTAGAAGTTATGATAGAGAAATATAGAAGGTTGCATGCATACAGGTCAGTCCAGATTCAGCTTTTCTCTTCATTTATTCTCACTCTCAGTTGGCCTTATATAACAGTTATAGTGAACACATAACATAGACATTCATACATGGACAATGCAAGTAAATTCAGTTCATGAATTAATAAGATTCATTCACACAAAGCACATAACTGAGTTGTAATCTGCTACATCTCTCTTCTCAAAAAACAAAGTGAAACATCAACAGATTTTAAATAATCAAACTTAAGGCAGTTAATGTTTTTAAAGTACATGGACATCAATTGAAAAAAATAGAGAGTGTTAGTTACTAAAAATATGAGATCCAAACTTTTGACAATTAAAAAGTAATGGACAATGCATTAATTATGCAAAATAAACATTTATGACAAATTTTGAAAGATACAATTTTCTGGAACCTGCCTACTTGGAGCAAAATTAAATAGTCATTTCTCTGGAGTATAACGGTCTTGTGGCTTACTGTGTCGCCCATAGCGTGTAACCGTGGTGCCCGGTGGCGGTGCCCTGGCAGGCTCTGCGGTGGCTGGTGGCATAACGTCATCATTGGCCGGTGGCTCTGGTTGTCTGACGTCATCTGGCCCCTCGGCTTGTGGTGGAGGCGGTGGGACCAGCGGCTCCTGAGTCTGCCTCAGCAAGGCTCTGTTTCGGCGGTACGTGGCCCCGTCCTCGGTGCGCACGATGTAGGAGCGAGGTTGCGGTGCAGTCGACACCACGACAGCTCGCTTCCAGGTGCCATCTCGTACCATCTGCATGCGTATGGCTTCTCCGGGATGGAGATGGGGAAGGGGCTGGGGAAGGGCCGTCTTGTTGTAGTCTTGGGCTTGCTGCGTCTGCCGCTGCCTTATGGTTTGCTGAACTTGTTCTTGGGGCGGAACACTGGGCTGCAGGTAGGCGTCTGTTGCTGGCAGTCTGGTTCTCAGACGCCGGTTCATCAGTAGCTGGGCTGGCGACGCGCTGTTTGGCAATGGCGTCATTCTCAGCTGTAGAAGGGCGATGTACGGATCTTGCTGCGCGGCCTTGGTTTTCTTCAGCAGATTCTTTATTGTCTGGACATTGCGCTCAGCCAGGCCGTTAGATCTGGGGTGCATGGGGCTGGAGGTCGTGTGTCGGAAGTTCCAGGCTGAGACAAATCTTGCGAACTCTGAGCAACTAAACTGGGGCCCGTTGTCTGTGATCAGTTCTTTAGGGATGCCGTGACGTGCGAACTGGGACTTCATGGCAAGGACGACGTCGGCTGATCTCGTGGATTGCTGAAGTGGGGACACCTCGCAGAATTTGCTGTAAAAGTCCACGATCAACAGGTAGTTCTTGCCATCAAACTGGAAGAGATCAGCAGCGAGCTTCTCCCATGGCAGAGAAGGCACGTCGTGGCTCATCAGGGGTTCCTTCTGCTGGGCGTTCTGAAATTGCTTGCAGACTGCACAGCGAGCGACGAGGTTGGTGATCTGGGCTGACATGCCGATCCAGAAGAAAACTTGCTTGGCTGTTGCGAGGCATTTGTCGCGGCCCATGTGACCCTGATGAATTCTCTGCAGCATGTCGTTCTGAAGGGACTTGGGGACTATCAGCTGTTCTCCTTTGAAGAGCAGGCCGCCGCTCTCGCTTAGTTCGTCTCGAATGCCCGTATACGCTCGGATTTCTTCAAGGGTGTCCTTCTTGTGGTCTGGCCATCCCTCTAGTATGTGGCGACGAAGAAGTTGAAGCGTTGCGTCTTTGGCTGTCTCCTGCTGAAACAGTTCAAGCTTCTCGTCTGAAAGGGGTAGGCTTTTAACGATGAGGTGTATTTGAGCCTCCCAGTCGTCGCTGGCTGGCGCCTTGCATGGTAACGCTGCTCTAGAGAGAGTGTCTGGAATGTGCATGTCTTTGCCTGCCTTGTAGACGAGCTGCACGTTGTACTTCATAAGGCGGAGCAGCATTCTCTGAAGTCGTGGTGGCGCTGCTGACAAGGGCTTCTTGATGATCGATTCTAGGGGCTTGTGGTCGGATTCAATGGTGACAGGCCGCCCGTAGACGTAGTAGTGGTAGTGTTCAGCGCCGAAGACCACGGCCAGCATCTCTTTCTCTATGTTGGCATAGCGCTTCTCGCAGTCGGTGAGTGACCTTGACGCGTAGGCTACCGGACGATCGTCTTGGATCAGGACAGCGCCAAGTCCGTCTTGTGATGCATCTACTGACAGTAGGACTGGTTTGCTGGCGTCGTAGAAGGCCAAGACTGGAGCTTGCGTGACGAGCTTTTTCAGATGGAGGATAGTGTACTCGTGCTGTGGTAGCCACTGCCAAACGATATCTTTCTTGAGAAGGTCTCGGAGAGGGGCTGTGACGTCTGACAGGTTGGGGATGAACTTGCCTAGATAGATGACCATCCCGAGGAACCTCTCCAGCTCTGTGCGACTTGATGGCGATGGCATGTCTTGGATGGCTTGAATTTTGCAGTTGTCTGGCTTGAGACCGTTCTGCGTGATGGTATGGCCGACGAACATCACTTCGTTGACCCTGAGGCTGCATTTGGAGGGTTTCAGCTTGATGCCCGCTTCTCTAGCTGTCTCTAGCACCATGGTCAGCCTCAAGTCGTGTTCTTGGTTAGTCCGACCGTCGATCAGCATTTCGCCCATGCAGGTTTCAACGCCTGGAATGTTTTCGAACGCCTGGTGGAACCTTTTGGCGAAGACCTCAGCCGACGAGTTCAGGCCAAAAGGGAGACGCAGAAATTTGTAGCGGCCGAAGGGAGTGTTGAAGCAAGTAAGGTCTGAGCTGTTCTTGTTCAGACGAATTTGCCAAAAGGCGGAGTTGGCGTCGAGGACGCTGAAAACCTTGTTGCCGCTCTGTCTGCTGGCGATCTCTTCTATCGTAGGAAGTTGATAGTGCTCCCGTCGCACGGCTCGATTCAAGTCTCTAGGGTCTAAACAGAGTCGCAGTCCGCCTTTCTTCTGAACGATGACCAGGGAGTTGACCCAGTCCGTGGGATGATCGACCTTTTCGATCACGCCTTCCTTTTCCATACGTTGTAGCTCTTTCTGGAGGTCGTCGCGAAACGCCGCTGGAACCTTTCTAGCAGCATGGACTACCGGTGAGATTGTGGAGTCGATTCTAATGGTGTAGTCATCTTTCATGTTGCCCAGGCCTTTGAAAACGTCTGCGTATGAGGAGAGAGTCTCGTCTTCAACGACGCCAACACGCTGGATCAGGCTCAAAGCTTCGCAGCTTGACAGTCCGAGGATAGGCTTGGAGCAACTGTCAACAATTTGAAACTCCAGCAAGTGCTCCTTGTCCTTGGTCGTACAGATCAGCTGGCTCTGGCCCTTCACGTGCAGACGTTCACCGCTGTACGTTGTGAGATGAGCGCGTGACTTCTGGAGCTTGGTGTTATTCAATTTGCAGAATAGGCTGTACGGCAGAATGTTGACCTGCGCGCCGGTGTCGAGAGTGAAAGTGATGCGCTGCCCATGCACGTCGACGACGGTCGTCCAATCTTTTGACAAGGATGACGCCTGGTCGATGTTGCCGACGAAGAAGTCCATGTCTTCATTCTCAGTAGCGTCTTCGTCTGGGGTGTCTTGACTACATGCAGCGTTTTCAACCATCTTGACGGATGAAGATTTGCATACAGCTGAATAGTGGTTCTTCTTGCCGCATTTTTTACAGTTCTGGCCGTATGCAGGACACTTGCGATGTTGATGTGACTTGCCACAGTAGAAACAGTTCTCTATAGTTGGCGGTGTGTCTTTACGCTTGGCCTTGACAGCGTTGACACTGTGAACGTCGTCTTTCATGATCTTGACTTGCGCTTCAGACGCCTCTGCCGCTCTGCAAATGTCTTCCGCCTTAGTGAGGGTGAGGTTTGCTTCTCGTAGCAATCTTGTTCTCAAGTGGTCGCTGTGGACTCCTCCGACGATTCTGTCTTTAATCAGTGACTCTTTCAGCTCTCCAAACTCGCAGGATTTCGCTTTCAGCTTGAGGTCAGTTACGAAAACGTCGAAGGTTTCGCCCTCGTTCTGGTTTCTGGAGAAGAAGATATGTCTCTCGATCGTGATGTTCTTTCTTGGTGCGCAGTACGTTTCGAATTTCTTGAGGATGCAATCAATGACGTGGAGATCTGCTGCAGCGTTACAGTGTTGAAATTCGTTGCATTCGTCTGCGGCCCAGTGGAACGTATTGTAGATGTCGAGCGCCTCAGGACCTATGATGTGAAGTAGAGTCATGCTTTGCACCTTACGGTTCTTGGTGTCAAGTCCACTTGCGGCTTGATAAATAAGGAAGGCTTGCTTGAAGCGTTTCCAGTTGTCTGCGATATTGCCTTCAAGTTGCAGTGATTCTGGTGGGTTTAGGCGATCCATGTCTCTGACACCATGTAGAAGTTATGAAAGAGAAATATAGAAGGTTGCATGCATACACGTCAGTCCAGATTCAGCTTTTCTCTTCATTTATTCTCACTCTCAGTTGGCCTTATATAACAGTTATAGTGAACACATAACATAGACATTCATACATGGACAATGCAAGTAAATTCAGTTCATGAATTAATAAGATTCATTCACACAAAGCACATAACTGAGTTGTAATCTGCTACAGTGCAGATGTCAGTGCTTTGTCATGCATAAATATACTCAGTTTTCAAGTTCAACTGTTTATGTGCTAATAAAATTTAATTACTCCCCTAGCCGATCCCATCCCCATTTATTTCAGGCCTCCAATTTGTTCTAAATCAAAATCGTTTCGTTTCGTTCGTTTTATTCCATTTAAAGTGCAGGAGGCTTGCGCCTATTTACACTAAATTAAAAAAAAATCAAAATCAATGCACGCACATTTAAATGCCGCACATGAAAAAGACAATTCAAAATTAAAGGCGAGCAAACTGGACCCACTGCCACTGGTCAGCAAAGAAGCGTGTCCATTACAAAGGTAACGGGCATTTAGACATTTGCCTCCGTCGTTTAGAACCAGGAAAAACTACTTTTTCAAAATGTATATAGTACTTAGCATTGAGGTTTTGAATAGTTTTGTCGAAAACAGCGTAGGCACAGTGACATACGGTTCTTCGGACCTTTTCCCCCTAGAAAATGTGCTGAACACAATCGGCTATTTTGAGTGTGCACAACCCCCTTCAAAACTAGTTTGCATCAACTTTTCCACACTTTCGCCACTTGCTGGTCTGCTGGAAATCGATGTAAAGAAATTTTATTTCCATTAACCACAATGTCACTGGTGTTCTGACACACACAACAGCAATGACCCTTGACTTTCATTCTATTGTTGTCCATTGTAAAACCAACGAATTGGGCCCGGAAGTTGCGGACGTCTAAATTAGAGTAAACCAATCCCTACGCACTAGAGATAACAAGCGGCATTCACTCTTCGCGTTTCGCGTTGTTAAATCGGCCAATAGCATCATTCAGAATTATGTTCTTATCATGTGTTAAAAGGCGGGAAATTGCGTTACACACTACTTATCCTATAACAGCGCGGTGTCTTTATCAGCGTGATATACATCGCGCTATTCTAGACATCGCGCTCTCCTTCAAAACTGCTATATAAATCAAAAATAAAGTTTATATATTCTGAAAGAGAATTTAATACTACGTCTCACGGTTATGTGCTTTAAGGAATCTGAAAAGTATATCTCAAGTTATTGCACACAGCTAGTTTAAAACTTAACAGAGACAGAGTACGGCCTACGTAACCTATGGTCATAAATTCTTGTAGCCAGCACATCAAGACCAATGATCAAATATGAGTAGTTTTGAACACGGAATTAGATCACTGGAAGGCTGGCTTTCAATCTAGGTCACGAAAGTGTGCACGAGTGGGAGTGACTAAATTGAAAAGATAGCGCACTTCCGGTCTCATATTCTGCATGGTAGCCTAATACGACTTCACGAACTTGGAGGCTGCACTGAGATTAGAATCTTTATCAAGGTTTGAACATAAATATGATCAGGTAACTTGGAGATATACTTTTTACGACCAAACGGTCACACAAGCTGTGGTTTAAAGATTTGTGATTTAAAAAGATACAGATCTGGGGTTTAAAAATCATATTATGTATAGTATTTATTGTCTTTGATTCCCCAAACAAAAACAACAACAACAACAACAACAATGCATCCCCAATAGAACCCATTTTACAATCCTACAAAATCTTTCTTTCCTTATTACACCTTCCCGCCTTCCTAATTCTATTTGTAACTTATGATCTGAACAACGAAATTTTATCAAAGTATGAAAATAAATATTATCAGGTAACAGAGATAATTACGACCAAACGGTCACACAAGATGCGGTTTAAAAGATTTGCGCTTTAAAAAGATACAGATCTGGGGTTTAAAAATCATATTATATACAGTATTTATTGTCTTTGATTCCCAAAACAAAAACAAGAAAAAAAAAAAGATCTCCCTGGCGGGGAATTGAACCCCCGTCTCCCGCGTGGCAGGCGGGGATACTGACCACTACACTACCGAGGAACTGCGATTTTGACCCATAGGCTCTGGATGTGGTGTCAAGCCTCTGTACAAGCTGTTCAAGTTCTTGTTCCTCTCCAGCCAATCCATCACTGTCATTCGCAAAACAGAGGTTGGAGATTGCTCTACCCCTTATGCTGGCTGTGCCTTCGTGATCTGCAAGGGCATCTGTCATGATGCGCTCTAGGAAGATGTTGAAGAGTGTTTTGAACACTCAACAATAAAGTGAAATTCATCCCCAATAGTGATCTAATTCCGTGACTCAATGAATACTTTATGCAATACAGTCTTTGACAGTCTTTTTGGTTAACAATGACAAGAAGTACTTGCAAAACATATATTTTGTATACTACCCTTTTTACCACTTCACATCCTTCATGATCATCAAACAAAAATAAACAGAAAAAAATGAAATTCGTCCAAGTTTAACTGAGAATCCATTGCAAACCAAAAACGGAAGTGAAGCATCTTTTCAACTCGAATTGTGACGAATCGCATCGCTTCGCGAGCAGAGAATTGAAGAGTCGCTCGCAAAGATAGCCTTCCAGAGTGATCTAATTCCGTGGTTTTGAAGAAACGACAGTAACGTTCTCAGCGATCATGATCAAACATCAGTTGTAGGCCTATACTTTCTTGCTTCAAGTGTTTTATTACTTCAGTTTGTTCATAGTTAGTTATTTATTGCTTACAGGGTCCAGCATACTGCAAAGAACCGAATCAGGACCACAAAATCAAGACCACAACTTCGCTGAAGAGGCGGGAACGCTGAGGCTATACGTACTCTAATTTATCGAACCCCCGTTTACAAAAACAAAATAGAATACAAACATCATTATACAATTTCAACAAAACACATACATATAAAATTACTACATTGCCAAATATTAACATCATAGGAAGCCCCAGTGACCATTTGGCAGAAAGTGTCCAATATTCCCAAGCTGATCCAACAGACCTCACTCACAAATGAAGAGTTTTGTCCCGGAAGAGTTTTCAAGAAAAAAGGTAGGTGACTGGTCTAGGGAAGAAGAAGATGGTATAGCAGATTGATATAGAACAGAGTAGGAATGAGAAAGAACAAAGAAGAAAGACAGCGACAGTGGGAATTTAAAGCACTAAATTTCCAGAAAGTGGGGATACTATTTATACTGAAACCCCCGACAACCCCACGGAGAGTTTGTTCATAGGTGTAGTCTTAATTACAAAATGTAAGGAACTAGAAATTAAAGATTGCAACTGTGCTGGGCCAGTGGTAAGAGGTAAGAATACGGGGGGGGGGG
>CM072525.1:17855348-17862848 GCA_036898135.1 Oncomelania hupensis | reverse complement strand
TCTTTCTCTGTCTGTCTGTCTGTCTGTCTGACTCTCAATTTAATTAATTAGTTATTTTTGGTCCTTTTTTCAGCTGTATACACTGAAGCCTTTCTTCTCGTCGCGAGCAGCAGCACTGCCACAGACAATATCTTTAAAATAGACATAGCCACTGGCAGCAACTATCCCATTCCCATAGCAACCAGAATCTTCAACCCCATTGCAGTCGGTAAGGGGCATCTCTCTGTTTTTGTATTTCTATATAATACTTTTGTATTTGTATAGAATACTTTGTATTTGTATATATTACTTTGTATTTTTATATAATACTTTGTATTTCTATATAATACTTTGTATTTCTATATATTACTTTGTATTTCTATATATTACTTTGTAGTTGTATTTCTATATATTACTTTGTATTTGTATTTCTATATAATACTTTGTATTTCTATATAATACGTTGTATTTCTATATAATACTTTGTATTTCTATATAATACTTTGTATTTATATAATTTGTATTTGTATTTCTATATATTACTTTGTATTTCTATATAATACTATGTATTTGTATTTCTATATAATACTTTGTATTTGTATTTCTATATAATACTTTGTATTTCTATATAATACTTTGTATTTGTATTTCTATATAATACTTTGAAATGGCCTGGAATCAAAAGGAGCCATACATGTTTGACCGTCAAGCCTTTCTGTCGCGTGATGAGAGATAAGTATTTAAGCTTATTAACTTTTTTTTTTGCTTTATCCAAAACAATACCTGGCCCATTTTAATGAGGTTTACTATGCATATACTTTAGTATTCGGCCTTTTAGGTCCATTATATTTGCACTTTCTCAAAGATCACGGACGCTGAGATCCATCATTTTCTTAACCCGGTGTACGTGTGTTATATTTCAAAATTGGTTAAGCAGATTTAGATTTTTTGCTTACAGATAATTCAAATAGTGGCCATGTTGCCATTTTGCTTCTTAAGAGTCGAACAGATAAAATTAACGCTTTTAAAAAAATGCTGTTTTTCAGCTGTATGTCTTGAAATAGCCTACAATTGAATGACTTGCCATCTTGTTGTTTTGTTCGTTGAGCATAAGATCTGAAGATGCGCAGGCCGGTGTAAATGTAGCTTGCAGGATATTTATTTATTTATTTATTATCGTTGTTATATGATAGCGCCTTTCCAGCTCTAAAGCTGCTGAAGGCAGTGACTGATACGGGATCTAACTCAGGCCGCCCGAGGCCACCGCTTGCTGCTTTACGCGCATTGTCTGACGCCCAGACAACTGAGTTTTAGTACTAATACTTTGCCATCGGGGATGGAGGAGAAGGCACCAAGCGCGTTCTGGGTGTATTTGTGCAGCCGGCACTCACCCGTCAAGGACATGAGCGTCAGAATCTTTGCATACGTGCACAGACTAGACCTCGGTTTATACTCCGATCCCAAGGAGTAGGGGCGCAGTGTCTCAGGGTTATTTTAATTTTGTGTATACTCCGGGCTTTGAACCATTACCTGTGCAGCCTGCAATGTTATCGCCTCACACGTCGAGCACACTGTGTACACCTCTGAGCCAACTGCGCTCTCCAGGAGCGTCAAAGTCTTTGAAGTCCGTGCTATGAAATTCATGCGTGCACAGACGACTTAGGTTTTTACTATTATCCGAAAGAGTTCGGGGCGCGTGACTGCACATCAGGGTCATGGTTTTGTCAGCATCATTTGGTTTGAAAACTGTGCACCTTCAACTAGTAAATAAACGTTTGAAAATGTTTGCAACTTGCCTGAGTTGATCGACCGGAATAAACTTCTTGTCTACTTGTTCTATTTTATCTCCTCCTCTTTCTTCTTCTCATCCACCCTCTCCTTAGTGTTGATGTGAATGATGAGTCTTGCCCTCTGATCGGCAGGCTTTGACCCTGTAGAAAGGAGGGTTTACTGGACTGAAGTGGCAGGCACACTCAGTAATGCCATTCGCTCTTCCCGCCTCGACGGAAGTGACGTCAAAACTATCTGGATTGCAGGACCGAGTGAGATTATTTATGATATAGTCTATGTAGCTGGTTTGCTAGTATTTAAATGTATGATATAGGTTACTTATCTGGTTTGCTATTCGTTTGGCTGGTCGGTAGCACAGTGGCCCAATGGGAGAACGCTCGCACTGCTGGCTTGAGTTCGCATCCCGATGGTGACGGGAGATTTTTCTCACTAGAGTCGACTTTGTGAAATGACTCTTTAGACGGTTGTTCACTTTCACCCAAGTCGCTGCAGTGGCAGGTTAAAGAACCCGGTAATTCTGTCCAAAGTGCAGGCGACGGACTCGAACAAACACGCACACTTTTAGGACAATCACGGGGTCGGAGCTGTGTAGGTGTTTTTTTTTTTAATGTCATTTATATATTTTTAAAAGACTTTCACAAACATGTACTGTACATACGCATGCATAAATATGCACACAGTTATGTACTTATTCAAAACATTGTTTGTGTCCGACATTTGAGGTGGCAAGTTGGCCTTTTCTATTGCTATCTTTGTATCCGATATTTGTTCTTCTGGTCTAGCTTTGTCGCTCTTTTGTTCCAAGTTCTTCTTTTTTTTCCCTTCGTTTTCCTCTTCTTAGATGAGCACTTAAATATTTTAACTTCGGATTTTAACAGATTCGTCGTTGGACGGCCTTGTAGTGGATCCGCAGTCCAGGTTGATCTTCTATACCGATTTTGGCAACAAATCTATTGGCATGCTGTCACTGAAATCTCGGGCACACAGGACCATTATCAGCAGTGGCCTGGACAGACCCAGAGCGATAGTAGTCGACGTGTTTAAAGGGTAGAAATATCTTCCTTTTTTTTCTTTTTTTTTTGCATTTCCATTTTTTTAACAACAGCATAACATTGATCAATATATAAAGGCGAACAGATTCAACTAATAAACAAACAAAGCAATAAACTAAACATATAAATTTGTGGGGGAAAAAAAAGAAACGAAAGAAGAAGAAAAGAGAGCAAAGAAGAAATAGAAATAGAAAGCGAGAATCGTATATTATACAACATTATTACATCAACTGTTTATAATAAACCCATGCAGCATCAAATTCAGATTCTTTCTGATTCAATTTAGCATTATACGTTTCGATATTATATCTCCATTTTAATTTAAACTTAAATGCCTCTACATTGGGTTTTACATTGCTATATCTACATCCATATATATATTGTTTTGCCAATAATAAAATCAAATCAAATATAGGATCTGTGTTCACATTCAGATCAATACCAAACACTATTAAGCTTTCTGATAGAATTAGAGTACATGCATTTTCACAAGTCTGTTTAATCCAGCGCTCAAAAAGGTTCCAGAAGTGTCTTACACAATCACAATTCCAGAAGAGGTGTGTGATACTCTCCCTCTCAACTTCACAAAAAGTACACATTACACTCTGAGATAAACCCATTTCTTTTAAAATAATATTAGTTGCCAGAATGGGATGTACAATACGCATCTGAAACCATCTCATTCCGAAATCACCAATTTTTTGAATTTTATAAAAACACTTTTTCCATTGTATGACATAATTTACTTTAGCATTCCATTTTTTACAACAATTTGGCTCTACATTGTTTTTCATAAATATATCATAAAATTTCCTGCAACCTTTTTAATTGGAGAGAATCTTCTTTATTGGAACACGGAAAGTTAAATGATTATTATCAGTTACTATTATTTTAGTTTTTTTTTATATATTCTTTAATTGCTAGCGTACAACCAACATATGTAAGGAAGTCCACTCTTAAATTATATCTTCTGTTAAATTCAACCCATGTAAGGAAAGTTCCATCAACATTAAAAAAATCAGCAATACAATGTACACCATGCTCAATCCAATGAGTCTTTGAAATTGACCTTTGACCCATCTTTATCCTTTCATTAAAACATATTGGTTCTGCAAGTAATTCTCCTGACTGCTCTAAATCAACCTTATAGAAAAAATGTTTATATTCTGTAAATACATTTTCCCAAAAAGTATTTGTAGCTCTATATAATTTAGTAATTCCAGGTCCGTATAATTCAATTTTATCTATATATTCAAAATCTGCTTTAATAAAGTATTTCCATTTGTGTTGACTAGTTTTTAATTTCCTAATCCAAGTCATTTTCAGAGCTACAATAAAATTTTTAATATCCACTAAGCCTATACCCCCATCTTTATCATTTTTAATTGCAGTTTTTGTACTAATTCTATCTGGTTTTTTCTTCCATACAAACTGATAACACATTGTTTGCAATTCTTTTATAACATTATCTGGTGGGTTTGGTAGCAGCAGCCATAAATGAACCAACTTCGAAAGAATTAACGACTTCAGTACTGCAACTCTACCAAGTGGTGTAATATTCCTTTTAGACCAAATTAAAAATAATTTTCTAACTTCATAAAATTTGTCATTATAATTTAATTGAAAACAGTTATTAATTGAGTTTGTTAGCAATATTCCTAAAATTTTCATCTGTAAAGGATTCCATGTCATACCTAAATGCTGCATGTACTGTACATGACAGTTTTTCCTACTGCCCAACCACATAGCACTAGATTTTTCTGCATTTAATCGTAAACCAGATCTTCTGCCAAAGGTATCCAACAATTCAATACACTTTTCAAAAGATGTCTGATCCCCTTCAAGTAAAAATTCTGTGTCATCTGCGTATTGAGAAATTTTGAATTCAACATTATTAACAATAATACCTTTAATATCCTTATTTTCCCGAATCATTGTAGCCAAGATTTCAACACACAATACGAATAAATAGGGCGACACTGGGTCT
The DNA here is from genome assembly GCA_036898135.1 of Oncomelania hupensis. Lineage (NCBI taxonomy): Eukaryota > Metazoa > Mollusca > Gastropoda > Littorinimorpha > Pomatiopsidae > Oncomelania > Oncomelania hupensis. The sequence goes on along the minus strand of CM072525.1, from coordinate 17,858,039 downwards.
CCTTGTCTACATCCTCTTTCAATATTAAACCAAGTTGAAGCATGCCCATTTACCAAAACTGTTGATTTAATATCACTATAAAAAATCATAATCCATCTTCTTAGATCCTGACCAAAACCAAACTCTGTTAATACCTTATGCATAAAAGACCAATCTAAAGAATCAAACGCCTTTTCAAAATCAACATTTAATAATAAACCAGGCAATTTTTTTCTATCTAAGTATTCAATCATGTCATATAATAACCTTATATTATCTCCAATATATCTACCACTTATGAAACCTGTTTGATCTTCATTTATGAGATTATCTAACACTTTCTTTAATCTTGAGGCAATACAAGCCGATCCAATCTTATATATCACATTTAACAGTGAAATAGGTCTCCAATTTTGAATTAAATCTCTGGATTTTTCACCCTTAGGAATACATATAATAATTCCTTCTCTCTGAACAGATGTTAATTTTCCATTTCCATTTCCAGGAGGCACTGTGGTCAAATGGTAGTGCTTCGGCTTGCGGATCTGAAGGTCCCGGGTTCAAGCCCTGGCCGGGCCATTGTGCTGTGTCCCTGGGAAAGACACTTTACTCCTGTTTTCCTACTCCTTCGGATGAGAGTATAAACCGAGGTCTAGTCTGTGTCGCATACATTCCATCATAACGGACTTTAAAGATCCTGACGCTCATGTCCTAGACGGGTGAGTGCCGGTGACAAGAACACTCCCAGCATGCACCTAGGTCCTTCTCCCCCATCCCTGGCTGCCCAGGATTGTGCTCAGTTGTCCGGGCGTCAGACCATGCGCCCAAAGGCTGCGGGTGGGCGTCTCGGGCGGCTTGAGTTAGATCCTGTATCGGCCAGTGCCTTGAGTAGCTCTTGAGCTGGAAAAGCGCTATATAAGAACGATTAAATAAATTTCTAAAGCCTTCATTAAGTGCCCTAACAATTAGATGACCCATTTTTTTCCAAAATACTTTATAAAATTCCACAGTAAATCCATCTGTACCTGGACTTTTATGATTTTTTATGTTCTTTAATACATAACATGCCTCCTCGTAATTAATTTCCCCTTCCAATTTATCTGACTCTTCATCACTCAAACGAGGCAAGTTAATAATTAAATCAGTAATTTCTCCATCTTCAACATTCCCTTTTTTATATAACTTTTCATAAAATGTTTTTACCTTATTCAAAATGCCAGGATTATCAGTAATATATGTTTCATCTTCTCCTTTTAATTTACTCATTACTTATATAATGACGTTTTTCTAAATTACAAAAATAATTTGTTATTTTCTCTCCATCTGCAATCCACCTTGCCCTGGACCGTAAAAGCACACCTTCCATTCGCTTTTCTCTTATTATCCCTAATTCTTGTTTCTTTTGATCTAATAATTCAGCATCTGTTTGATTTATATTTATTTTTTTTATCGATTTTTTTTATCGATTTTTTTTATCGATTTCATTTATTTCTTCTTCCAGCCTTTTCTCTCTTTCACTATCCTTTCTCTTTTTCCCTGTTGCATAAGATATAGTTTTCGACCTAATTTTCATCATTAGAAAATCTAAAAACAAATCCTCAGAAATTGTAAAGTGAATATCCTTTGAACTCATTTGTAACAAGTATTCTCTACTGTAAGTTAAAGCAGCATAATCTTGAATAACATTATCTATTACAGTATTTATTTCTTCTAAATAATTTTTGTCTTTTAACAATGATGCATTCAATTTCCAAAATGTGTTTCTTTTTGTATCTTTTTGTTCTAATTGTAGTTGTAAAGTAATGTAGGAATGATCAGTTCTGTAACCACACAAAATATCTGTATCCTGTACATTGGGCAAGATAGATTCCGAAATAAAAAAAAAATCAAGCCTAATCTGCTGAAACGGATTACTGCGACGCCAAGTAAAACGACGGCAATCCTGATTCAATTCACATCAGATGTCGCACAAATCTAAGTTATCCATTAATTGAAAGACTGTTTCTTGTGCTTTTACGTTGTTTATATTTTTATAATTTTCATAGTCTTTGGAGGGATCTAATACCAAATTCCAATCACCAGCTACTACTACGTTTTGACAATTAAATCCTAAAATTTTATTACTAATATTCTTAAAAAAAACTCAGGATTATCTCTGTTTGGGCCATAAATGTTTACAAGTAAATAATCTTCATCCTTTATTTGTATTAGAACAAGCAAATAATTCCCACTGCTATCACCTTCAACTTTGTTTACCTTAAATTCAAATGTGTTGTTGAAAAGAACTGCAACTCCCCTTGATACTCAATTAAAAGAAGCAAAATATGCCTTATAACCCCACTCCGACCTAATATATGTCTCTAACTTAGTTTCAAAATGTGTGTCTTGCAAGAAGTAAATATCGTACTTTTTAATTTTAAAGAAATGAAAAATGTCACGTCTTTTTTGGGCATTATTCAAACCTTGACAATTTGCTGATAAAATAGAAACTGTATTACCAAGGAAAAGAGAAACAGAAACCCCCAAAACCACTTGTAGAGAAAGAAACTGAATCATCTCCATCATTGAAGCCATAATTAGATTTGTTTTCAATGCAGTAATAATTTATTATTATTTTTGTATTATATATAAAAATGAGTTTACCATATGAACATGCAAGTGTAAATCTTGGATACCATAGTGTTGTCTTAGTGGGCTTAAATATAACTTACG
>CM072525.1:17742848-17852848 GCA_036898135.1 Oncomelania hupensis | reverse complement strand
CACACTGAGAACCAAAACACATCGCACAAGACAGACCACAATCAGATGCTATAGAAAAGACAAGAGAGCAGGGATCAATGTATAAGTATTTAAAAAACAGACAAGTCTTTAGAGAGATGGAAAAGGAGCAGGCAGAGTCAGAGTCACCGACATTGAAAGGAAGGTCATTGTAGACACAAAGAACTTGATAGCACAAGGACCGTTGGCCATACGTTCTTGTTCAGGCAGGAGGAATTCTGAAGATTTTTGAATCTTTGGCTGAACGTAGGTGCCTGGATGGTGTATAATGATGGAGGAAGTCAGGCAGGTATTGAGGAGCCTTGTTTGAAAGCAAGTTGAAGCAGCATAGGCAACTTTATATTCAACTCGAGCATCAACAGGTAACCAATGAAGGGAGCAAAGGATAGGCGTTACCTGGTCAGATTTTGTAGATTTGTAAACAAGACGACCTGCAGAATGTTGGACCCACTGAAGTCCATCCTATCCTATCCTATCCCATAACTCGAAGGTTGTTGGGGCACCACGGATAATCGTTTAACCAGCGTACTCCATCTGTCTCTGTCCTCAGCAACCTTAATGGCTTCGCTCAGTGTCTGTACTAGCTGTTCAAGTTCTTGTTTCTCTCCAGCCAATCCATCAATGTCATCCGCAAAAGAGAGGTTGGAGATTGCTCTTACCCCTATGCTGACTGTGCTTTCGTAATCTGCAAGGGCATCTGACATGATGAGCTCCAGAAAGATGTTAAGAAGTATTGGAGAGAGTAGGCATCCGAGACGCACACCGATTGTTGTTCTAAACCAGTTCGCGATGGCGCTGTTGTGGAGGACTGCACTTGTAGCCTTGTCATACTCGCTTCCAAATGATCTCTAAATACTACTCAAACACGTGGTGTAAAGGCTGGGAGATCGCTACTAGAAAACGGAAAGGAAATCAAATTTTATTATTGAAATTATGTATTCCATTATTAAACTAAAGGGAGGGAGGAAACTGGAGTACTCGGAGAAAACCCTCAGTGACCTCAATAGGCTGTAACCAAAGGCACATACATGTAATGAACATTTCGTCCCTTTGCGGGAATGGAACTTGCAGACTGAGCACTTCAGGCTTACCCAGGATCGAACCGTCTGTGATGTCTGCGGTGCCTGCAAGTTTGTCCGCTCGCTTGTTTAGCGCCCCCACGGGCTGGGCTCCGCGTGCCGGGGATGGACCCCAGTCTCTCTCTGGCTGGGTGACTAAGCTAGCCCAACGATGTTTCTCCCACTTTGTCTTGTTTCTGCCTTTTCGGTCCTTTCACCTGTATTCTATTTCACCCTAAATCCATTTCCACTAACTTTGCAGCTTTTCCATTTTCTTACTTTCTGTCTTACTGGTTCTTTCTATCCCTTCTTTTTCCCTAACATTCTTTCCCATACAGACAAGCCTGCGTTGGTCCCGCATGGCCAGAGGCTGGATGGCTGTGGCATGTCTAAAAATTTCACAATCTCGAATGCGGGGGGATCTGGCATGAGGAGCGGCCCAAGGCCTATGGACGTCACTGACCATCAATTGTCCCTTCCCTAGCAGGGCAGCTCTCCTAGGATGACCGTTTATTTCTGCCATCGTTGAGTCTACGCTTCAATGACCACACAAACAAAAACCAAAAAACAGAAAAGAACTTATGACGGACTGGACAAGATATTGGACACGACTCTGACAGCGACACTGAAACTAGACGCACAGCCAAGGAATCTGGCCTTTTCAAAACAGGGCCACGCTTCTTGATAGTTAGGATGATCAACGAAAACCAAAAGTTTTCCCCTTTTGTGGTGGAAAAGTGATTTGAGGGAGTATCCAAGCCGATCAAAAACATTAAAAGACTCCGGGATGGAAGTTTCTTAGTGGACTGTCCCACAGAAAGGACTTCTGAACAACTGAGATCTAGAGGTGGCTCCAAGCTGGAGCTAGGTAGCCGAGTGTTTGACGTGAGTGTGAGTTGTCACCGCACACTCACTCCTCTAAGAGGAGTGTGAGTTGTCACCGCACACTCACTCCTCTAAAGGAGTTGTGCGGTCATCTCAATTTGATGGTCTGACTGAGACAGAAATAAAAGATGGCTTGGCTAAGCATGGAGTTACTGAGGCACATAGGGTCTTGAGAAAAGACAAGGACGGAAACACAGCACCCACTAATACTCTGTTTCTGACCTTTTACACACCTGAAGTGCCAAAAAGAGTGATCGTTTGTTATGAAAGCATTCCTGTATCCGTATTTGTATCTTCGCCACTGCGTTGTTTTAAATGCCAAAAGTATGGCCACGGTAGCACGGCATGCAAAAACACATCGACCTGTTTCAAGTGAGGGGGAGATTTCCATGACGAACAATGCAGTAATGAAGTGCTATAATTGCAAGTGAGATCATCCTGCATCGTCAAAGTCTTGCCATGCTTGGATCAGGGAGGCTGAGATTTAAAAAAATCAGAACACGTCAAAGATGCTCATTTTCAGAGGCGAGAAAACGATATGATATTTCCACCCGTGTGATACGAACAAACCGAGTTTTGCTGAAGTGGCCTCAACAAACACTTTGCCAAAACATGCTGAAATCTATCTCATCCATGATCTCTGTTGCTGACAAATCTGCTTTAGGATCGAATTTGAATTCTCAGAAAGAACTGACACAAACGCTAGAAAAAACTGTCTGTGGGATAGTGAAAATAAAGAGAAATTAGTGTTGCCCCTAGTAATCAACAGAGGTCGAGCCCAAGCGGGCCGACTACCACTAAGACAATGCCACCTCTTTAGGTGAACGCACCGGCGTCCGCATCAAAAGCTGTTACCACACCTCTATACCCTGTTGCGCCTCGGGGACAAGGGAGGACGTCTGCTCCACAACCTCCCCATCGTGGTCGAACTCCTTCGGCTGGGGCCGTGCAGCGGTCGACGAGCTCGAAGTCCGCTTCAAGGACTGACAATAGGCCAGGACCGTTGTCTTCCAAAAAGACATACATTCGAATTGTTTCCCCTCCCTGGAGGTAGAATCAGTTGAAATGGAGGAGCCACCCCAACAGGGGTCAGTACCTCCATCTCCAGCTAAAAATAGTCTGTTATAATTAAGGAGAAACTTAAGAGTATACAATTGCTTGAAATAAAACACACTACTTTTATTTCTTCTTATCATGACCTTTTTAATACAATTGAATATTAGAGGCTTTAAAGCCAACTACGAACAGTTGCTCATGCTTACTAAAAAAAAGACCAAGTATAATTTGTCTGCAGGAAACTCTTCTGAGTCCTGATAAAATACTTCAGTTGTCTGGATACTCTTGCTTGCAAGCCAATGTTTCTCGTGGGAACGCGTTATGTGTTCGGTCAGATATTTTATTTAGGCAAGTTACATTGACCACAACCCTGGAGGCGATTGCTGCTCGAGTATCTTTCAAAAGAAACTGTAACAGTCTGCTCCTTATATTTATCCCCTTCAAAAACCGTAGGCAAAACTGATTTAATAAACTTGATAGACCAACTCCCATCTTCCTTCGTGATTGTTGGGGATATGAACGGTCACCCCCCCAGATGGAGAAGTGACCATCAGAATCTCCAAGGCAAATTTTTGGAGAACGTTGTCGATGACCTCAACCTTTGTATTTTAAATTCAGATTCCCCTACGTAGTGTAACCATTTAGGAACATTTTCTAATTTAGACCTGACCATCTGTGACCCTTCTCTTTTTTTTAGACCTGGATTGGAAACCTCATTCGGATCTCTGTATGAGTGATCATTTTACAATTTTTTTTACAGTTTCCAGAAGATCAAGTTGAGGAGCCCCAGAGGCGCTGGAATTTCAAAAAAAGCAGATTGGGACCAATTTGGTCACTCCACAGCTTGTCGAATTATTGATAATTCTGAATTCTGAAGATCCAGCTTTGGAGTTTTCTAATATCCTAATAGAATGTGCTTCCGAAATATACCCAAAACATCTATTAAAAGCAGTGCCACAAAGACCCCTTGGTTTAATGAAGAATGCAAGACTCTTCATCACCAAATAAAACAAACGCAAAGGAGTTTCTTTCAAAATCTTACTGCTGAAAATAAACTTAATCACCAGAAGCTGCGAGCCAAAATTAGGTATCTCTTTAAAAAGGCGTCAATCCTGGAAAACCTTCTGTTCCAAACTTCATATCAAAACCTCTTCCAAAACAGTCTGGAAAATAATAAAATGAATTAAAGGAAAAAACTCCAAAGTTGTAAGCCAAAACCTAAAAAACGTGGACAGATTATTACTGACAAAAAGCAGGTGGCCGATTTGTTGGCCTCTAACATCCATTACAATTCATCATCTGCTCATTATTCCCCCAAATTCCAAAACATCAAAGACAAAAAAGAACGAGAACCCTGCTTTTTGACTCCGATAATTGTGAACCATATAACCTTCCCATTTCTATGGAAGAATTGACAGATTCCATCCTGAAATCCAATAATTATGCTTCCAGCCCTGATTATATTCATTATCAGTTAATTTCACACCTGTATAACCTTTGAGGGAAAGTTATACAGGGGAAGAAGATGATGATAAGGGATGATTATAGAACTTGTAAGCTCGACATGGTTATTGTAGTGAGTCAGAGGGGCAGAAGTGTTAGTATTAGCTAGCACGTGCGATACATGTGCGATGGGTCAGCTGTGTTTGTCCGGCAAGAATGACTAACGGCCACGTTTAGTGCATGTACATGCAGCAGGTCTATGGTCGGCAACCATTGGTCTCTTGTATGTAAAGAGCGTGGTCAGTTCTGACCACGTGATAGGTACAAGTCCCAGAAATCTTGGGTGGGGCAATGACGTAGTAGTTAGGGCATCTCCTTATGTAGAGAGGTACGTCTTTTCGAAGTTATGCTATAAAAGCCGGAGGAACAAAGAAATCTTCCTCTTATCTCTGGTCTCCTGCTTCTGATAGACCTAGAACAACTTTGCTCCATCTGGTCTAGGTGTAGCCCTTAGAGTGTTTTATTCATAATGTGTCTAAGAGCAGGAGAGAATTTATAGTAGTTGTAGAATATATGTAGGGTAATAAGTGTAGGGTGTACAATGCTTAGAAATTGGTGTGAGTGCAGAATTAGATGGTAAGTAGTCAGTGAGTTAGTTAGTGAGTGAAGATTGATTTTTAGGGCAAGAATTAGTACTTTCCCAAAGGAGGAAGGGAGAGTGGAAAAGAGAAAGAAAATGAGGTAAGATGAAATGAATTTATTTGAACATCGTATGTATTGTTAGTTAGAGTTTATGTGCATGAGAATTTTATGTTACTTGAATGATGTATACTAGTTAGATTATTAAAATTGGATAAATGAAGATAAGCTATGGTTTATTGTGATTTATTTGAGCGCATGGCAAACCCTTCGTGAACGACAGTGAGACTGGTTTTATTTTGTAGGTCTTGAATTATAATTTGGTTTGTCATGCCCTTTCCCCGTACAAGTACAGAATTAAGTAGTTTAGATTAACTCTCACAAGATAACGCAAATAGAAGAGACGCGTTACACCTGCCTAAAGATTCACTTAAAATTCTATTGGCTATGTTTAATCATATCTGGCCTTATGGTTTCTTTCGACCATCTTGCCGGGAAGCAGTTATAGTTCCAATCCCTAAACCTGGTAAGGATTACTCTGATCCAAACAATAACAGACCCATTGCCCTTACAAGCGGTTTGTGCAAAACTATGAGCGTTTGGTGTGGCAGTTAGTGTTACGTTGAAACGCGAAGGATAGTATGTCTGAAACGCGCACGATTTATCTAATCGTTTCGCTTTGTAAAGTATTCAATAACAGAGTGTATTTACCTTTGATTTGATTTTGCGTTGTGGTTACAAGAAGCTTTGTATAACGTTGGTAATTTTAGTTGGTCGATATTATTGGAGAATTCTCTAGATTTGCTTGTTTACTGTCGATCGAAGCTTCCTGATAGGTGTAGATATTTGAGAACATTCTTGGACCGAAAAGAATGTTGTATGACGTAAGTCAGTGATGACGAACTTTAGTTTGATTGGTTGTAAAGCGTCATTGGGAACATTCTGACGTTATCTCGAGTTGAGAGAAAAACTATATAATGTATGCTCTGTGTAAAGTGAAAAAAAGTGAAAAGGCGATTGAATGCAGTTGTTGATGGACGCTAAATAAAGTTTGAAAACTTCATACGACGACTCCGTGCCTTGTTGCTGATTGAACGGGTTGCGTGGATAAACCAATCCGAGTTACACTCATCAGGATTTCAGCATTGGGGCTGAATCAACTACTGATAGAAAAACACCAACCAATCGAGTGTAACAGTTAGTATCCATCAACGCTCTTGATATCTCTCAGGATGGTGTCCGCAAAAACAGGAGCACTTCAGATCATCTCGTTCGATTCGAGTCGTTCATCAGAAACGCGTTGGTTAACGGTGAACATGTTGTTTCTGTGTTGTTTGATCTAGAAAATGCGTATGACACGACTTGGAAATTCAGGATTCTAAAAGATCTAGAACTCATGGGCTTCCATGGAAACATACCCATTTTTATAGACAATTTTTTAACCGATAGAAAGTTTTAGATCCGACTTGGCTCCCCTTTATGAGATTCTTTTGAGCAGGAGATTTATGTCCCTCAGAGTAGCATTCTATCTCCTCTTTTGTTTAACATTAAGATCAACAACATAGTTCAAAACGTCAAATCTGGCATCTGTTTGTTGATAATTTTTCCATCTCAGCTAAGGGTAAAACCTTGGCAGAGGTGGAGCATCAATTTCAGCTTTGCATAGATAAAATTCAGGGGTGGGTAGAAGAAAACGGCTTCCAATTCTCGCTTTCTAAAACTGAATGCATTCATTTTCATCGCAAACAGAACCACGTTTTAAACACTTCTCTCCATGTTTATGGCCAACCCATCAAAGTTTCGAAACAAGTAAAATTGTTGGGTATTATTTTTGACAGCAAATGTACTTTTCTGCCACATATTAAATACCTGAAGGAAAGCTGCCAAAAAGTCTTAACGTTTTGAAAGTTATCAACCACACAGACTGGGGAGCAGACAAGCAAACTCTGCTCCTCCTCTATCATTCTCTGGTACGCTCTAAATTGGATTATGGTAGCTGTCATAGAGTTCTTCTTGCCTGTTATAGAATAATTATCTTTATTCTCAGAAGATTACTACAAATTTGATATTAGTTTGTAAACAGTTTTTAATGTTCCAATTTCACGTATACACGCATTCATCAAAAGGCCTTTCTTAAACAATTACTCAAGTTGAGACAGGGATATAAACTAGAAACACTGAAGACGTAAAATACACAACAGTTGAAACACAACACCAATTTACGTTTTGCAAATTTTATGGTTCTCTGGTACTAGCTCTAAAAACTCTTGATGTATAAACAAATGAAAATATTTGCCAAGTCACTTCGTGACAATAGCATCGTATATGGTTCCGCTAGGAAAGCCTATTTGAAAGCATTGGAACCAATCCATCATCAAGGTCTTCGGATTTGTCTGGGGGCGTTTCGCACTTCACCGAAGGAAAGTCTCTACGCTGAGGTTGGAGAACCTCCCTTGGAGTTTCGCAGGCTTCAGCTCGCCATGAATTATTTTATCAAACTTAAAGCAAACCCAGTGAAAGTCCTGCTTATGATACCGCGGGTGTAGAGGAAAACTATTCTAAGTGACATTTTGACCGAAATTGAGTTTTTCCCCATGGTTTTAACAGCCATAGAGGGGGGCAACTTCTGTCAAAATATCAGAACTGTAGCTTAAAAAATGACAGAGTTATAACCCTTGAAAAAAATATTCTATCTTTGTCTTCAGAAAATGTTTGGTGGAAAAGTATCATATATGGCAGTTAGAGTAGTTTTCCTCTCAAATATTTTCTAATATTATTAGAAAAGAAAGAAGACTATTCTAACTGTGTAAGTTAGAATAGATTTCCTCTCGAAATGTGTCTTTGAAAACGAAGTAAAAAATGGTTTCTTCAAAAATGAAGAAACTATTATAAGAGTCAGTTAATATATTTTTCCTCTCAAACATTTCTTCCACAACCCCAAAAATATATTTTAAGTACCGCTTAGAATAATTTTCCTCCCAAACGTCTTTGCTATGAGAACAAGGAAAGTGCCAGTTAAAATACTTTACATCTGAGTGGATTTTTCCATTAGGAGTCCTGCGTGAGAAGCGTGCTCAATATTTTCAGCAATTTTAGTATCAACACTCACTAACCCCGGGTGTACTTTCTGCTCTGTAGCAGAGCTGGTGTGTGTGTTTCTAACAATGTTGTGGCGATTCTAGCCCAAAACAATATTGGTAAGGTGAGTTTACATTTTACACAGACGTGTGTCGGTTTGGGTATGTGTAACTTTTTATGCATGGGGATGGTGAGAAAGAAATGACGACACACTATTTAGTATGCCACCAAAATGTCATTAGGCTAGCCTATGCCGTAATGCTAAAGAATAGTACTAGCAGCGTGTTGCTGTTTGCAAATAACCTAGATCAATGCTGCTTTATTTTCAGATGTTTGTTCGCTTGCTTGTGTCTTTCTTTCTTGCTTGCTTGTTGTAGAAACAAGTCTGCATCAGCCGTTGGAAAGTGGCTGGGGCCGAGATGAGACCCATTGGCATCCGGGTGTACTAATAGAGGCCCATAGGAGTGACGAAGGCTGTTTTGTGTTGATCTCGGGGGTCCATGGCGATTTGGTGATATTAACTTGACAGGTCCAACGTGGAGAAGTATTGGGCCCCAACCAGCGCGTCAAAGGACTTAAATGCGAGGTAGCGGATACGCATCACCAACCGTCTTGGCGTTTAGGCGGCGATGGTCGACACATAGCCGCACGGTCCCATCTTTCTTTCGCACAACGACGATTGGTGCCGCGTATGGACTGTGGCTCTCGACGATGTTGTTCTTCTCCAGGAGTCCTCTGATGTGGTCTTGGATTTCCTTCAGCTGGTGAGGTGGGATGCGCCTGTAGGGTTGGGCGACGGGCACTTCGTCTCTCGTCCGCAGTTGATGTTGGACGATGTCCGTGTAGCCCAAATCCAACTCGTTTTGGACAAAGGCTTCTCTGTTCTTGTCCAGGACTTGTTGAAGAAGTTTCCACTGTCTGGTTGTGCCATCGAACGTGGGGCAGGGAATTGTGTTCTTGGTGGTCTGTCCTGATGGTATTCCGGTGGTGACCACCAGTTCATTTACAGTGGCGGTGACTGCCACCTCGTCCTTTCCTTGGACATCCTCTACTGTCTGCAGTGACGCCAGTGGAGTCCGGGCTGGAAGGATGACGTCCACCTCTGAGAGATTGGCCACTCACACGTATCGCTGTGAAGCGTCACCGCTGACGAGGGTCGATACGATCAGCAGACCTCCAGGCAGGGGTTGTGCTAAAGGTGCCGCAAGTAGCTGTCGCGTAGGCCGCTGCGTTGAGGTCACTCGCACAGTGGCCATGGCGAAGGGTGGGACCACTGTTTGTACTGCTGTCTTGGCGATGCCCTGGACCAAGGTATTGTCATGTCGCACTTCTTGGATGGACGCAAACAGGCCTTGAGGTAAGCTGGTCGGACTTGCTGTCATCCACACTCCCAGGACGTTCATCCCGACCAACAACGGCAGGCGCTTCTTGCGTTCCCTCATGACCGGTTCCGTGGGCTCCCTGACGACCAGGATAAGAATACCAGAAAACGTGGTCCCGTCCAACTGCAGCTCGGCGACCAGGATACCGGAGTAGGGTACCTCTGCGCCGTTTACTGCCCGCAGCTTGAGGTGGGACGACTGAAGGAAAACGTCACCAAGATTCTCGGTGACCCAGGTCTGCGTCACAGTCGTTACCTCGCTGCCCGTGTCGAGGAGAGCTTGCACAGCTCGGCCATTGATGCGTGCGGTTGTCGTGGGGCATTCGCCAATCATCCTTTTACTGCCCTTGCCCCCCGTTGCCTGTGTTTCGACAACGGGGCTAGCAGTTTCCCTGCTGCCCTCGTGGTGATTGTTGTCCTCGTGGTGGTTGGACGTGACGTGGGGTTGTCTTTGAGGACAGCTCCTCTGGAGGTGGCCCCTTCAGCCGCAAACCCAGCAGACGGCAGTTCTGGTGTCACGTTGAGGAGCCGACTGTGGACGTTGCTTTAGCTGCTGCAGCTGCTCCTTCAGCTCCGCTAGTTGAGTCTGCAGAGCCGCCATTCCTTGGGGGTCGGGCACCGGCGTTGCTGTCTGTTGTTGGGTTGTCACGCTGTCGCCGTCACGGTCCTCCTCCTTCAGCCAACGCTGGGCTTCCGCTCTGGCTCGCAGATAGGAGACATCCTCTCACCTAATGATGCGGCGGAGCTCCCGTCGAAGGTCTTGTCATTTGAGCCCCTCAACGAATGTTTACGCAGCATTTCGTCAGGGATGCTGCCAACCTTTCTTGTATTGAACCGCAGGGCCAGCTGCTGAAGTTGTTGGCCGTACTGCAGCACGGTCTCTCCTGCTCCCTGCTGCCGGCTGTGGAACCTGCTTAAAGTGCTGGTGACTCCCATCTGGTCGGCGAACGTCTCCTCCAGGACACCCAGGGCCTCCTCTGCCGTTTTCACGTTTGCCCGCTGGATGATCTCCTGTCGGGCACAGCCGCGGAGCGATTGAAGCAGCCACTCCATAGCTGTATCACCATCCAGCTGGCAGTGGCCCAGGATTCGCCGCGCCTCCTGTGTGAAGTCCTCGACGTCATCGCCATCCCCCATGAAGGTTGGAAGTTTGGGGGGTGGCATCATCCACAACTTCTGCATGGTCGAAGAGGGTGCGTGGGTGGAAGAAATGTCATCTTGCGCCGCCTCTGATGTCCTCTCGTGACTGGATGGGCGATAAGGTGTGGTGTCGCCTTTGTGGGCCCCTCCTTCCTGGACGAGGGCAGTCTCTTCGCTCTCGCTTTCCACTGGTCGGTTCCTCAGCTGCCTTGCCTTCTTATATGCCTTCCTTGGGTTTGTCATCTTTCTTGATCCTGCTCGCAGCGCCAAAATTTTTGTAGTGGTGTTGGATGTTGGAGAGAAGATGATAAAGTGGTGGAGGCTAGGGTGATGAAGAATTCTCTCTCTCTCTCTCTCACTCACTCACTCTCTCTCTCTCTCTCTCTCTCTCTCTCTCTCTCTCTCTCTCTCTCTCTCTCTCCCCCTCTCCCCAAAGCCAGTTCGTTGATGACCGTTGAAAGTTTTATTCTCGAAGTGCATCATACTAAGAGAGCGCAACAGGCAATGCTCCATTTGTACTAGATCTAAATAAAAGTCTTTTTGTGTATTAATGCAGTGTAATTTGACCAGTCTTGTTCACTTTATCAATGCTGTTTCATTTTGGTAGCTGCATAACACGTTGTCATTATTTTATTAGTGCACTAATAAAATACATGAGTAGTAGTGGTACAAGAGTAGTACATAACGACTTATGTCTAATATGATTTTAATTATTTTATGGTAATGGTACTTTGGAAAATGAAGATAAGGTTACGGTTTTTTATTTGGTTTGAATAAAATTGGGAACTCGTTTTTGAGGATGAATATACAGTGTTGCTTTCTCGTTCTTTTGTTTGTTACAGAAAACTATTGTAAGTGTATCATGTTGTTACACTCCGTTTGATGTTGGTGTTTCTCTTTATCAGTATTTGATTCAGCCCCGATGCTGAAGTCCTGATAAGGTGTAACTCAGATTCGTTTATCCACACAGCCTGCTCACTCATCAACAAGTCTGGAGTCGACGTATGAAGTTTTCCACTTTTATTCAGCACACATCAACAACTGCATACAATCGCCTTTTCACTCTCCTTTTACTTTCCAACTCACTATCAACAACTAACAACAACTCAAAATAGTGCAGCACATAATTATATAGTCTCTCTCTCTTTTCCCGAACAATTTAGAACACGGTAGATGACGCACTACAACCAATCAAAATAAAGATCGTCATCACTGACTTACGTCATACATCTCTCTACACATACCCGGAACGTTCTCTTACTTCGACATTTATCGGGAAATTTCTATCGAGAGTAAACACGCAGATCCAGAGAATTCTCCAATAATATCGACTAACGCAAATTATCAACGTTATACAAAGCCTCTCCTAACAACAATGCAAACTCAAATCAAAGGTAAATAAACTCCATTATTGAATACTTTGCAAAACGAAACGATTAGATCTATCGTGCGCGTTTCAGACATACTTTCGTTCGCGTTTCAACGTAACACATGTGTAAGTTGTTTTTTGTGGTTTTTTTCCTCAGTTTTCATAATTTTTCGAGAGGAAAAGTATGCTATTTGACTCTTACAATAATTTTCTTTTCTTTTCTTTTCTCAGCAATGGAGAAAAACTATTTTTTCTGACATATAAAATAGTTTTCCATTAATTTTTCAACATTTTAAATGGAAAACTATTCTATGTGGCAGATAGAGTAGTTTTACTCATACTATTTTACAGAAGGAAAATATTCTAAGTGGCATTTTGTTTATTTTAACAAGATAGGACAAGATTTTTGAGAAAAGTATTGTCAAAAACAGACCACGATCCATTCATCTCCTACATATATGGGTTTCAGACCATAAAAGTACTTTTTATTGAAATAGGAAGATTTTTTGCTTCTCCTGTAAAATTTCAAAAAAGTCACTTAGAATAGTTTTCCTCTAGACCCGCGGTCCAGGTAGTCCAGCCACTTTTAACAGTAAATATCACACATTTATTTCCTCTAATCTATAGCTAATTATCTAATCACTACACTAATCTTAAATGTCCAAAATGTAATATACTTAGGATTAACTTAACAGTCCAAAGTTCACTTCGAGGGGTTCGGAGAATGAGTCGATCTTTGATGGAACTATTCTGCTACTGTTCTCATCACTGGGCTTTGTTCTTGTTTTGCCTAATGTTCTTTTTCAGGAGAGGGGACTACCGCACAGTCCCTATAGATCAGTGTTTGTGCACTTGTTCTAAGGACTTAACTGTATCTTCGAGATGCAGTGCTGTTGTCTCCTCGTCTTGCTTGTTGACTATTGAGCTATCGGAGTTCAGTTCTCGATGCTCCAGTTGCAGGCCACGTGCCAGGGATGACTCTCAATGGGGTCTGTCTTCTGCCGCGGACCAAACCTGCTCGTCTTCTTGATAATGTCAGGCTATGGCTATACTGCGATGAATTAATTTTCACCCATCATTTGCATAGTCTTCTGAGAGTGCTTTCAGTGTGTGCGTCCGTCTCAGGTGAGGTTTTAACAAAGACTCATCTACCTAACCTTGTGGCCAGCTAAAGCCCGCGAATATCTCATGAGCCCTTGCACGCTCGCAGGGGCTGCTGGGTATAGGTCAGCTGGATAATGACGTGGCCTACCCAGCCAGAAGTTTCTCTACACATACTTATAAAAACCTTAACTTTTGTCATCTGCTAAGCATCGACTTTAAGTTACAAAGGCCAAAGAAGGATGAGTGTTTGAGGCAAGAAGCCTTAGTGCTGGGTTCAAACTAACCTCTCGTGACAAGTCCAGTCCCCCCCTACGCGTCCCCTGTCGTGATCGTGAAGAAGGACAGTAGCAACAGAGTATGCTTTGACTACAGGAAGGTTAACAAGATCACCGTCTTCGATCCTGAGCCGATGCCTACAGCAGAAGACCTCTTCCACCAATTATCGGGGAGTAAAATCTTTTCAAAGATTGACCTCAGCAAGGGTTATTAGTGAGTCCCCGTGGGAATAGGACACACCAAAGACAGCTTTTATAACTCCTGTTGGGACGTACGAGTGCCTGAGGATGCCTTTTGGCCTGTTCAGCAGCGGTGCTACCCTGAATAGAGGAATGAAGAAGATGCTCAAAGGTATGGACAACGTCGTGTCTTACTAGGACGACCTGCCAGTCCACACTCAGACCTGGAAGGAGCATCTGAAGCCCTTGAGGAAGCTGTTTCACTTTCTTACAGAAGCTAACCTGACCGTGAAACCCAGCAAGTTGATTCTGGGAACTGACAACGTCGACTTCATCGGTCATTCGATGGAATGAGGAATCAATAGGTGCAATGACTCCAGGAAAGTCTACGAGATCACTGCCTTTGACCCTGGGCCGATGACAATCGTAACGGAGGATGGCATCGATGCCGTGCGGATAAAGGACCATTGACAGTATCCAGACAGACTGAAATAAGGTTAAATTTCTGGACTTTGTGTATTGCGTTTCAACGTTGTTAAAAGAAATTAAGTAAATTTCTTTGTGTGTAAGGGGTAATGCTACGTTTGAGCCGCGCACGATAGATCGGATCGTTTTTGTTTTTCAAAGCATGCAATTACAGAGTGTATTTACCTCTGATTTGATTTGTGCGTTGTTGTTAGAAGCTTTCTATAATGTTTATAATTTTTGTTGGTCGATATTATTGGAGAATTTTCTAGAATTACTTGTTTACTATCGATCGAAGCATCTAGATAAATCTAGTAAATTGAAATAGCTAAGAGATTTTTCTAACCTAAATAAGATTATATGACGTAAGACAGTGTGTTACACTCGATGTTGATTTTTATCAGTAGTTGATTCAGCCCCAATGCTTGAAACCTGGTAAAGTGTAACTCAGGTTCGTTTATCCACGCAACCCGTTCAATCATCAACAAGGCTGGAGTCGTCGTATGCGATTTTCCAACTTTATTCAGCATACATCAACAACTGCATACAATCGCTCAATCGCTTTTTCCATTCTACAGTTCTCAACTATCAATCACAACACATTAGGAAACAGGGCGGCACTTATATAGTCTCTCTCTACTCCAGAGAAATAAAGAACGTTATGTTTATCAGTTTATAGTCCCCTCTCTTCCCGTAAGGATTTTCAGAGAGGAGACTCTGATCAAATAAAGAACGTTCCGGCAAGACACAATTATAACCAATCAGAATGAACTTCGTCATCACTGTCTCACGTCATACAACCATATTTAGGATGGAAGCATCTCGTGGTTACCACTAGATTTATCCACACATTTCGATCGATAGTAAACAACCAACTCTAGAAAATTCTAAAATAATATCGACCAACTAAAATTATCAACGTTATAAAAAGCTTCTTCTAACAACAACGCAAAATGAAATCAAAGGTAAATATATTCTATTATTGCATGCTTTGCAAAATAAAACGAACAGATCTATAGCGCGCGTCACAAACATAACATAATCCCCTACTCAAGAAGAAATGTACTGTAATTTCTTTCAACAACGTTGAGACGCAATGCGCAAACAAAGTCCAGAATTAAGATTTATTTTAGTCTGTCTGGATACTGTCAATGTGCACAGTTTATCTAGGCAGAGTCAATGTTTTTCATCTTCAAGTCTGTCTTGATATTACCAATATTCTCAGTTCATCCACACAGTCAATGTTCTTTCATCCGCAAGGAAACGACGCCCTCGTCCGTTACGGGTTGTCATCGGCCCAGGGTCAAAGACAGTGATCTCATGGGCTTTCCTGGAGTCAGTGCATCTTCCGTTGTCTCCTTCTTCCATTGAAATGTCCGATGAAGTCGACGTTGTCAGCTCCCAGAATGCACTTGCTGGGTCTCACGGTCAAGTTGGCTTCTGTTAGACGGTGAAACAGCTCCCTCAAGGTCTGCAGATGCTCTTCCCAGGTGCGGGTGTGGACTAGCAGGTCGTCCCAGTAACACACGACGTTGTCCATCCCATTGAGCATCTTCTTCATTCCTCTTTTCAGGGTAGATCCGCTGTTGACCATGCCAAAGGGCATCCTTAGGCATTCGTACGTCCCATCAGGAGTTATAAAAACAGTCTTTGGTATGTCCTGTTGACGCACGGGGACATGCCAATAACCCTTGCTGAGGTCAATCTTTGAGAAGATTTTACTCCCCGATAATTAATGGAAGAGGTCTGCTGCAGTAGGCATCGGCTCGGGGTCGAAGACGGTGATCTTATTAACCTTCCTGTAGTCGATGCATACTATGTTGCTCCCGTCCTTCTTCTTCACGACCACGACAGGGGACGCGTAGGGGGAACTGGACTCCCTGAAGATGCCCATCTTCAGCATCTCATCGATGTCTTTATTCAAGGATTCGCGGGTCTTCAAAGGGATCGGGAAGGGTTTGGATCGAACGGGGATATCTGAAGTAAGGTGGACTTCATGTTCGACCAAAGTCGTAGAGCCTGGGACATCGCTGAAGTTACGTGGAAACTCGCCCATAAGGTCCTTGAGCTCCATCTTTTGACCTTCCGTCAAGCTTGGTCCTAGCTTAACATTATCGATGCCTTCTTTGCTGTGGAAGTCTCCCAGTTCCAACAGTGCCTCGCTGTCAAAGCCGTCGTCGATCTCCGCTGCTGTTGCTGCGTGTACAGTCTCTGATGGCCTTTCCACGTACAGTTTAAGGAGGTTGGCGTGGTATATCTTGGAATGCTGGCCGACCTTCACCTTGTAGTCGTTGATCGCCACCACGGTCTCCACTTCGTACGGGCCTTTCCACTGCATCAGCAACTTATTATGATCGGTAGGTAGCAGCACCAGCACTTTTTTGCCAGGTTTGAACTTCCTGTTCACAGCCCTACGATCATAGTAGTGTTTCCACAGTCCTGGGACTTCTTCAGGTTTTCTCTGGCTATCTCGAGAGTCTGCTCAAGCTTCTTTCGTAGCTCAAACACGTACTGGTAGCTATTTTTCACCTCTGAGGTGTCTACTTCTTTCGTCCACAGTTCGTTCAGGATGTGCATCGGCCCTCTGATTGTACTTCCGACCATCAGCTCGAACGGAGAAAAGCCGGTGAACTCCTGCTGCACTTCTTTGTAGGCGAACAGTAAGGCGTTGATGTAGCGATGCCATTGTCTGGGCTGCTCGCTGCAGTTTCTTCAAGGTGGACTTTCAGCGTATCATTGAACTTCTCAACGAGCCCATTACACATTAAATGGTAGGGTGTCGTAGTCAAATGCCGGATGCTCAGCAGTCTGTTGACCTCCATGCAGTCAGAGACGAACTGTGTCCCGAGGTCTGTCAGGATCTCTTCAAGCTGCTGAACATGTCCATCAGTGCCTCTGCTACAGTCTCAGTGTCAATCTTCTTCAAAGGCACTGCTTCTGGGTACCGAGTCGCATAGTCCAGGTCAGTACCCATCGATGACCTTCACTCGGAGGTCTTATTTCGCCGATTAAATCTAAGGCCACCCTCTTGAAAGGTTGGTCGATCAGGGGCATCCTTTGCATAGGCACTTTAGGGACACTTCCTCGAGGTATGGTCTTCTGGCAAATGTCACATGATCGGCAGAAACGGCAGACGTCCGCATGAAGTCCTGGCCAGTAGAACACCGCCTGGATTCTATTCGACGTCTTCTTGATGCCCAGGGGGCCTCCCATGATAGAGTCATGCGCTACTTCCATCACTTGGCGCATTAGAGGTAACGGTACCAAGACTTGACGTAGTGGTTTCCCAACCGTTGACCCTCGGGTGCTGGAAGATTATGTACAGGATCTTGGCTTTCACCTCGAAATAGACCGTGACACTGCCTTTGGTCACGTGGTCTTGGCGGTTCCTGTACTTGTTTAAAGCCCTATCAGCTTCCTGGAGCTGGATCAGTTTCTCTCTGTCTACGATGGCAGCTTTGGAGTTGTCGGCGACCTTCAGTGGCGTAGACGTCTTGTCTCTCTTGGCCTGGGCCCTGGTAGTGACAGCACCGACGATCTCTGGTCGGCAGAGGTGAGCCGGAGTAGCCACATTGTCCCGTAGCAGCTCTCTGTAAGGCCTCCATCGGGAAATGGCAATGGATCCTCCTCCACAACTTCGATACGTTGGGTTGAGGCAGGACTCCATTCTGAATCGGGGTCGTCGGCGTTGAGTAATTGCTCCCTTACAATCAGATCATGGAGGTTCTTGTAAGTCTTCCCTTTGCCTGATAATTCCACCCACTTGTGTAGATATGACGACAGGCGCTCCACAAACTGCTTTGGCGTCTCGTCTGACAGAGACCGGCATTCACGAAAGCGTTTACGGTAGCCCTTCTCTGTGAAGCTGTAGCAATGCAATAGAAGAAAAAGATGACGTCTTAGTTTTTGGCGTCAGTATTCGACAGTCTGGTGTAAACATTGAGTGTTTGCCCTGTCAAGAGTGCACTTAGTCGAATCATCCAGTCTTGAGGTTGCCAGTTAGAACTTTCAGCGAACCTTTCGAATCTCGCCAGATAACTGTCGATCTGGTCCTTCCCGTCGACTAACGCTGCCAAGTTTGGAGCCTTCTGGTCGCTGATGACTTGTGGCGCATGCTGATTGTTTTGGATACGCGCCAACTCTAGCTGGTACTGACGATCACCTTCAAGACGCTTCAGCTCAAACCCTCTTTCTTCTTGGCGACGTTGCTCTTCTCTTTCTTCCCGTTGACGCTGTTCTTCTTTTTCTTCTCTACGTCGCAGCTCTTCTCTTTCTTCCCGTTGACGCTGTTCTTCCTTTTCTTCTCGGTGTCGCCGCTCTTCTAATTCTCTTTCTTCACGGCGAAGCTGCTCTTCTAATTCTCGTTCTTGTATTCTCTCCTGGGATTTGACGTACTCCGTCAGCTGTTTGCCTTTTAGATTCAGTTCAATCCCTTTTTGCCAAAAGTCAGCCATCTTGATGCTTTTCTAGAAAGTTCTTTTCTGGAAAGTTCTTTTCTGGAAAGTTCTTGACTGTGCTGTACCTTTCTAGACTGTTCTAGAACAGCACGCTTTCTGCAGTAGCGCTGATGCTTGTCACTTGTCGCCTTCGCTGACGCAGGCCCCGCTGTCCTCGTCGTATGCGACGCTGCACCGCGCTGGTGTTGATGTATACGCTCCTGTGCTGAAGTAGACGCGACGTCCGCTCGTCGCTCCTGTATTACTGGCGGTGTAGCTCCGAGACTGTCCCTCGACGTAGTCTTGCGGCAGCCACGTAGTCCCGTCTGTTGTTCGCTCACGAAGCAACTCTTCGGCGACTACACGCCCTTGCAGTCAACCCGAATCTATCGGGGATGTAGTCCCAGTACGTTGGCCCCTCCCGACGCAACTCGTTGGCGGCTACCCTCGATGACTGCCTCTCGTAACGTTGACTCGCTTGTTGTAGCAGTTGAACCCTTGGCTATGGCGTGGATTCCGGCTTGGCCCCTAAAATGTTACACTCGATGTTGATTTTTATCATTAATTGATTCAGCCTCAATGCTTGAAACCTGGTAAAGTGTAACTCAGATTCGTTTATCCACGCAACCTGTTCAATCATCAAAAAGGCTGGAGTCGTCGTATGCGATTTTCCAACTTTATTCAGCATACATCAACAACTGCATTCAATCGCTCAATTGCTTTTTCCACTCTACAATTCTCAACTATCAATCACAACACATTTTGAAACAGTGCGGCACTTATATAGTCTCTCTCTACTCCAGAGAAATAAAGAACGTTCAGGCAAGACACAATTATAACCAATCAGAATTAACTTCGTCATCACTGTCTCACGTCATACAACCATATTTAGGATGGAAGCATCTCGTGGTTACCACTAGATTTATCCACACGCTTCGATCGATAGTAAACAACCAACTCTAGAAAATTCTCAAATAATATCGACCAACTAAAATTATCAACATTATAAAAAGCTTCTTCCAACAACAACGCAAAATAAAATTGAAGGTAAATAAACTCTATTATTGCATGCTTTGCAAAATAAAACGAACAGATCTATCGCGCGCGTCAGATACGTAACACAGTGCATAGTTCCGGTGACGAGTTTTATTTTGATTGGGTGTTATTGCATCATGCTGGAATGTTCGAACTTTCTATCGATTATAGAGAGACTATATAAATGGTGCACTGTGTCTGCTTGGAGGATAAAAAATTGTTAATAAGAGATTTGTGATTGTTTTTGATGACGATATGTGGAGTGATTTTCGGAAAGTGATCTTGTATGCTGTCACGAAGCTGTTTCCATGACCGTTAAATTATTTCATAAAAGAAAACCAATTTTATTAATTTTTGGTTTTAGCACAGCTTCATAATGCGCGAGGTCACGAGCACCGCTATCCGACTCATAGGTTCGGAAGCCGCATTCGGTCCCAGACGCACCGACAAGGAAAATAGATAAATAGAATAAGTTTGAAAACTCAGAACGCTGGACAACACCAGACAATAGAGACAGCGAAGAATGAAGTTATAGGAAACAATTAATTCACACAACACCTGCTTTGAATTTCTACTTAATTTATGACGGATTCTTTCATTCGCAGTAACATAAATATAAAATAGTTTGCACAAACGTTATTACATCAAACTTTAAATTCTACGTAATTTATATATATATTCTTTCAATTACCAATAAGCAAAATTCTTCAGAAAAATTATGAAATCTAAACCTCCAACAAAATTAACACTACCAACCTTCACACACCAAATAAAATATCCAAATAATAAATTCTCACACACACACGTGTCGAAGCAGACGTTTGAAGCATTAAAGTTACAATTCACAATTATAATTTATAACTTTCAAAACGAACTTTGTTACAATTAAATTTAGAAAAAAACACCTATCACAAAATATTCACTTCACTGTGCCCTAACTTCAGCCAAAACAATTTAGAGAAATATCACAATGATCGAAAAAGTTTATAAATGTAATTCGTCTGCTTCGGCCTATCTCGCTCGCATTCAAATCCGTAACGTTTATGAGCTTTACACGTCTATATATAGGTCCCGTAACTATTGGCAATTCCACGCAAAATACGTTATCGCTCACATGAGACCGTATACATAATTATTGACAAAGCTACAGTTACTACTGCGCAATACCCGATATCTTTTCCACCCTCTTCATCCCTATCAATTCCTATCATAAACTATCACCAAAGAATCACCAATGGCACAGGCGCAGAATTAGAATATTATATAACATGCTGCCTGTGACACCACCCTTTCCCCCGTCAAAGGGAAAGTTTTTTTTTTTTTTCTTCTTAAAATTCTAAATCAAAAATAAGAATTGAAACAATGAAACATCAATCTAGAAACTAATCGGATATAAACGCCACAGAACAGAATGGAACAATTTTGAGTATACCTCAACCCCAAACTCATTAATCAAGTATGTTTCTCCCTCATGTAGTCGTGAACTAATGGAACAATGCCAGAAGTCCCCCACCCACTACATTAACATGAACTAGTATAGTCGTGAACTAATGGAACAATGCCAGAAGTCCCCCACCCACTATACTTGGAAAGCTGTGCAGTTCTTCTGAACTCCCCATGATTAATATATAAATCAACAACAGCCAATATCCATTTCATGTTTAAATATAAGATTAACTCAGTAATCTGTATATTTAATTCCCTATGTACTCTCCCGGGTGAGATACATAATAAACACACTGGTTAACAAACCTATAAGGTCTTCACACTCCCAAAATGATCCATAAACATACAAAACATAACCAAAAATCATATTTTAATATTATACATCTTTAAAAAAAAAAATTAAAGAAACATATACATAATATATAACTAAAGAAATTCCACTGTGTCCAGCTCTCCAAAGTTGATTATAGTCATTGTCCAAGAGCACACAATCACAAGATGATGAAAAATTGTCTCCCTTTGTCCAGTCACTTTTACTGCATACGCCGCACTGCAAACATAAAGCAATGGCACGCAGCACAAAATCCACAGACAAATATTATAAGCGGGAAAAAATGCATTCATGGGCATAATAGAACTATGTGAGTCGGGACAAAACATCCGCCTCAAAATTTATGGAACCAGAAATTGGTAAAACATCAAAATCATAGTCCTGTAGAGCCAAAGACCATCTCAACAAACGGCTGTTTGATTGACCAGATTTCTTCAATAAAGAAAGAGGCGAATGATCAGTCTCTATCACAAAGTGTCTACCAAACAGGTATCTGTGGAATTTATCCACGGCCCACACTAATGCCAAGCATTCCCTCTCAACGGTGGAATACCGAGTCTCTCTGTCTAACAACTTCCTGCTAGCATATAGAACTGGGTGTAGGAGACCGGCATTCTCCAGCTGCTGTTGTAACAAAACTGCTCCTATGCCTGTGGAGGAAGCATCGCATCTTACAACAAATGGTCTTGCAAAATCAGGGAGAACAACAACAGGATCACTAGACAAACAACGTTTCAGTGCCTCAAAGGATTTTTCACACTGAGGGTTCCACCTAACTTTGGAAGGACAGCTTTTCTTTGTCAAGTCCGTCAATGGTGCACACAAAGAAGCGAATTGAGGGATGTAACGTCGGTAAAAGCCAACCAGTCCCAAAAATGCGCGTATTTGTCGCTTCGTTTGAGGGATTGAAACGGACAAGACGTTAGAAACTTTACTCCGCTCAGGTCTTAGTTCATTGTTCCCCACTACATGCCCAAGAAAATCTATGGTTTGGAAACCACATTCAACTTTACTGGGTCTAGCAGTCAAACCATTTTTGTTCAATGCTGTAAGCAGTTGGTCCAAAGCAGTCAAGTTCCCAGTCCAAGTGTCAGTTGCGACTAAAATGTCATCAAAAAAACTTATAGAGGAAAACTTCTCCAAGTCCAACTTCCTCATCATTCTAGCAAATGTTGATGGTGCTGTCGATAACCCAAAAGGCATCCTGAGAAAGTGAAACAGGCCCTGAGGTGTACGAAAGGCCGTTTTCTCTTTATCTTTGGCAGCCATTGGGATTTGCCAATAACCTTTCGACAGATCAACTTTTGTGAAAAAAAACTTGTCTCTTAGACTGGCAAAAAGTGCCTCAATATCAGGTATTGGTTCACTATCAAACTGTGTATTTTTATTGACCTGTCTAAAATCAATACAAAATCTGACAGTCTTGTCCTTTTTTTTAACAAGAACAACAGGCGATGAGAAAGGGGAAGATGATGGTTCAATTATCTTCATTGCCAACATTTTTTTAACCTCCTCTTGGACAATCTTCTCAGAATCAAAAGGCAGAGGGTATTGCTTTACATTTACTGGTTGGTCAACTGTCATCGTCATCGTGTGTTCTACCAATGGCGTGTATCCAGGTAGGTCAGTCAGCACATGTGAATGTTTTCTGAACACAGTCTGAGCTTGCGACTTGTGTATGTCCGACAATTGTGTGTCGTAGACAATGTCATCAACAGTTTCAGTCTGGGTAGTCGGTACTACACCCACAACCACCTTGGTTACGTCATAGTCAATTGTGCCATCTGAAGTAGAGTCTTGGATTACTGCTATACTAGCTGGCACTACCCCTTGTGGGTTTCCCCTGTCCAAGTACTCCCTGAGAAGATTGATGTGGAAAATTTTCTCCCCTCCCTTTCCCGTGTCCAGGAGATAGTTGCAGTTTCCCGTTTTCTTTAATATAGGGAAAGGACCCTTCCACCTAAGGAGCATTTTGTTAGTATCTGATGGTAACAAAACAAGGACCTTAGTTCCAACTTCAAAGGAGCGCAAAGGAGCCTTATATTTGAACACTTTTTGCTTGTTAGCATTGTCAAGCACAGACTTTTGTGCTAATTCCACCATTTCTGTCAGTGATTGCTTGAGATTTTGCACATACTCCGAAACTGTTTTGACCGCTGTTATTTCGGCTTGACCAGACCATGCTTCATACAGAAGTCGGGTAGGACCTTTAGGTACTCGTCCAAAGAGTAGTTCGAAGGGTGCAAACCCAGTGGCTGACTGAGGAATTTCCCTATACGCAAATAGCGCTCCCGTCAAATATCTATCCCAATCTTTGGGTCTGTCAGCCATTAGTCTCTTCAACATAGTCTTCAGAGTTCCGTTAAATCTCTCCACCAAACCATTAGTTTGAGGGTGATAAGGTGTGCTATGCAATTGCGAAACTGACAAGAGACGTAAAACTTCTCTCATGGTATCCCCTGTAAACTGTGATCCCTGATCAGACAAAATCTCATCCGGAATTCCTACTCTAGAAAAGATTTGTACTAGAGCATCCGCCACAGATTCTGATGTTATAGTTTTCAGAGGAATCGCCTCAGGAAAACGTGTGGCAACGTCAACACATGTCAACACATATTTGTACCCCCTCTCTGACAAAGGTTTAATGGGTCCTATGATGTCGACCGCTATTCGAGAGAATGGGACATCAATTACCGGTACGTTTTGTAAAGGGGCTGGTTGTACTCTCCCTTTAGGAAATGTTTTCTGACAGATATCGCATGTTGTACAGTACTTTTTGATATCTTTATGGTAGCCTGGCCAATGAAAGTATGGGACAATGCGTTTGAAAGTACCATTAGTAGCCATATGTCCCCCAAAAAGACCATCATGAGCAGCAATCAGTACTGACTCGCGGAGACTAGTGGGGACTACTAATTGCCAAGTTGCCTCCCCTTTAATGCCAGGAACAAATCTGTACAAAAGTCCGTCTCTCAGTACAAATGAGTCTGTTGAACGTTTGTCGTCTTTCTTTTTCCCAACTTTGTTCAAAACAAGGTTGCAATGAAGTGTCGTCCTTCTGCATTTTTGCGAGGTCGTCGTGAGTCACGTCAAGTTGTGGTACTTTGGCTGTCAACAAAGGGCGAAAAGGTTTATCTTCATTTTTTCTTTGTGCCCTCGTTTGCACTGCCGCTGCAATGTCTGCACAAACGAATGTTGAGCCAGGTATTTTACCCAAAATAACGTCACAGACCGAATTTTCCACAATGCATGCTTTCACTGAACCTGTAAAGTAAGGACAGTTAATGTTTATCTGGGCCAAAGGTAATGAAACAGTTTGTCCATTGAACAATGTCACAGACATGTGCTCGTCCAAAATTTGGTCTGATCGCACCAAATCTCTTCTTATGCCAACCGTTGTACAGCCAGAATCAAGCATAATCAATGCCTCTTTGCCATTAACAAAGCCATTACAAGTTTGGATCTGACTTGGCAACTCATTGCTAGCACTCATGCCCACAGATGCTTGATTCACTTTTTCATGTCCCCTGAGCTTTAACAGGACAATTGTACATCATGTGGCCCCTTTGGCTGCACCAAAAACAATTTCTACCACGCCCTCTATATGATCTAGTACCCCGCTGATTGGCATTTTCAGGGACTGAGCTAGGCTGAACCTGATTTTGAATGATGTTATCAGTGTTCGATTCCGGTGTGAACTTGGAAGCACCATAACTTTTCCGAGGTGTCCATCTTGATTTGGGATTTATATAGCCCACATTAGCCAAAAGTGGACTGGTCAATCCAGAGCGAGCTACATTTTCTTTGATATGTACTTCACGCCATCGCTCTGCTGTTTCAACCATCTGAGCAGCTGTTTTGCAACCCGATTCTCTAATGAACGTTACCAGCTTCTCTGAACAAGACTGAAGCAGTTGTTCCCTAAGAATCAAATCGATCAAATCGGCAAAATTTTTAGCCCCTGCCAATTCAAGCCAGCGGGTAAAATACCGCCTCAATCTGTCCAAGAAAGCCGGGAATGTTTCGGCCTGTTCAGGTTTTGCCGACCTAAATTTTACTCGAAACCCCTCTTCAGTACACAAAAATCGTTGCAAGAGATGTTTTACTAGGTCATCGTAACCTCTCCCTGGGTTACTGGTCATGAATTCATGATAATAAGAAAGAGCTTTGCCTTTGAGACATGCTGCTAACATGGAGGCCCAATCATCCTTTCTCCACTTTACAGCATTAGCATGATTTTCGAACCGAAACAGGTATGACTCAATGTCATCTTGCCTATCATCAAAAAAGGGTAATTTAGGCCTTGATTTTGACTGAGTAGAAGATTCGAAATGCTCATCTTTCTTTTTTTGTTTTTCATGCTGTAATTCAATCTCCTGCTGTTTGTGTTTTGTATCCTCTTCAAGCTGTAATTGTCTAAGCTTAAGTTCATCTTGTTTTATTCTTATTTCTTCTTCTTTAAGCTTAAGGTCTGCCTTAAGTTCATCTTGTTTTATTTTTATTTCTTCTTCTTTAAGCTTAAGGTCTGCCTTAAGTTCATCTTGTTTTATTCTTATTTCTTCTTTTTTAAGCTCGAGTTCCGCCTCGGTTTTTTTTTGCTTGTACTCGATCTCTTTATCTGTTACGCTTTGCAATCTTTTTTGGTCACGCTCTTGTGCTCTAGCATCTCTGAGCCCATCCTGTAGATATTTCTTTATATCTTCAGGTTTAGTAATGTCCAAAAGGGCAGCTTCCTCCTTTAGTCTCTCCACCAACTCACTCAACTGCTGTTTACCCAGCAAATCTACCTCAGCCATTGCCTCAGTACATATAGTGCAACACAATTCTCTCAGAATATGCACCCCAAAATGTTCAAGCAAACTGTAAAGAACAATTGAATACAAAGCTATATAGTCACACTCAGCGCTATATCTAACAATGCGATGTAAACAATTAAACAATCATGTTATCAATACAATGCAAGAAGAAAATTTATGTCATTCCAATAAGATGTATAAAAAATGAAGAGAAAATTATTTTTACATTATCATATTACCAATGAACAAGCATCAGCTAGCTTAAATCGATGCTCCGCTCCATCCACAGGTATTATACTAGTATAATTTTAACAACCTATTAACTGAATCTAAACAGCAGCTAGAGTAATGGCGATCACCTACCAGCTACGTATAGAAGGCACGTTGTATGCCACGCCCCCGCTGCGTGTGTTGTCCGCTGATCTCAAATCTTCCACACTGTTAGCGACGAAATCAGTTCCCTCCAGACACACTGACGAAATCAGTTCCTTCCAGACACGGAGCACGGCCCGTCACAAGCGATGCATGGACAAAGCACTATGATATCAAATTAATTTATTTTAAACAAAAAAAAAATTGTCAAGAATAACTACTAAAGCAAATTGCAGGCTCGCCAGTTGTCACGAAGCTGTTTCCATGACCGTTAAATTATTTCATAAAAGAAAACCAATTTTATTAATTTTTGGTTTTAGCACAGCTTCATAATGCGCGAGGTCACGAGCACCGCTATCCGACTCATAGGTTCGGAAGCCGCATTCGGTCCCAGACGCACCGACAAGGAAAATAGATAAATAGAATAAGTTTGAAAACTCAGAACGCTGGACAACACCAGACAATAGAGACAGCGAAGAATGAAGTTATAGGAAACAATTAATTCACACAACACCTGCTTTGAATTTCTAACTTAATTTATGACGGATTCTTTCATTCGCAGTAACATAAATATAAAATAGTTTGCACAAACGTTATTACATCAAACTTTAAATTCTACGTAATTTATATATATATTCTTTCAATTACCAATAAGCAAAATTCTTCAGAAAAATTATGAAATCTAAACCTCCAACAAAATTAACACTACCAACCTTCACACACCAAATAAAATATCCAAATAATAAATTCTCACACACACGTGTCGAAGCAGACGTTTGAAGCATTAAAGTTACAATTCACAATTATAATTTATAACTTTCAAAACGAACTTTGTTACAATTAAATTTAGAAAAAAACACCTATCACAAAATATTCACTTCACTGTGCCCTAACTTCAGCCAAAACAATTTAGAGAAATATCACAATGATCGAAAAAGTTTATAAATGTAATTCGTCTGCTTCGGCCTATCTCGCTCGCATTCAAATCCGTAACGTTTATGAGCTTTACACGTCTATATATAGGTCCCGTAACTATTGGCAATTCCACGCAAAATACGTTATCGCTCACATGAGACCGTATACATAATTATTGACAAAGCTACAGTTACTACTGCGCAATACCCGATATCTTTTCCACCCTCTTCATCCCTATCAATTCCTATCATAAACTATCACCAAAGAATCACCAATGGCACAGGCGCAGAATTAGAATATTATATAACATGCTGCCTGTGACATATGCAGTTGTTGATGTTTGCTGAATAAAGTTAGAAAACTTTTATACGATGACTCCTGCCTTGTTGATAAACGAATCTGAGTTACACTTACCAGGATTCAAGCATCGGGGTTGAATCAACTACTGATAAAATAAGAACTGTGTAACACAGTAGCTCCATGGAATCACTGAGGATTACACTTGAGTTTCTTGACTGGCTTGTTTTAAGACAAGCCATTGGAGCGCATGTCACTGCTTCTTCCATCGTCAAGCTCGCTGTTTTGTGTCTGTAGGTCTCCACTGTTCTCGTGGATGGTGGTCCCTGCTTGTTTGACAGTGTAACCCCATCTTCTGTGGCAGATCCATCTGAAGAAAGGAACGACACAACGCTGGACAACTCTCGCATTTCAGCTAATGGTACTTCTAAGACGCCGCGCGAATTCGGCTCTACTGACCGGGTACCCGTTACGTTGAAAAACCAATCCTTTTTTATTGTTTGTTTTTAGACGACAAGCTGTACTGGGCTGATGGAGGAACCGACCAGATCGAGTGTTCAGACACAAACGGACAGGGCCGGACAACATTACTGGCCATAGACAGGAAGTATCACGCTTTTGGCCTAGCCTTCTATGAGGGGTCTCTCTTCATCACAGACTGGGGAGCACAAATGTGAGTAAGCTTATCGTCGTCATCATTATCGTAATCGTTGTTACCAGTGATGGTTGTGGTAGTATGGAACTCGTAATTATTGTCATTGCAGAGAGGGGTGGTAGTGGTTTTTATATTATCATCATCGTCATCATGTCGTTGCTTGTTTTTTCTCCTGAGGGTGAATTTGTGGCGACTATGTAGTAACGCTACAGTATGTTACGATTAAGACACGCACGATAGTTCTGAACATTTTACTTAGCCTAATATTCAATGATAGCGAGTATTTATCTTTGATTTCATTTTGCGCTGTTGGTAGAAGTCGTTTTTTATAATGCTAATAATTTTCGTTAGTTTTATTTGGGTTATTGCGTCATTCTGGAATGTTCGAAGCTTCTCGGGATTATTGATAAACTATATACTATTCACTGTCTGCTTGCGAAAGTGATTCTTGTAGTGATTTTCGGAAAGCGATCGTGTATGCAGTTGTTGGTGTTTGCTGAAGAAAGTTGGAAAACTTTATACGACGATTCCTGCATTGTTACTGAGTGAATAGGTTGCGTGGATAAATGAATTCGAGTTAAACATACAAAGATTCAAGCATCGGGGCTGAATCGACCATAAATAAATTGGTGTTACACAATATTAATACTTAAGGTGTGCTGTTATTACTTTTAAGTAGTGTTCACTGGCGCAATCAATGTTTTATAAATAACTGTGAAGTCGGATTTTATTCTTCAGCAGTTTTTGGCCTGATTAAGCTTTGAGCAAAATTTCATATTTGAACTCGCGAAAGGCAAAAGGTTTGGAATTCTAACCCATCATTTTACAGACAATTGGTAAAAAACAAGATGTAGGCTTATAACTGCGCCAAACAACATCTTGATCGAATGAACAGTTCGCGAGTTATTCCTGTGCGAAGTGGGACTTTTCACTGACGGACTTACTTGACGCATTGCTGCTATTAATATAATTATAATAAATGTTTTAAGAACATATTTAGTCTGATGCCTGTGATTTCCTATAGTTTCCATCATCAGAGTGCACACAAACACCACAGAATAAGATACAATAAAGTAATTGTGCTTGTACAGCGCATTTATCTCTCAATGAGTTGCTCAAGGCGCTGTTTACAATCAGGATCTCTCAAACCGCCCCAATCACCAACTTGCATCATCAAGTGCAATGTCAAAAGCGCAGGACCAATGAGCTCCCCCGTCACCCTGTGTGGATGTTACTGGAGATTTACCCTTGTACTTTACACACAATCAACATCACAGAATCACCGCGGTAACGTGCTAATCAGGCGATATCAGACCATTAAAAAAAAAACTAGTCATTTAATAAAGTCAACTTTCATGAGAAAGTCGGCCGTCATTATCGAAATAGAACCAAGGTTCTCCTGTCCATTGTGTAACAAGAGCACCGTTTCCACTGCCTTATAGCTTTTGCTTTTTTTGTTCAGTGTAGGCTTAGAAGGTTACTGTTAGTCTAAAGCAGACGACAGAAGTAATCATGTGTAACACAGTTGTAGCTTGATGCAAGCACAGCTAGTGACATCATCGCAGCCTAGTTGTTTGTAGATTATAGTCACACGACACTTTCGCATATAGGTGACTACTGGACCGATTTATACTGAAACCAGCGGGCCAGTTGTTGATAAAGTGGAAAATAATATGATCACACGTTGACCAATCCTGGATTCGAACCAGCGACCTTTCGGTTATTAGCAAGACGCTCTTACCAACTGAGCTACCCGGCCCCCTCGACATCATCGCAGCCTACGATCGAGCTTCGAATTTTATAGCCACTCAGAGTTGTTTCAGCCAATGAGAACACAGCTAGGTTAGATAGAACCGGTTCTGGGTGATTCAAGCAAAGATATAGAACGTCAGTCTTCGTTGAAACGCTGAGCAGTACACAGTACACTCAAGCAGAAATCTCTCTCCTGAGAAGATCAGACAGCAGTACTTGTTGAATATTCAAATTCAATCAAGTAGCCACGGCCTGACATTGGTAAATGAACATACTTCTGTTTTATCGTGACGTATTTATATTATTGTTGAAATTATGTTTGTGGAATTTGCTGTGCATAGAATTGAATTGTTAGTCCGACTTTTCGTGACCACGACTGCACGACTGGTTTTGACGCCGTGTTGTATTATGTATGGAACCACTGTTGTTTAACATATATGTATGCTTGCAGACCAGTGGCTGTACCCGAGAATGTTTATAATATTATTTCTTTATGTGTATAGTTAGCCACGATTTATATTTATATATGTATAGCAAATTAGAGTGGAGATTCCAGTGGACCACAGACTTAGCAGAATGTTCGGCGCTTATGTATAGAGATATGGAGCTATCACTGAGGGCTACTTTGGCCTTCAGTGAGACGCTCTGCACAGACCTATTATACAGGGTTGTGCAGAATTTCGTCTCATATGTTACAGACGAGCAGGCGTTATATCGTGAGCCCAACTCAGCAAAAGACAAAACCAAGTCGACGCTTACAGTTGGCTGCCGAGGCATCTCCAGCATTGAGCGAAGATAGCCCAACCGTCGAACCACCAAGTCAAAGACTCCACGATAACACAACTTGTCCCAGAAGTGACCGCAACGCAGAGCTTCAACCACGCAGTTAAGTGCCCCAGAAACAGTGCACTAGAACTGGTATCAAAAGGACCACAGTAGTCCCCTCTTCAAGAACTCTGACCATTAGGGCAGAAAGTATCCAGTGCCCTATGATGAGAAAGTAGCTGCCTACATCTATCAGCGAGCGAACCAGTCTCAGAAACAATTGAACTGTTAAGTTAGTTTCGTACTTCGAATATCGAGTATAGAGTAGAAGAAATAAATGTGTGATTTTTACTGTTATCAAGTGGCTGGACTACATATGATTCATAGCCGTGTGAAAGCTAGTATGACAGTGATCTTTTACCATTTTTCTATCTATCTCTGTACCCCAGCCTAAACACATACCGAGCTAAACAAATAAATGTATTAAATTAAGTCATAGGGAGATAACTAGCTATCCCCATAGACTAAGACGAGGAGGAAATAGCAGACCATTGTGCAGAGCCTAGCAACAATAGAACCCCCGTCACACACTGAGCCTTTCTTTGTTTAACAAAATTCTGAATGGCTTTGTTGTGTTAAACAGGGATTGGTCTTTGATATAGAAATGAAATAAACTGTTGTGTTAAACAGGGATTGGTCTTTGATATAGAAATGAAATAAACTTCGCTTGTATAGCGCACTTTACCAACAGAGAGCTGCTCAAGGCGCCGGTCAAAAACACAATCTAACTCAAGCTGCCAAGACACCATCTTGCAGCATAAAGCGCGCTGTTAAAACGCCACGGACAACTTAGCGGCCTTCAGCCATCTAAATGATTACCCTTTTATTTGAGCCTGTCACATCGTCACGCTCATAAGATAATTGCCTAACTCAATTTTCATAGTTTCGAGATAAACGATAAAAACATGTTATTTTTTAAACTGAAAATTCTTTAAAGATTTTTTTTGCATATATCTTCACAGAATGAAGTTGCCAATGTGTGTTGAAGCCAGTTTTGAGAAATGTGTGTTCGTTTTCCTGCAAACTGATTTAGGCAGAATGAGCACTAACAAAAGCTGAGATAGGCAAGAAGTGAAACTTTAGATAGGCATAGGAAAGTTTTTAAAAGACAAAAACACAAGATAGGCAATATTGATTTTTTTTTCATTTAATCAATAACATAAAGATAAACAAAAAACTTCATGTACTTGCAATGTCAACGGTAAAACATGACAAGCCTAAAGAAACAACACATAGTTTTTTCATAAACCTACACATCTTCTATGCGCTTGCAAACAAAATGTCAATAGAAAGAATCCTTTTTAATTTAATGTGATCTAACAAACTGTGATCTACTTGCAGCAGTGATGTATTACTTTCCTAGCCTATTCCTGTCCTATCCCGTAACTCGGAGGTCGTAGGAGCACCACAGATGATCGTTTAACCAGCGTACTTCATCTTTCCCTGTCTTCAGCAACCCTCATGGTTTCGCTCAGTGTCCAACCAGTCCATTCTCGAATGTTGTCCTCCCACCTCTTTTTCAGTCTCCCTCTTCTTCTACCTCCTTGCACTGTGCCTTGCAGGATAGTCTTTGCAAGACCTGATGATTTGGTGACGTGGCCATGCCATCGGAGTTTCCGTTTTTTTACCACTGTGAGCAGGTCATTGTGTTGTCCAATGGCTTGTGTGATGGTCTGTCGGACTTCGTCGTTGGTGATGTGCTGGTGTAGGAAATGCCCAGAAGTCTTCTGTAGCACCTCATCTCCATGCTTTGTATTCTTCGTTGTAGATCTGCTGTGAGTGTCCATGTCTCGCAAGCGTATAGGAAGATGGAGATGACAAGAGAGCGCAGCAGTCTTACTTTGGAATGTAAACTGATGGTCCTGTCTTTCCAAATTGGCTTCAATCTCACCAGGGCAGCAGTTGTTTTAGCGATCCTGGAGAGGACTTCCTGTCGGGAGCCATTATCTATTACTTTGTACTTGACTAAAGGCATCATAGAACACATCCTCTCCTCATAAAAAGACATAATACACAGACACATCTTCTGTGTGCTTGCAAAATAAAAAAAAATTAAACACAAATAATTATTGTTAATGTGGTCCAAACTAAAGGTGCAGTAAAGTGTGTGCTTGCCATTCCCTTACTTTTACCCTTGTAAAATGTTATTCATTTATTTACTTAACTCAAAGCATCATGGAACACTCGCTCTCCTCTTAAAGGTAATTATTAAACTTGCTTAATTAACTTCTGATCCATACAAAAGGTAATTCACTTGCAGCAGTGAAGTATAACTTTGTACTTGACTCAATGCATCATAGAGCACTCCCTCTCCCCTCCCCTTCTACCTGCACCCAGGCATAGAAAGTCTTTTCCGGACAGGACGTCTGTGTGCTTTGTAGAGGTCTATTCAGGGCTGTCATTTCCATCTTAGTGTGAAATGGAACGTTTCAAGTTCTTACAAGACACTAATATCTGTTCCACTTGACCGGGGCTAAACCATGTTAGACGCTCAACGTGAAGCACCTGCAACATTTTTATTTCACATAAAGTGGCAATAACTTCCTCGGGGTGATCTTCCAGTTGTGGCAAAGTGTGAAGTTGCAAATGGGTAAGCGGTAGTTGAGCTAAGGAGCTCAAGTCTGAAAGGGAAAAGCTTGAATTCCCACTGGCCCTAAACACTTTGATTCCTACTTCCTGCCCATGCACTTGTCTCTTGGACAACTCTTCCGGGACAAAACTACTCATTTGTGTGTGAGGTCTGCTGGATCAGCTTGGGAATATTGGATGCTTTCTGCCAAATGGTCACTGGGGCTTCCTATGATATTATTTGGCAATGTAGGCATTTTATATGTATGGGTTTTGTTGATATTGTATAATGATGCTTGTATTCTATTTTGTTTTGTAAACGGAGGTTTGATAAATTAGAGTACAGCCTCAGCGTCCCCTGCGTGGGATGTCTTTATTGTAAAGGACCGGCTGGTAGATTGCCTTCAGTGTTACCACTAGGGTTGTTTCGGCAGATCTTTTAAGCGGATCAGGGGTGAGTCCTCTTTCACTTCTCTTGTCCTGATTTGGCTCCGAAGAGTCTGCTGGACCTAAAGCAATAACCATGTAATGTAATGTAATGTCGTCTTCCTCACTTGACGAGGAGGACTCAGTCTGGTAGCTTCCCGCGCTTCATCGTCCCAGTCGTGCGGATCTATGGACACACGCATATACAGACGCATTTATAAATAAATATGCTCGATATTTTATGTAATATAAAACGAGAACAATGGTTAGCAATGCTAAATGGTAAATAGCCAAGTATTTTAACTTTATTTAACGTTTTTTTTTACAGTCAGTCTGCCGTTTAAGACAAAATGCCTATCTCAGCTCTGTCTTAATTTGCAAATTGCCGATATCAATCGCTTCACATTGAAGATGATGCTTGGAACAGCATTTATAGCCATTTTCCTACAACACCTAAGAATAACAAGTTCTAAAATTGATTACTTACCTTTGTCTTCTGATTGAAGTATGTTTTGCAACATCTCTGTTGCTTTTTCAGCCAAAATTTGTTCAATGCGTCTGGGCGCCGCCATATTGGCTGCAAAATGCCTATGTCAGGAATGAGATAGGCAATTTTGGCATACGAAGCTGTGGCGACCGTTACGATTTAGATAGAGACTTGTACTCTCTAGCACAGATGGCTTGTCTTCCCAGGGCTTTGTTTTTACCCTTACTGCACAACTGCCTAAGTCTGAGTTAGGCATTTATGTTATGAGCGTGACGACATGCACTTTTGACAGAATGACCGGGTGCTTTACGTGCTCCGGCAGCGACATCCTTCGTCGTGATGCGAATCTGTTAGGCTCTTTCTGCTGCCAGGTTCTACCACTAACACACCTTCACTGGCATTAAACGTCCAATAAAATTATAAAATGAAATAAAATTTAAAAACGACTATAACACAAAACAACAACAACAGGAATTTATGTTTGTATACAGGAATATGGCAAATTCAAGTCTGATCATTCGCTTAGAGGTGGACTCCAAGAACGCCACAATTTTTGGATCTAGTAATTCCAGGCTCAACGGTATTCACGTTTACCACCAGGGTCTTCTCGACACAGGTAAATGAAGCAATTTATCATCTATTAAGTAACTGAATTAAGCAATCAATAGCTCAATCATTCAAACAATCAAGTAAGTAGTCGTCCAATACTACTACTACTACTACTACTAATAATAATAATAATAATAATAATAATAATAATAACAACAACAAATGCTGGACCCTAACAGGTGCAGGTTCCCTCGCATGCGCTAGCGAGCGCGCACACACACACACACACACACACACACCACACACACACACACACACCCACACACACACACACACACACACACACACACACACACACACACACAGTGAACAGTGAAAGAAAATACATTAAACGAATATAAAATCTACAATAATGTTTGTTAACACTTAACCAAGAATTAAAATAGATGCAATACAACTTTATTCTTCTCAAAATTAGCAATGACAGTGGTAACATTAGCAATTTCACGTTACATACATGATACACACAACGAACAATCACATCCAACAATAGAAGCACTATTATATTGGATCCATTAAACTAAGTGATGAGGCAGAGGTATTAATTACAAACTACTCCATATGGGGTGTCGGATAGCGCAGTGGTTGGAGCACTCGCTACGGTGTCGCAAGTTAAGCACCGTCCAGTGCGGTTAGCACTTGGATGGGTGACCGCAAAACGTGAAACAACAAATAACAACGCCCCCAGTTGACTCAACTGTGACTGTGTACCTACTCTCTTAAGGGTGGGGAAGGTAAAGCAGCGAGGGAGAGAGATGGGCATCACCCTCATTACGCAGGCCCAAGATAAGTGTGATCTCCAACATCACACTCCCCTACGGCAACAAGACTATGGGACCACCTTTACCATTACCTTTTTTACTCCATATCTAGTTGCATAACAATCATAAACTCTCTCTCCTGCACACACACACGCCTGACTCTTTTAATGATACATAAGATTCACATAAGATATGTTGGCTCAAATACAATACAAGTAATGATACACATACGCCCATTAATAATATACATATAATATTTGACAAATTGCTTGACCCAACAAATTTACCAACAACAAATAAGCTGAAATAAATAATGAAATAAATAAATTAATTAATCCGTTAGATCATACCGAGAATAAATCGATCGAACACCTGTCATCACTTGCTTCACCTGTAGACATAAGCTGAGAGGCAAGCATGATCCCTACGTTTATTTGACAGTGCCACCACGTGTGTATTAGCCGTCCGAGTATTTCACCATTTTCTACAGGTGCAAACGGGTGCGGTGCAAACAACGGCGGGTGCAGCGTGTTCTGTGTCCCGTTGCCTGGCAACAGCAGCAAGTGCATGTGTCCTGATGGACAGAGGTGGACACAAACTGGAGGCTGTGTAGCTGGTAAGACCACTGGCAAACTACGAACAATAAACTGCTAAAAATAATATCTATATTAATTAATAAATTACATTAATTTATTTATTATATTTTTTAAATCTGGAATGGGCAGTTGTCCACACACGATCAAAGAGCCCAAGAATGTATAGCTAAAATATTATATTAATTGAATAATTAATTACATTAATTTATTTATTATATCTATTTTTTTTAAATATGGGATGGGCAGTTGTCCTCACACGATCAAAGAGATCATGAATATATTGCTAAAATAATATATTAATTTATATATATAAGCTTAGATAGATAGATAGATAGATAGATAGATAGATAGATAGATAGATAGATAGATAGATAGATAGATAGATAGATAGATAGATAGACAGATAGATAGATAGATAGACAGATAGATAGATAGATAGACAGATAGACAGACAGATAGATAGATAGATAGATAGATAGATAGATAGATAGATAGATAGATAGATAGATAGATAGATAGATAGATAGATAGATAAAATCTGGGAATGGTCAGTTGTACTCAAACGATCAAAGAGACCATGAATATATTGGATGCTGAATATATATAATATAATAGGCAGTTATTTGATTGGACAATGACAGCCCATGATTCAATTATGTATTTGTTTTGCCTATCCCATCCTATCCCGTAACTCTAAAGTCGTTAGGGCACCACAGATCATCGTTTAACCAGAGTACTCAATCTTTCTGTTCTCAGTGTGATGATATTCTGGGGAAGATACGTTTATCTTACAAGGGGAGTAAGACTTGTACATAGATGGGGCGTTAGGCTACCTCTATCGGCCGTTCTTTTACTAGAATTCCAATGCGGTGTGAAAGACTAATCACGGTGCTTGGTCACATAAAATTTATATTTGTTCTCGGGTTTTAAAGTATCATTTGGCTCACTTTGAGAAATGCTTATTACTAATCAAAGGACTAGGTTACTTGGTCTCAAGAGAAGAAAAACTAGTAGACACACAACAATACAAATAGAATGACACCAGTCGTATGTATGTGATTTCAACTTTTATATAGTCCACACAAATTCTAACATTACTTCATTTAAATGTAAATTAATAATTATAAGTGTTCAATGTGCTGGATAATTTCTCTAGCAGTTCTTCATCACTGGCTAAGAATTCTAATATTGTTCTGGTTTTCGTAGTCTAGCAACATTGTTTTGGTGGTCGACTCTGGGTCCGAGGGGGTTAGAGCTCAGTTGGCATTTGAGGGAGACTTAGCTTCAAAGCGGCTGCGTGAGCTTGAGTCCGTCGATCAGGTTGAGGGTTCTTGCCTCTCAGGATGATCGGGTGAGTCGTGTAACGACGGGGTTGGACGTGGTGAAGTAGATTCTAGATGATCTATTTCTCTTCCACGGGAGCAAGCGTCATGCGTTGACTGCACAAACCGTCCCAGAGCTGATTTCTAGTCTCTGGGAATCGTGACTGTCTCTAGCCTATCACTTTTCTTGATGAAGCTGAGAGCTTGGGGGTTCACGGCAGTTTGTTCCTTTGACCCTCGTGGCTTCGTACTTCGTATTCGACTGACGAGCTAGAGTTTAGGGTACGGTGATAAGCGCGGGGTTCTACGTCCTCTGACCAATCGTTTAATTCTCGTTTCTAGTTAATCTCGTTCCTACGGGAGTACATTTGAATCTTCTTTTTGGAAATTCCTCTCACCTGTTCTATTTGGGAGACAGGCTGGTTATGCCTTGACGTCGAGTGTCAAAGCCGAAACAGGGTAGATTCAATAGAGAGGCTAGTTATCGCTTAAGAGCCCCTGGTCATATTGGTGGAGTAAGCTATTTAATGTTCCTGTTTAGCGAAGTCTGCTAGATGGTAACTGGAGTGACCGTTTGAAGGAGGTTAATTTAGCACATGTGCGCTTCTCTTTAGATAACTAGTAAATTAACGTCAAGTTATATTGAATCCTATCTGTTTATCGCTGAGCTGAATTTACCACATTTTTGCCAGCAACATTTCTGCTGTTACACTCAGCAGCCCTCGTAGTTTCGCTCAGTGCCAAGCCAGTCCATTCTCGAATGTGGTCTTCCCAACTCTGTTTCTGTCTCCCTCTTCTTCTGCCTCCTTGCACCGTGCTTGCAGGAGGGTCTTTGCAAGACCTGATGCTCTAGTGACGTGGCTGTACCATCGGAGTTTCCGTTTCTTTACCTCTGTGAGCATGTCATCGTTTTGTCCAAAGGCTAGTAATTGTGTGCTAGTCTGTCGGACTTCTTCTGTGGTGATGTGCTGGGTACAGGAAATGCCCAGAAGTCTTCTGTAGCACCTCATCTCCAAGCTTTGTATTCTTCCTTATAGGTCTGCTGTGAGGGTCCATATTTCGCAAGAGTATATATGAAGATAGAGAAGACAAGGGAGCGCAGCAAACTTAGCTTGAGGTGTAGACTGATGGTCCTGTCTTTCCAAATGGGCTTCAACCTTGTTAGGACAGCAGTGGTTTGTGCTATCCTGTTGCACGTTGGAACTCAATGTCTGATACAATTGCTCCTAAATACTTAAACTGTATACCGTTTTGAGGGATTGACAGTGGACTTTGATGTCCGTGTTGATGCCAGTGGTATTGTTGGTCATCATGTTGGTCTTCTCTCCACTTACTTCCGTTCCAAAGGCTCTGGAAGTGGTTTCGAGTCTCTGAACGAGCTGTTAAAGTGCTTGTTCTTCTCCAGTCAATCCAAAAATGTTATCCGCAAAACGAAGGTTGGAGATTGCAATACCTCCAATGCTGACTGTGCCTTCATGATCTGCAAGGGCATCTGACATGATGCGCTCCAGAAAGATGTTGAAGAGTGTTGGAGAGAGTAGGCATCCTTGATGCACGCCGATGGTTGTTCTGAACCAGTTGCCGATGGTTGTTCTGAACCAGTTCCCCATGGCGCTGTTGTGGTGGACTGCACTGGTAGCCTACATTACATTACAATACATTATTATTGCTTTAGGTCCAGCGGACACACTGGTAGCTAAGTCATATAGGCAATTGATGACTTCAATAATGTTGGAGCTGATGTTGTACACTCTCATGGTTGCCCACAGAGCTGCATGCCAGAAACGCTTTCTTGACGTTTACAAACATATGATATAGATTTTGTTGGTGCTGTATGTATTTCTCGCAGATTATTTTGAGGTTGAAAATCTGCTCAGTGGTACTT
The DNA here is from genome assembly GCA_036898135.1 of Oncomelania hupensis. NCBI lineage: Eukaryota > Metazoa > Mollusca > Gastropoda > Littorinimorpha > Pomatiopsidae > Oncomelania > Oncomelania hupensis. Next base: position 17,813,243 of record CM072525.1, on the reverse strand, counting down.
CGCTCTACCCTGAATCCTGCTTGTTCTTCAGCTATGATTTGTTCAGCTTTGTTTTGCAGATGTGCCAGAAACCAGCACAACAACCACTACCACCGCTACAAGTACTCAAGGTGGGTAGTTTTATATAATATTCTTATTATTTTTTATATACACCAGGCTAACATATTTATACACAGTAGCACGTAAAAGTAACCGGTTTGTTAGCATCTATAGTTATACCCCACCTCAGTTTGGATCAATCTGTTGTGTTGGGTCTTCAGCCTACCTGTACTACTCTTTGCATTTCCTGCATGTTTAGTTTTTAATGACCTGGTCTCCCAGTGTGAAAATTGTCCCTGTATATCTCTAGTACGTGCTTATCAGGACTGATCTGTTGACTACCCTGCTTTTGATGCCCTGGAAAATGTTGCCAAGCTAAGGGAACTTTAAGTAAACAAAAGGGCCGATCACCCGCACTTAATTGGAAAGTTTGTGGAAGGCTCGGGGAAGTTCAAACACTTTTTTTTGAGGTTATCAGATCCCGAACCTAGGTTCTTATCCTATCCTATCCTGTCCCGTAACCCGAAAATCGTAGGAGCACTACAGATGATCGTTTAACCAGCATATTCCATCTTTCTCTGTCCTCAGCAGCCCTGATGGCTTCGCTCAGTGTCAAACCAGTCCATTCTCGATTGTTGTCATCCCACCTCTTTTTCGGTCTCCCTCTTCTTCTACCTCCTTGCACTGTGCCTTAAAGAATGGTCTTTGCAAGGCCTGATGATCTGGTGACGTGGCCATACCATCGGAGTTTCCGTTTCTTCACCACTGTGAGCAGGTCATCGTGTTGTCCAATGGCTTGTGTGATGGTCTGTCGGACTTCGTCGTTGGTGATGTGTTGGGTATAGGAAATTCCCAGAAGTCTTCTGAATTTTTTGTTTGTTATTGGAACAACCTAGGTTAATGGACCTTGTTTTGGGCAACAGGTTCAGCAACCTAGGTTCGGGATCTGAGGACCTGGAAAAAACTTTTTGAACCTCCCGGAACCTTCCAATTACGACATTTCATTAGCGTGACTGAAACTCCCCAGAAAACTGATTCGCGCTGATTTGATGTGCTTCATAAGACGTAGCTTATATGCAAATAAACCGGGAGCTTGTCTATGTTTTACCAGGTCTGTAGTCCTACGTATTCGTCATCTTATAGTCATTGGTGTCTAATAAAATTAATATACATCTAATATTTACACACATAACCTCACACACATGCTTATGCACATCCGCACGCATAGTAAATAAATGTTGTGTCTGTCGTCCATTGGACTTTTTTTTTTAAAACGGTCATTCCCTGTAGAACAAGCTCCCTCTTTCTATGCGGCAAAAGCCAACGTTCTCTTCTTTTAAATCTGCTCTTAGAACTCATCTTCTTCTCCAAAGCTGATTATCTCATCTGCCAACAACTCTATCTGTATATCGAACTGCTAATCCCACCTCTACATTATACCTTTTTTTTTAAAGTTGTCATATAATTATTATCTGTGCGCGCGCAACCTCTGTGTGTGTGTGTGTGTGTGTGTGTGTGTGTGTCTGTGTGAGGACAGGGATGCACGAGAGAGAGAGGGAGAGAGAAAAAAAGAGGGAAGAGAGAGAGAGGGAGGAGTGAGAGAGAGAGAGGGAGAGAGAGATTCATTCATTCACTCATTGAAATAAATGCAATTGACTTGTGCTGTAATAGAATACATTGCCACAGAACTGCTCACACAGTTCAGTGATTCATACATTTGCCCATATTTCATACCCAAGGAACACAATTGTTTAGTGTGTGTCCATTACGCCAGTGTTAATGTTGTGTTTTTTGGGGGTGCGTGGTTGTGAGTTAATTGTCTTCATGAGCCTGTTGGTTTTAATGTTATATCTCTGTCAGAAGACGACGCTTTGCATAATAACGCTCTGTCGAAAATTCGGAATAAACTGTCAAAATGTGTGTGTGGGTGTGTGTGCGTGTGTGTGTGTGGGTGTGTGTGTGTGTGTGCACGAGCACTTTTTTGAATTATTGTTTAATAAGATCAGGCGCCTTATAAGTATTATTATTATTATTATTATTATTATTATTATTATTATTATTATTATTATTATTATTATTATTATTATTATTATTATTAAACCATTTCGGAACAATGGAAAACAATATAAAATCTTGGGGAACATAGGCCTATAGGGATAGCTCAGTGGTCAGAGCGCACGACTTGTATGCGTGCGTGCGTCACTGGCGACGTGGGTGTCACGTTACACACACATATATATATATATATATATATATATATATATATATATATATATATATATATATATATATATATATATATATATATATATATATATATATATATATATATATATATATATATATGTATATATATATATATATGTATATATATATATATATATATATATATATATACATATATACATATATATATATATATATATATATATATATATATATATGTATATATATATATATATATATATATATATATATATATATATATATATATATATATATATATATATATATATATATTTCTCCATTGATTTTCCTGTACTTATGTAAATTTGTGTTGATTTATGTTTCTAGTAATAGAAGGGGGTGTGACAACAGAAGTATTCTTGAGAGTTAGAAAAGTGTGAGACGGGAGGACACGCAGATTTATCCACGCACGCATGCACGCAGTTCTTGATATAACCCCTTTCGTTACATACATCTCTAGTATGTGCTTATCAGGACTGATCTGTTGACTACCCTGCCTTTGATGCCCTGGAAAATGTTGCCAAGCTAAGGGAACTTTAAGTAAACTAAAGGGCTGATCACCCGCACTTCATTGGAAAGTTTGTGGAAGGCTCGGGGAAGTTCGAACACTTTTTTTTTTAGGTTATCAGATCTCGAACTTAGGAATTTTTTGGGCAACAGGTTCAGCAACCTAGGTTCGGGATCTGAGAACCTGGAAAATTTTTTTATTACCTCCCGGAACCTTCCAATGAAGACATTACATTAGCGTGACTGAAACTCCCCAGAAAATTGATTCGCACTGATTTGATGTGTTTCAATAGACGTAGTGGGTTCTTGAAGTCTACAAACATATTATATAGATTTTGTTGGTGCTGTAGGTATTTCTCGCAGGTTATTTTGAGGTTGAAAATCTGCTCAGTGGTGCTTCGCCCTACCCTGAATCCTGCTTGTTCTTCAGCTATGATTTGTTCAGCTTTGTTTTGCAGATGTGCCAAAAACCAGCACAACAACCACTACCACTGCTACAAGTACTCAAGGTGGGTAGTTTTATATATATTCTTATTATTTTTTTATATACACCAGGCTAACATATTTATACACAGTAGCACGTAAAAGTAACCGGTTTGTTAGCATCTGTAGTTATACCCCACTTCAGTTTGGATCAATCTGTTGTGTTGGGTCTTCAGCCTACCTGTACTACTCTTTGCATTTCCTACATGTTTAGTTTTTATTGACCTGGCCTCTTAGTGTGAAAATTGTCCCTGTACATCTCTAGTACGTGCTTGTCAGAACTGATCTGTTGACTACCCTGCATTTGATGCCCTGGAAAATGTTGCCAAGCTAAGGGAACTTTAAGTAAACAAAAGGGCCGATCACCCGCACTTAATTGGAAAGCTTGTGGAAGGCTCGGGGGAAGTTCAAACACTTTTTTTTTAGGTTATCAGATCTCGAACCTAGGTTCATGGACTTTTTTTGGGCAACAGGTTCAGCAACCTAGGTTCGGGATCTAAGAACCTGGAAAAAAAATTGAACCTCCCGGAACGTTCCAATTACGACATTCCATTAGCGTGACTGAAACTCCCCGGAAAATTTATTCGCACTGATTTGATGTGTTTCAATAGACGTAGCTTATATGCAAATAAACCGGGAGCTTGTCTATGTTTTACCAGATCTGTAGGCCTAAGTATTCGTCATCTTATAGTCATTGGTGTCTAATAAAATTAATATACCACTAATATTTACACACATAACCTCACACACATTCTTATGCACATCCGCACGCATAGTAAATAAAAGTTGTGTTTGTCGTCCATCGGACATTTTTTTTAAACGGTCATTCCCTCTAGAACAAGCTCCCTCCTTCTATGCGGCAAAAGCCAACGTCTCTTCTTTTAAATCTGCTCTTAGAACTCATCTCTTTCTGCAAAGCTGATTACCTTATCTGCCAATGACTCTATCTGTATATCGAACTGCTAATCCCACCTCAACATTAACACTACGTCATTCTAAAACAATACTTATGTCACTGTCTATGACGTATTGTCTATGAAGCATTGTCTAGAGGAAAGGCAGAGTACCACAGTCGCATGTAACATAGGCGCTTGTATCGCGACAGTAGGTTCGAGTCCTGACTTCAGCAAATTATTTTGTGATTGGTGGATATTATTGGCCAGCGCTTTGAGAAGCTCTCTGAGCTTGTAAGTGCGCTATATAAAAGTAATCTATTTCTTTTTTAGAAAACAAATTTAATTGTAATTTATGAATTATTTCCCTTTTACAATCATTGAAAACAACTGATCAAATTCCATGTATAAATTATATATATTTTCTTAATTATTGACACAATAGTTTTCATTTACATTTTACTTCTCTTTACAATGCAAGCAAAGAATCCAACCTTGCCATATGTACATTATTTCTCTTCACAAACGTTGAAAAATAAATATCAAATATAAATTTTTATTTCCTTGCATACAAAAACATACTTTCTACACTAATATTTCCTTCCATTCAAAATATCAAATATATACATGTTTATACAAATATGCTTGCATACAAAAGCATACTTTCTTCACTAATATTTCCTTCCATTCAAAATATCAAATATATACATGTTTATACAAATATGATTGCACACGAGCAAAATGGCCACATGGGGATTGCAGGTAGGCACTTGCGCTACCGGTGTTTTCCCTAGGACACGACGACTCAACACAACACAAAGACAACAAAGGTCTGAGTGGATCACAGACGTGCATGCAATTCTCTTCTTTTGACAGGACATCAATCCCAGGACGACTGGGACTGCCTCGCAGGACCATCACACCAGGATGACACACTGCTTGAGATAGGCGGCGAATAGTATAAAACCATGACCCACACAATCCACCCTTGACCAGAATTCCAATGCGTTGTGAGAGACTAATCACGGTGCTTGGTCACATAAAATTTATATTTGTTCTCGGGTTTTAAAGTATCCTTTGGCTCACTTTAAGACATGCTTTTTACTAATCAAAGGACTAGGTTACTTGGTCTTAAGAGAAGAAAAACTAGTAGACACACAACAATACAAATAGAATGACACCCAGTTGTATGTATGTGATTTCAACTTTTATATAGTCCACACAAATTCTAACATTACTTCATTTAAATGAAAATTAATAATTATAAGTGTTCAATGTGATGGGTAATTTCTTTAGCAGTTCTTCTTCATCACTTGCTAATGTAACAAAAGGACCTGTTTACCCTGCACAAGTTAAGCTTTTGCTTGTTTAGTCAGTATAAGATGCATAGGTTTCACGTAAATAAAACCAACAGAGTCCAACAAGACAGGTTGATATTTAAGATGGCGTTTATTCAACCAACTGCGCATGTGTGAACGTTAGTTGTTATGGAGTTGTGGTGATTGCTATAGTGACTGAATGCATAGGCCTGTGATGGTGATTGCTATAGTGACTGAATGCATAGGCCTGTGATGTGTATTATCCTACATCTCCCTCCCAAGTTTTCCCTTGCTTGTTTGGATGTGCTGTCAGGGTGTGCTGTAAATAAAACTATAAACTAAGAGTCTGGCAAATGATAGCCAGTCAAACAGGAATTCCACAGTGATAGTCATTCAGTCTCTGTCTAATCATGGGTAATAGTGAATTAGGCATTTAGCAAACTAGTCAGGATATTGTTCACAAAAACTACATAGGGCTACACGTATTTGTAATGTCTATTGTCACAGTTGTTGTCAGTTAATCATTCTGGAGTAGACAAGGTACATGTCACAACGATCACTGCCTTCTGCCTGTCGTCAGCCTATAAGCGCCGTGCGGAGTGGGAACAGAAGACGGCCCAGGCTGTGGACTCATGGCAGTGTGGGTCGATGGACCATCGCAGAAGGTGGATGCTCCAGGAGATACAGTGCTCGGTAAGAGCACGAGTGTTGCGCGGTTACGTCGGACGTCGCCGTGGCGGGTACGGACGATGTAGGATCGTGGATGAACCTGTCTAGTCACGGTCCCCGGTCGGTCAAGGTCTCTAATCCATACCAAAACGCCGTTTTCTAGAGGAGGCAATGACCGAGCTTTGTGTCTGCGGTCATAGGTCATCTTCTGAGCACTTTTGTTCCTCTCTTCCTTCTGCTGTAAATCACGGAGAATGGGGGTCTGAGGCATGAGTCTTTGTTGCAGGACGGGGAGACATGTACGAAGTTGTCTTCCCATGAGGAGTTGACTCGGTGACAGACCGTTTTGCAGAGGCGCTGTACGATATGCTAGGACACCAAGGATAGGATCTTCACTTTTCTTCAGGATATTCTTCAGAGTTTGTATAGCGCGTTCAACTTCTCCATTTTCCTGAGGGTGCTTCGGTGAGCACGTGACATGGTTGAACTTGTAGGACGTAGAGAAAGCTTTAAAGAGGCGGCCGCTGAACTGGGTGCCATTGTCAGACACGACAATATCGGGAATGCCGTGGCATGCAAAAATGGTCTTGAGTTTGTCGATGACGTGTGCGCAGGATAGATTGTCCAAACGTCTGAGTTCAGCCCACCTCGAGTAGTAGTCGACAGCTACAAGGTAGGTTTTTCCTTTCAATTCCATGATGTCAACTCCAATACGTAACCATGGACGTTCCGGAAAAGGGGATGGAACGAGGGGTTCTTTCCGTTCCGGTCTGCTTTTTGCACAAACTGCACACGTGGACACTTTGTTCGTGATACATGCCGTGATATTGGGCCACCAGACGGAATTCTGTGCGCTGGCGACACACTTAGTGACTCCCAAATGACCAACATGCAGTTGGTTGAGGATGTCGTCACGCATAGACTGAGGGATGACAAGACGATCGTCATAGAGTAGGAGGTCATCCACAATAGTGAAGTGTTGCCTATTGACCCAATACTGCTTGAGAACGACAGAACTAGGCGTGTCAGAGGGCCAACCTCGAGTGCAGAAATTTCGGATTTGTGCGGTCTCAGCATCTTGTTTCTGCTTGGTTCGGATTTCAGCCAGTTGTTGCGAAGTTGTTGAAAGCGTGCTCATTGTGACCTTTACAGATGATTCGATTTCTTGGACCAGATCGTCTGTGCTGACGTCGTAAGGTGCAGGAGCGCGTGAGAACGCATCGGCTGTGATCTGATTCTTTCCAGGAACGTGGAGAACACTGGGGGAAAAGCGCATCATCCTCAGGCGAAACCTGAGGATTCGAGGGGGCATTTTTGATAAGTCTGTGGAGCTGAGTAGAGGAACTAACGGCTTGTGGTCAGTCTCCACCTGAAAATCAAGTCCAATGACATATTCGGAGAGTCTCTCACATGCCCACACAACAGCAAGGGCTTCCTTTTCGATAACTGCATAGTTTTTCTCTGTGTCTGTGAGACTGCGTGAGATGTAGCACACAGGGTGACGACTTCCGTCATCTTGATATTGGAACATGACTGCTCCGATGCCCACTGAGGACGCATCTGTTGATATCACAGTACGTCGGCGAGGGCTGTAGTGGGCTAGTACTGGTGTGGATGTCAATGAGTCTTTGATCTTTTGGAAAGCTTTTTGTTGAGGAGCGCCCCACACCCAGTTGCTGTCTTTCCTTAGAAGTTGTCGTAAGGGCTCATTGAGTTCGGCAAGATCAGGCATAAATTTTGCGAGCTGATTGACCATGCCCATGAATCTCTGCAACTCAGTCATATTGGTCGGAGCAGGGAACTGAGTAATGGCAGCCACTTTGTTTGGATCTGCTCTAATGCCCGAGGCATCAATGATGTGTCCCAAGAACTTGACAGAGCTCTTGGAAAACTCGCATTTCTCGTTTGATAATGTGATTCCTGCTTCCTGAAGGCGAGTCATGACAGCTCTAACACGTCGATCATGTTCTTGTGTAGTAGCGGCGTGAATGAGGATGTCGTCCATGTGACAGACGACACCGTCTATGCTTTCCAGTAACGATGACATGGTTCTCTGAAATACTTCCGGTGCGCTACTGATACCCATGGGGAGGCGATTGAAACAGTATCGACCGAAAGGAGTGATGAAGGTGGTGAACAGTTTCGATTCTTCGTCGAGAGGTATCTGATAAAAACCGCTGTTGGCGTCTAGCTTTGTAAACACCTTGCTGCCGCTGAGTTTCGCTAGACTTTCATCAACTGAAGCCATTGGATGAATCTCCCTCCTGACAGCTGTGTTAAGACGTGTGAGATCTACACACATTCTTACATCTCCGTCCTGCTTGGGTACCACAACAATGCCAGAACACCAATCTGTAGGGACTGTGACGGGAGAAATCACTCCTTGATCTAACATCTTATCAATAAATTCTTTCAATTTTGGCAGGAGTGGATGCGGAATCTTTCTGGCTGTGTACTCACACACTGGCTCAGCTTCTGCTGCCAGAGTGATGTGATACTCTTGTTGTAAGCGCCCGAGGCCTGTGAAAAGCTGAGGAAACTCAGTCTTGAAGGAGTTGTGTGAGTTGACATTGTCGATGCGGGCAACGATTCCGAGTTTTTCCGAGGCATTTTTACTCAAAAGGGAGCATGGCTGATTTTTTAGAACATACACGTCCTCTGTTATTGATCGACCGTGATACTGTCGAGTAGCCTGGAAAGTTCCTTTATGTTCGAGTTTAATACCTCCAGCACCGCGTAGTCGTCGTCCTTTCAGACTGAGTTTTACGTTCTTGAGCCAACCTTCACGATCGCTGACTACAGAAACAGCGGCTCCGGTATCGATCTTGAAAGCAGTGATGTGGCCATTCACTGCAATCTCTGCAGTCCAGAGATCATCGTTATCCACTTCAAGAATGATGCCAATATCCACGTCGGTTTCAGACTCAGAGTCATCATCTGCAAGCTGATGGACATTCTTATTTCGTGAGATGCCCCTTTTCCGTTTTCTACACACCGCTCTGAAGTGGCCCTTGATGTTACATTCATGGCAGACTGCATTTCTTGCTGGGCATTCGCTCCGAGGATGAGCAACACCGCCACAAAACCCACACTGTGGGGACGAAGATGGTGCCGATGAGGAAGGAGTCTGCCTAGTAAACCCGCGAGACGTCAAATGTTTTGGCTTCGATTTGACGTAATCAACAGGAGTGACGTCATCGCCTCTGATGACGGTTTTCGAAGATTCACGAGCTTCGTATTGACGGCTGATTCTGATGGCGTCTGCTAGAGTGAGATTATCTTTCGTTTGCAGACGGTCAGATAACGCGTCGTTGCGAACGCCGACGACGATTCTGTCGCGAATGAGTTCGTCCCGAAGATTGCCAAAAGCACATCTGTCGGCGATCAGATGGAGATCGTGGATGAACGCGTCGATGTTTTCGTCTTCTTTTTGTGCGCGCTTGTTGAATATGGCTCGTTCAACAATTGTGCTCGTTCTTTCAGAAAAATAGTTCGATATTTTAGTGTGTACCTGCTTGTAGGAGTCCCTGTCCTCGTTGATTTTCAGGATGTTAACTAGATCAGTTGAACTGTCTCCGATAACATAGAGAAGAGTTGTCACTTGGTCTCTCTGTGGCTTAGAGTGGAGGCCAGTGACAGTTCTAAAGCGGTCAAACCTCTGTACCCAGCGACTCCAGTCATCCTTCAATGCATTGAAGGGTGCTGGTGGAGGAAAGGAGAGAATAGGGTCCATCGCACCGCTGCCACCATATAAGATGCGTAGGTTTCACGTAAATAAAACCAACAGAGTCCAACAAGACAGGTTGATATTTAAGATGGCGTTTATTCAACCAACTGCGCATGTGTGAACGTTAGTTGTTATGGAGTTGTGGTGATTGCTATAGTGACTGAATGCATAGGCCTGTGATGGTGATTGCTATAGTGACTGAATGCATAGGCCTGTGATGTGTATTATCCTACAGTCAGGTAGGCTTAGAAGGTTACTGTTAGTCTAAAGCAGACGACAGAAGTGATCATGCGTAACACAGTAGCATGCTTGATGCACGCACAGTAGTGACATCATCGCAGCCTACGATGGTGTTTCGAATTTTACAATGGGAACACAGCTAGGTTATTTAGAACCAGTTCTGGGTGATTCAAGCTAAGACATAGAACGTCAGTCTAGTGGGAAACGCTGAGCAGTACACAGTACACTCTAGCAGAAATCTATCTCCTGAGAAGATTAGACAGCAGTAGTTGTTGAATATTCGAATTCAATCAAGTAGCCACGGCCTGACATTGTCAAACAGGTAAATGAACATACTTCTGTTTCATCGTGATGTATTTATATTATTGTTGAAATTATGTTTGTGAGTTTTGCTATGCTTTAGAACTGTTAGTCCCACGTTGCGTGTCCATGTGGCGAAGACGACCGGCCGACGCCATGTTGTATTATGTATGGATCCACTGTTGTTTAACCTATATGTATGCTTGCAGACCAGTGGCTGTACCTGAGAATGTTTATAATATTATTATTTCTTTTTGTGTATAGTTAGCCATGATTTATATTTGTATATGTATAGAAAATTATAGTGGAGATTCCAGTGGACCACAGACTTAGCAGAATGTTCGTCGCTTATTTATAGAGATGTGGAGCTATCACTGAGGACTTTGGCTTTCAGTGAGACGCTCTGCACAGACCTATTATACAGTGTTGTGCAGAATTACGTCTCATATGTTACAGACGAGCAGGCGTTATGTCGTGAGCCCAACTCAGCAAAAGACAGAACCAAGTCGACGCGTAGAGTTGGCTGCCGAGGCATCGCCAGCATTGCGCGCAGATAGCCCAACCGTCGAACCACACAGTCAAAGACTCAACGACAACACAGCGTGTCCCAGAAGCGACCGCAACGCAGCGCTTCAATCCCACAGTTAAGTGCAAGAAACAGTGCACTAAAACTCTGTATAAACAGGACCACAGTAGTCCACTCTTCAAGACTTCTGACCATTAGGTCAGAAAGTATCCAGTGCCCTATGATGAAAAAGTAGCTGCCTAGATTATCAGCGAGCGAACCATTGGCATTGACAATTGAACTTTTAAGTTAGTTTCGTACTTCGAAGATCGTGTATAGAGTGGATGAAATAAATGTGTGATTTTAACTGTTATCAAGTGGCTGGACAACATATGATTCATAGCCGTGTAAAAGCTAGTGTGACAGTGATATTTTACCATTTTTCTATCTATCTCTGTACACCAGCCTTAACACAGTTTGATTGATTGATTGATTGTTGCTTTAGGTCCAGCGGACTCTTCCGAGCCAAATCAGGACCGACCTTAACACAGACCGAGCTAAACAAATAAATGTATTAAGTGAAGTCAAAGGGAGATTACTAGCGATCCCCATCGGTTAAGACGAGGAGGTAATAGCAGTCCATTGTGCAGAGCCCAGCAACAATAAAAACCCCGTCACAGCTTAATTGGCGAGCGTAGTCAGGATCTGTGTATAATAGGAATTGAGTATAACCGGATCTAAGTACAATAGAATAAGATAACAGTATTAGCAGCAGTAGAATAACTTAGAATAATAGTAAATAGCAGACAGTTTGGTGCACTTTTCTTTTGTTTAAAAACCTTTTTGCTTCAATTCTTTTTGTACCTGTATGTTGCATTGTTCTTTTGCAGGTTTTGCTTAAGTAACTGTTGTATGTATGCCATTTGACTCTTGTTTTATTCTAGTATTGATTACAAATGTGATGGTCTTTGCATTGTTTTTATTGAATTGCAATATTGCTATTGTTTTTGTATTCCACGTGATTCAGAGGTTGGTCATAGACACTTTTGACAATGTCAGACCCAGTAGCCTTGAGATTATATGTCGGACTTCTTCTTTGGTGATGTGCTGGGTACAGAAAATGCCCAGAAGTCTTCTGTAGCTCCTCATCTCCATGCTTTGTATTCTTCCTTATAGGTCTGCTGTGAGGGTCCATATTTAGCAAGAGTATATATGAAAATCTGCTCAGTGGTGCTGCGCCCTACCCTGAATCTTGCTTGTTCTTCAGCTGTGATTTGTTCAGCTTTGCTTTGCAGATGTGCCAAAAACCAGCACAACAACCACTACCACTGCTACAAGTACTCAAGGTGGGTAGTTTTATATATCTTCTTCTTATTTTTTTATATAAACCAGGCTAACATATTTATAAACAGTAGCACGTAAAAGTAACCGGTTTGTTAGCATCTGTAGTTATACCCCACCTCAGTTTGGATCAATCTGTTGTGTTGGATCTTCAGCCTACCTGTACTACTCTTTGCATTTCCTACATGTTTAGTTTTTATTGACCTGGCCTCTTAGTGTGAAAATTGTTCCTGTACATCTCTAGTACGTGCTTATCAGAACTGATCTGTTGACTACCCTGCCTTTGATGCCCTGGAAAATGTTGCCAAGCTAAGGGAACTTTAAGTAAACAAAAGGGCCGATCACCCGCACTTCATTGGAAAGTTTATGGAAGGCTCGGGGAAGGTCAAGCCCCCTTTGTTTTAGGTTATCAGATCTCGAACCTAGGCTCATGGACTTTTTTGGGGCAACAGGTTCAGCAACCTAGGTTCGAAATCTGAGAACCTGGAAAAAACATTTTGAACCTCCCGGAACCTTCCAATTAAGACATTCCATTAGCGTGACTGAAACTCCCCAGAAAATTGATTCGCACTGATTTGATGTGTTTCAATAGACGTAGCTTATAATTATGCAAATAAACCGGGAGCTTGTCTATGTTTTACCAGGTCTGGAGGCCTGCGTATTTGTCATCTTATAGTCATTGGTGTCTAATAAAATTAATATACCACTAATATTTACACTCATAACCTCACACACATGCTTATGCACATCCGCATGCATAATAAATAAAAGTTGTCTGTCGTCCATCGGACATTTTTTTTAAACGGTCATTCCCTCTAGAACAAGCTCCCTCTTTCATTGCGGCAAAAGCCAACGTTCTCTTCTTTTAAATCTGCTCTTAGAACTCATCTCTTTCTGCAAACCTGATTATCTCATCTGCCAACGACTCTATCTGTATATCGAACTGCTAATCCCACCTCAACATTATACTTTTTTAAAAATGTTGTTATATAATTATTTTCTGTGCGCGCGCAACCTCTGTGTGTGTGTGTGTGTGTGTGTGTGTGTGTGTGTGTGTGTGTGTGTGTGTGGGTGTGTGCAAGCGCGCTTCTTTTGAATTATTGTTTAATAAGATCAGCGCCTTATAAGTAGTAGTGGTAGTAGTAGTAGTAGTAGTAGTAGTAGTAGTAGTAGTAGTAGTAGTGGTAGTAGTAGTAGTAGTAGTAGTAGTAGTAGTAGTAGTAGTAGTAGTAGTAGTAGTAGTAGTGGTAGTAGTAGTAGTAGTAGTAGTAGTAGTGGTAGTAGTAGTAGTAGTAGTAGTAGTTGTAGTAGTAGTAGTAGTAGTAAACCATTTCGGAACAATAAGAAACAATATAAAATCTTGGGGAACATAGGCCTATAGGGATAGCTCAGTGGTCAGAGCGCACGACTCGTGTGCGTGCGTCTCTGGCGACGTGGGTGTATATATTGTTGGAGATATTAATATATACGTTAAGATGTTAGAGGTTGAATGAACAGACTTAAAAGAAATTTATATAAATAGAATAAAGTTTCCCTTCTTACTGTGTCCAAGATTCGATAAAAGATTAAAATAATGTAGAGAAGTAGAAAATAAAGAATACAAGAAATTATTGGCTATTCATTCGTCCTGTTTACTTTTTTACAACTAAAAAAGAATACAACACTGGTTGATGGTAGATGATATTTATTTCATATCATATGATACGATGAACCCGTGATGACAAGGTTCTTATAAAAGTACTGTTATTTAAATCGTCACTTAGCTGACGTGGAGTTGTGTGAAATTCCTGACTTCCTTAGTTATAATAGTTCTTGATCTTGAAGTGTTGCTCCTAGTATTCTAATCAGGTCTCCATCTTCACGCTTGGTCAGGAGGAAGATAATTCGTCCAGCTGACTTCACATGGACGTCAAGGATATGGCGGAACCAATGTCATTAGAAGAATGTACATGGAAGATGGAGGTGGATTAGAATGAACATGTCAAGAGTCCAAAATAGTGCAATAAAATAAAAGAAAATCCTTTCCCTGCACACAAACAAATAACAGGGTCTAAGTACACAATCCACATCCCGTTGAATAACCAGCGAGAAACATCGTTGACTTTGTTTTGACAAGAACCCTGCATATTCACGGGTTATTGTATCTTATTCCCAAAACACAATAATGTTCCTTCCTCGCTGCTCATCTACACTGTTCCAATGATCAACAATGCAACAACATTCTTTATGAACTGAGCAAATATGTTAAAATAACTATTATCATATACATTCCACACACTGAAGAATTTATTTGAATTGAACAAAACGTATTAAAATAACTAATATCATATAAATTGCACACACTGAAGAATTTATATGAATTGAGCACAACATGTTAAAATAACTATTACCATATAAATTGCATACACCGAAGAATTTATAACGAATCACCTTAATAAAGGACGATGAATGATTCGCATGGCGCAATGGATACAAGTACAAGACTACCCATTTCTCAGCTTCACACATCGAATCTTAACTTACCAGCTCAGGATTCTTTTGTTGTGTTTACGACACTTGCTGTATGGTTGAGATGAGCTTTTCGAACCAAAGCTATGGCCCCTGTAGTCCAAAATAGTGGCCTGGGTTGAACAAACGTTGCTTGCCCTCAAAGATTAATAATAATAATAATAATAATAATAATAATTTATTTTGTATAGCGCACTTCTAACATAAAATGCTTCACAAAGCGCTTGATCACACGCAGCCACACACAGATACACACGCATAATAAATCTATTCTGCATTTAAAAACAAGACAACATGTAAACCTAGTAAAGGTAACAAACCAACAAATAAAAGTATAAAATCAGTCAATCAATCAATCAACTTATAAAATAAATGAATAATTTCACAGAAAAACACATGGATGCTGGAATGATTTCCCTAACGTATCGTTTTCACATTCAGCCAATCGAATGAATGATATACAAATTATCTATGGTAACAAAGCTACAATATTAGTCATGATACATTTAAAAAAAAAAAAGTCCAACACTACGTCATTCTAAAACAATACTTAAGTCACTGTCTTAAAGTCTATGACGTATTGTCTATGAAGCATTGTCTAGAGGAAAGGCAGAGTACCACAGTCCCATGTAACATAGGCGCTTGTATCACGACAGTGGGTTCGAGTCCTGACTTCAGCAAATTATTTTGTGATTGGTGGATATTATTGGCCAACGCTTTGAGAAGCTCTCTGAGCTTGTAAGTGCGCTATATAAAAGTAATCTATTTCTTTTTTAGAAAACAAATTTAATTGTAATTTATGAATTATTTCCCTTTTACAATCATTGAAAACAACTGATCAAATTCCATTTAAAAATTATATATATTTTCTTAGTCATTGACACAATAGTTTTCATTTACATTTTACTTCTCTTTACAATGCAAGCAAAGAATCCAACCTTGCCATTTATACATTATTTCTCTTCACAAACGTTGAAAAAGAAATATCAAATATAATTTTTTTTTATTTCCTTGCATACAAAAGCATACTTTCTACACTAATATTTCCTTCCATTCAAAATATAAAATATATACATGTTTATACAAATATGCTTGCATACAAAAACATACTTTCTACACTAATATTTCCTTCCATTCAAAATATCAAATATATACATGTTTATACAAATATGCTTGCATACAAAAGCATATTTTCTACACTGATATTTCCTTCCATTCAAAATATCAAATATATACATGTTTATACAAATATGCTTGCACACGAGCAAAATGGCCACTTGGGGATTGCCTGTAGGCACTTGCGCTACCGGTGTTTTCCCTAGGACACGACGACACAACACAACACAAAGACAACTAAGGTCTGAGTGGATCACAGACGTGCATGCAATTCTCTTCTTTTGACAGGACATCAATCCCAGGACGACTGGGACTGCCTCGCAGGACCATCACACCAGGATTACACACTGCTTGAGATAGGCAGCGAATAGTACAAAACCATGGCCTGCACAATCCACCCTTGACCAGAATTCCAATGCGTTGTGAGAGAATAATCACAGTGCTTGGTCACATACAATTTATATTTGTTCTCGGGTTTTAAAGTATCATTTGGCTCACTTTAAGACATGCTTATTACTAATCAAAGGACTAGGTTCTTGGTCTTAAGAGCAGAAAAACTAGTAGACACACAACAATACAAATAGAATGATACCAGTTGTATGTATGTGATTTCAACTTTTATATAGTCCACACAAATTCTAACATTACTTCATTTAAATGTAAATTAATAATTATAAGTGTTCAATGTGCTGGGTAATTTTTTTAGCAGTTCTTCTTCATCACTTGCTAATGTAACAAAAGGACCTGTTTACCCTGCACAAGTTAAGCTTTTGCTTGTTTAGTCAGGTAGGCTTAAAAGGTTACTGTTAGTCTAAAGCAGACGACAGAAGTGATCATGCGTAACACAGTAGCATGCTTGATGCACGCACAGTAGTGACATCATCGCAGCCTACGATGGTGTTTCGAATTTTACAATAGGAACACAGCTAGGTTATTTAGAACCAGTTCTGGGTGATTCAAGCTAAGACATAGAACGTCAGTCTAGTGGGAAGCGCTGAGCAGTACACAGTACACTCTAGCAGAAATCTCTCTCCTGAGAAGATTAGACAGCAGTACTTGTTGAATGTTCGAATTCAATCAAGTAGCCACGGCCTGACATTGTCAAACAGGTAAATGAACATACTTCTGTTTCATCATGATGTATTTATATTATTGTTGAAATTATGTTTGTGGATTTTCCTATGCTTTAGAATTGTTAGTCCTACGTTGCGTGTCAATGTGGCGAAGACGACCGGCAGACGCCATGTTGTATTATGTATGGATCCACTGTTGTTTAACCTATATGTATGCTTGCAGACCAGTGGCTGTACCTGAGAATGTTTATAATATTATTATTTCTTTATGTGTATAGTTAGCCACGATTTATATTTGTATATGTATAGAAAATTAGAGTGGAGATTCCAGTGGACCACAGACTTAGCAGAATGTTCGTCGCTTATGTATAGAGATGTGGAGCTATCACTGAGGACTTTGGCCTTCAGTGAGACGCTCTGCACAGACCTATTATACAGGGTTGTGCAGAATTTCATCTCATATGTTACAGCAGGCGTTATGTCGTGAGCCCAACTCAGCAAAAGACAGAACCAAGTCGACGCGTAGAGTTGGCTGCCGAGTCATCTCCAGCATTGCACGCAGATAGCCCAACCATCGAACCACACAGTCAAAGACTCAACGACAACACAGCGTGTCCCAGAAGCGACCGCAACGCAGCGCTTCAACCCCACAGTTAAGTGCAAAAAACAATGCACTAAAACTCTGTATAAACAGGACCACAGTAGTCCACTCTTCAAGACTTCTGACCATCAGGGCAGAAAGTATCCAGTGCCCTATGATGAAAAAGTAGCTGCCTAGATTATCAGCGAGCGAACCATTGGCATTGACAATTGAACTTTTAAGTTAGTTTCGTACTTCGAAGATCGTGTATAGAGTGGAGGAAATAAATGTGTGATTTTAAATGTTATCAAGTGGCTGGACAACATATGATTCATAGCCGTGTTAAAGCTAGTGTGACAGTGATCTTTTACGATTTTTCTATCTATCTCTGTACCCCAGCCTTAACACAGACCGAGCTAAACAAATAAATGTATTAAGTGAAGTCAAAGGGAGATTACTAGCGATCCCCATCGGTTAAGACGAGGAGGTAGTAGCAGTCCATTGTGCAGAGCCCAGCAACAATAAAACCCCCGTCACAGCTTAATTGGCGAGCCTAGTCAGGATCTGTGTATAATAGGAATTGGGTATAACCGGATCATAACATTACATTACATTATTATTGCTTTAGGTCCAGCGGACTCTTCCGAGCCAAATCAGGACCGGACAACCCCCGATCCGCATAAACGATCTGCCGAAACAACCCTAGTGGTAAAACCGAAAGCTCTCCACCAGCCAGTCACTTTACAATAAAGACATCCCACGCAGGGGACGGCTAAGGCTTCACCCCAACTTATCGAACCCTCGTTTACAAAAACAAAATAGAATACAAACATCATTATAAATTATCAACAAAACACATACATATAAAATGCCTACATTGCTAATAACATCATAGGAAGCCCTAGTGACCACCTGGCAGAAAGCGTCCAATATTCCCAAGCTGATCCAACAGACCTCATACACAAATAAGGAGTCTTGTCCCGGAAGAGTTTTCAAGAAAAAAGGTAGGAGACTGGTCTAGCGAAGAAGACGATAGTATAGCAGATTGATAGAACAGAGCAGGAATGAGAAAGAACAAATGAGAAAGACAGCGGCAGTGGGAATTTATAGCACTAAATTTCCAGTAAGTGGGGATACTATTTATACTGAAACCCCCGGCACCCCAACGGGGGTATAACCGGATCTAGGTACAATAGAATAAGATAACTGTATTAGTAGCAGTAGAATAACTTAGAATAATAGTAAATAGCAGACAGTTTGGTGCACTTTTCTTTTGTTTAAAAACCTTTTTGCTTCAATTCTTTTTGTGCCTGTATGTTGCATTGTTCTTTTGCAGGTTTTGCTTAAGTAACTGTTGTATGCCATTTGACTCTTGTTTTATTCTAGTATTGATTACAAATGTGATGGTCTTTGCATTGTTTTTATTGAATTGCAATATTGCTATTGTTTTTGTATTCCACGTGATTCAGAGGTTGGTCATAGACACTTTTGACAATGTCAGACCCAGTAGCCTTGAGATTATATGTCGGACTTCTTCTTTGGTGATGTGCTGGGTACAGAAAATGTCCAGAAGTCTTCTGTAGCACCTCATCTCCATGCTTTGTATTCTTCCTTATAGGTCTGCTGTGAGGTTCCATATTTAGCAAGAATATATATAAAAATCTGCTCAGTGGTGCTTCGCCCTACCCTGAATCTTGCTTGTTCTTCAGCTGTGATTTGTTCAGCTTTGCTTTGCAGATGTGCCAAAAACCAGCACAACAACCACTACCACTGCTACAAGTACTCAAGGTGGGTAGTTTTATATATATTCTTATTATTTTTTTATATACACCAGGCTAACATATTTATAAACAGTAGCACGTAAAAGTAACCGGTTTGTTAGCATCTGTAGTTATACCCCACCTCAGTTTGGATCAATTTGTTGTGTTGGGTCTTCAGCCTACCTGTACTACTCTTTGCATTTCCTACATGTTTAGTTTTTATTGACCTGGCCTCTTAGTGTGAAAATTGTCCCTGTACATCTCTAGTACGTGCTTATCAGGACTGATCTGTTGACCACCCTACATTTGATGCCCTGGAAAATGTTGCCAAGCTAAGGGAACTTTAAGTAAACAAAAGGGCCGATCACCCGCACTTAATTGGAAAGTTTATGGAAGGCTCGGGGAAGTTCAAACACTTTTTTTTTTTAGGTTATCAGATCTCGAACCTAGGTTCATGGACTTTTTTTGGGCAACAGGTTCAGCAACCTAGGTTTGGGATCTGAGAACCTGGCAAAAATGGATGGTATACAAATTATCTATGGTAACAAAGCTACAATATTAGTCACTAGTGGTTTTTGTACCCTGGCAAGCCAGGGTACACATGATGCTGTTTAAAATGTAGACAGAGAGAACTTTTGTCTGCGAGTTTCATTTGGACGATGATACCTCCCCATATCCCCCTTGATACCTCACCATACCCCCCCTGATATCTCCCCGTCCCCCCCCCCATGATGCCTCATCATACCCCCTTGATACCTCCCCGAACCCACTTGATACCTCCCCATACCCCCTTGATACCTTCCATACCCCCTTGGATCCTACCTGTACCCTCCTTGATACTTCCCCGTTGATCGTTTCGCAGGTATGAATGAAAGGAATCGACCATCACCATACCCCCTTATATATACCCGTATCCCCGTTATGCCTACCCATGCCCCTTTAAACCTACCCGTAGCCCCCTTTTACCTACACGTACCACCCCATCCCAATCCTTGGTAGTAGTAGTAGTAGTAATAATAATAATAATAATAATAATAATAATAATAATAATAATAATAATAATAATAATATTGAATATAGAATAATACAAATAGAAATCAGAAAAAACACCAAGGTTTTAAAATAAAATTTGATATAAGATATTATAATTGTTATTATAATAATAATAATAATTATTATTATTATTAGTTTATAAGTAGTAGTAGTAGTAATAATAATAATAATAATAATAATAATAATAATAATAATAATAATAATAATAATAATAATAATAATAATAATAATAAGATTGAATATAGAATAATACAAATAGAAATCATAAAAAACACCAAGGTTTTAAAAGAAAATTTGATATAAGATATAATAATAATAATAATAATAATAATAATAATAATAATAATAATAATAATAATAATAATAATAACAGTAATAATAATAATAATAATAATAATAATAATAATAATAATAATAATAATAATAATAATATTATTATTATTTTATAAATAATAATAATAAATAATAATAATAATAATAATAATAATAATAATAATAATAATAATAATAATAATAATAATAATAAATTAAAGGTAAAAAGCCTAAATTAAAAAGAAAAATATCCATATTTTAGTGTACTAAAAAAAAAAAAAAATAAATAAGCGTCCGGGTGAGCTTCGAACATGCGTCGCCCTGCACGGTGGGCGAATGGTTTTACTAACTGAGATACAAACGCTTCCTAGAAAGATCATCAATTTTTTGGTCTATATGGGAAAACATGCTGAAACCTCAATTTGATTTTTAAAGCGCGCGGAATGAGGGTATTACAGTTTGAGGACATTTTGTTTATTTATTTATCTCAGAAACGGTTAAACGTTCGGTAAGGAAATGTCGGCTATAACGATTTCGCTGGTTTTGAGCACACAGCAGGCCGATCAGCAGTGGCCAGCACCTGCCCAGATCAGCGTCCATAGGGGACAAACTTTATAGTAGAGGCGAAGAAGGACTTCCGGCTAAGCAATTTATATATATAGATGACACACACAAAAAATAATGTTCAACACTATGTCATTCTAAAACAATACTTACGTCACTGTCTATGACCTATTGTCTATTAAGCATTGTCTAGAGGAAAGGCAGAGTACCACAGTCACATGTAACATAGGCGCTTGTATCGCGACAGTGGGTTCGAGCCCTGACTTCAGCAAATTATTTTGTGATTGCTGGATATTATTGGCCTGCGCTTTGAGAAGCTTCCTGAGCTTGTAAGTGAGCAAAATGGCCACTTCAGGATTGCCTTTAGGTACTTGCGCTACCGGTGTTTTTCCTAGGACACGACGACACAACACAACACAAAGACAACAAAGGTCCGAGTGGATCACAGACGTGCATGCAGTTCTCTTCTTTTGGCAGGACATCAATCCCAGGACGACTGGGACTGCCTCGGAGGACCAT
This sequence comes from Oncomelania hupensis, assembly GCA_036898135.1. Classification (NCBI taxonomy): domain Eukaryota; kingdom Metazoa; phylum Mollusca; class Gastropoda; order Littorinimorpha; family Pomatiopsidae; genus Oncomelania; species Oncomelania hupensis. Next base: position 17,791,488 of record CM072525.1, on the reverse strand, counting down.
CACAGCAGGATGACACACTGCTTTAGATAGGCGGCGAATAGTACGAAACCACGGCCCGCACAATCCACCCTTGAATACCACTGCTGGCACTCTTAGAGTACTTCTCTTTTCAAATTTCTCTCTGCGACTCCACAATTTAGCTAGGTACAGCAGTTTTATTTGCTCACACTCTGAAATTTTGTGCGCACATTGCTCACTGCAAATCTTGCACGGCACGTGATAAAACGCGCCTGCCCTCATACCCGTATAGCAGCAGTGTTGACAAGTTTAGGGTGATGAAGCACAACTAACAAAACAATGCACGTGTTGAAATTACATGTTTTGCAAACTTTGCAATAAACTTTCATTTATTTTCTCTTCCTCACCTTCCACCCTCCACAACAGGTTCAGAAACCCTACTATAACAGGTTTAGAAAACAGAGTCGTGACACACCTTCCCCCTAAGACGAAAACGAATAGTTTTAAATTCAGTTCTCACGACTCTACATTCTGCTTAAGAAATCAGCAGGAAAATGTTCCTTCCCAGCAATGCTCTGTACAACCAACAAAAATGGTTATAACTGTAATGCCCATCTCATCATTCTACAATTTCTGGTTTTTGCTAACTGCAAGTCTTGTAGTGGACGATGGCCTGTCTGAATCACGACTATCCAGTCGTACAGATATTGTTTGAACTTCCACACACACCCACACACCAGTGCTAAACATTCCTTCTCAATTGTGGGATAGGTTTTGCTAGCACTTGCTATGGGCCCTTGGTCTTGACAGAGTATCGCTCCTATTCCTACATCTGACACAACTGTCTGCAGAACGAACTGTTTGCCTGGATCTGGCATGCAACAAACAGGATTAGAACACAATCTAACCTTGAGTGTCTGAAAAGTGTTTTCACAATCTTCCGTCCAAACAATGGGACCCGTTTTACCTCCTTTGTCAGATCGGTCAGAGGTACATTTACCGCTGCAAAGTTTGGAACAAATTTCCTGTAGTGTCCTGCAAGTCTCAAGAATGACCTAACCTGGTTGTAGGACGAGGTGCGTTTTGGCTCTTCTCCGGCCATCTTACTCTGTTCTGGCTGTGTCTTGCCCTGTCCAACCATATGTTTTAAGTACTATAGCTTGTGGAAGCTAAGGTAAAACGTAGATGGATGAGCTGCTAACTGCACTTCTCTTAGTCTATCAAACAAAATCTTCAGCAGTTCTAAATGCCTTGCCATTGTTTCTGTTGCTACCATCAAGTCATCCATGAAATTGACTTTCCTTCAACCCTCACGGCACAATATCTTGCGCATCGTGCGGGAGAACACTGCCCCACTGTTCCTAAATATATTTATAGTCGTGCAGATTGGGAAATGTATCAAAATCTGTTATTGTCATATGATACCAATTTTATTAATTCCAATGATATTAATGATGTATCTGTTAAATTTATGCAACTAATTCACTTAGCAGCAGCAAAGTCTATTCCCCAGAAACGAACATATACAGGAAATATCTGGTGGAATGACACATGTGAAACAGTAGTTAAGGAAAAAGAAGATTGCTTATAAAACCTGGTTAAAATATAGATCAGTAGGAAATTTTAAAGAAATGAAAACATATAAAATTAAATGTAATAAAATAATTGCTTTTGAAAAAAGACAATTTTGGTCGGAATATTGTAAATCTGAAATAACTAATTCTCATGATGCTGCAAAAGTATAGAAAAAATTATCAGAAATGAGAAATGGATGACTTGATGGTAGCAACATCTTATATGCGTTTGTAATACCGGACTTTCTTTTTTCAATTTCACAGTTCTAAAGTCTATATCTCGCACAGAACAAATTCTTCGGTTTTACATCGAACTACACCGTTACGCGTGTGTTTGTTTGTACTGCTGCTAGCCATGGACAGAGCGACCTTTGGCCTTGACCCCTCGACCTCAACCTCTGCATACGGTTTTCGCGGTGGCTCATGGGTGTGGTTCTGTCTGTCGTGCTTGCATGCAGTATGTTGGCTCGTGTGCGAACTGTGGGTGTGTGTGAGTGTGTGCGTGCGTGTGTGCGCGAAAGCTTTTGGGTTATGGCCTATTATAGATGTGCGTTTTAAGGAAAAGCTCGTATAATTTTTAGAAAAGTTGTATAGTAACATAGTCACTTGAACTGTAATTCTGTAGCCCACTGCCTGTCTTAGCTTGCTACATGTGTGTGTGTGTGTGTGGGTGTGTAGGTTTGTGTGTGTGTGCGTGCGTGTTATCTCGATTCTGAGACATATTCCTGGTGTTTTATCTTGGCAATAAAATTATTTGACTTGACTTGACTTGACTTGAAATGGATTTCAGCTTCCTCAGTGTCCTTTAAAATTAATAAATAATGATTTTCCCTCACCTAAAGAAAAAGCTGAAGAACTTGTAAAAAGGTTTGCTAATGCTAGTAATTTGTCAACTAACAAAAAAAAATGAAAAAAACGTTTGGAAAATACTAATGAATATGAAGCACCCCCATCAAATAATAATTTATATATTAATTCTGAAATTAAATATCATGAAGTAAAATATGCTATTTTAGATTTAGGAAGAAAAATGTCTGCTGTAGGAATAGACGGTATATCATATAACTTATTGATGCATCTTCCTGAAAAATGGATACACATTTTACATACTATTTTTAACAAATGCTGACATATGGGTACTTTACTTGATTATTGGAAATCTTTTATAATAATACATATTTTAAAATCAGGTAAGCCCCCGATCACTTACGTCAAGTTAAAGACCAATATCACTAACATCTCATGTATGTAAAGTAATGGAAAAGATTATTTTAGAAAGAATATCATATTATTGTATAAAACATAATATTATACCAGTTAATCAGGCTGGTTTTCAAAAAGGAAGATCAACAGTAGACCATTTAGTAAAAATCACGACCCATATTAAGAGACAATTTGCAAAAAGAAAAAGCGTTTTAGCAACATTTTTTGACATTACCGAAGCATATGACAGAGTATGGCATGCAAGATTAATGTACAAACTAAAATCAATTGGTTTGTCAGGTCGTATGTATAATTACATTGGCACTTTTTTTAAAGAGATAGAAATGTAAAGGTAAATGTGGGGAATTCATATTCGTCTAGCTATACAACAAATATGGGAATTCCACAAGGATCTATAGTTTCACCAATGTTATTCAATATATTAATGTATGATTTACCGAAGGAGTTGAGTAATAAAGTATCACTAGTTCAATGTCCTGATGACATAGCAATATGGATGAATGTAAATTTAAAAAAGAAAACATCCTTGTATGAAATTAAATATATTACCAAGTTATATAAAAAAGAATTAAATAATATCAGTCATTTTATGCATCGCAATAGTCTTGACTTGTCAAAAGAAAAAACTAACCTGATATTATTTAATCATGGTCAGGAGCCTAGACAATTTCCAAAATTAAAAATTGAAAATGAAGAACTCAAGTATGTAAAAGAGGTTAAATTTTTAGGCGTTTATCTAACATGTAAACTGCATTGGAAACGACATATAGAATACTTAATACAGAAGGCTGTCAAAAGTTATAATTTATTGAAAATTATTAACAAACATGCTTGGGGATAAGACGTTAAAACACTGATTCATATCGCCTGTGCTTTAGTTAGATCCAAATTAACATACGGACAGGAAGCGTATTTTTCATCCCCTAAATGTTATCTTAAAAAGTTACAAAGCTTAGACAGTAAAGCAATAAAATTAGCACTAGGGGTCCCAATTCATACAAAAACGACAGAGGCCTATACACTTGCGGGAGTTATTCCTCTTGATGACTGGCGAAAGTTATCATGTGACAAATACATAGTAAGAGCAAATGCAATTAACAACAGTACTGACGAAGAACTGTTCATACGATTTGATTTAGATTTTCCTAAAAATTTTCCCAAAAAGTGAACTCCTTTACAACAATAGGTACCTTTACAAAAGATCTGATTCAAATTGCTTTAACGCATATTGAGTGTTTACATAAAACTATTATTTCACCAGTACCTATGTGGGAACTAGAAAAGGCTAAATTTGATATCTGTTGCCGTAATGAAAATAAGAACCACAACCCTCTGCTTACTGTATTTGAAGTTCGACATCATATACATGAGACGTTTTCTGGACAACTGAAAATATATACTGATGGATCTGTTCATCACACAGATGAAGCAGGAGCTGCGTTTGTAATACCGGATTTAAATATATCAGAATCGTATTATTTAGGGAAAAGATATTCGATATTCACTGCTGAATTAATTGCGATATTAATGGCTCTAAATACAATTTCTACTCTTTCTGTGAGTATATGCAGCTTTGTTTTATGCGTAGATTCTATGTCAGTTTTACAAGCATTGAATTCAAATAATAATGGTGAAAGAAAATAAATTATTTTGGAAATTAAAAATATTATTCACTGTTTGATAACTAATGGCACTCAGGTGAATTGTGTCTGGATTTGCTTACATAGTGGTTTCCTTTATAATGATTGGGCTGATCGGGCTGCAAAACTTGGTGCTTCAAATATTAATTCTCAAACAATAAAAATACCGTTGTCTTCTAAAGAAATTCAAACCTCTATAGAAAATAAATTTGTAAAAGACATTAAACTTACTTGCAACTATAATAAACCTTATGGAATTGCTAGATCAGTTTCAAGTATGGCACATAGAATAATATTAAACTCAATTAAAACCAAATATTGTAAAAATGTAAAATGTATATGTGGTGAATCTATTTCTCTGAAACATGTATTACTTCAATGCATTAATATGCGTCCATTTTTGCCAACTGATGTTTCTATTATTGATTCCATTGATAACATAAGCTTTGATATAAGCATTAGATTAGTAAAAGCTTTGATTGATTCTCCAGTTGTTCAGTTTATATAATTATGTATTTTATATGTATGGATGTATGTATGCATCTGGTGTAAATGTGTGTGAATGCGTGCGTACGTCTTATCATCTCGATGAAGAAGACGTTACTAAAACAACCAACCAACCAACACTGCCCCAGCTGTCTTCAAACCAAATGGCATGACACACCACTGAAACAGCCCTCTGTTGTAGTGAAAGCTGTGTTCAGACCATATGGCATAACACATCACTGACACTGCTCCTCTGTTGTAGTGAAAGCTGTCTTACACTTATCTTCACTCTTCATGGGAATCTGCCAATATCCTTTTGACAAATCAGGCTTGCTCAGTACTTCGTACTCCACAGTTTGTTCAACAGATATTCAATATCTGGCATCGGTTCTGCATCAAAGACCACCTGTTTGTTTAATCTACGGAAATCTGCACAGAACCACTACAGCTGTCGCTACCTGAGCCCTCTCTTGGAAGAGTTTTAACAGGTTTTACATGTAACAACTTTAGTTTATTTCCTACACGAATGTAGTAGTCACATTCTCCCTTGCGACCTATGATCTCTTACTGACCCTGCCAACTTATTTCTAGTTTGTTTTGCTTGGTTGGCAACAGAAGCAAAACCTTGTCTAATACCCCTGAATATGATCGTCGCTTTGTTTTTCTTCTATTCTGTTTCTGAGATCGACCACGTACTGACTGCTGATTTTTACTTCTTTTCCCTGACTGTCTTTTGCCCATAGCTTCCTCAAAATAGACATGGGCCCCCTCGCTGTTTTCCCATACAACAGCTCGAAAGGTGAAAAACCTGTGCTCTCTTGCGGAACTTCCCAGTATGCAAAGAGTAGTGCGGGGATGTATCGATCCCATGCCCCAAGTTGCTCTCTAGTGAGTTTCTTCAACATCGAGACTAGTGTCCCATTTAACCTTTCAACTTATCCATAGCAGCCCCTTTCAACATCACCATCATCCAGGCCTATGCCCCAACATCAGACTATGACGACAGCGAAGTGGAGGATTTCTATGAAAATCTACAGGCGGTCCTTGACCAAGTGGCGAAGAAGGACATAGTCATAGTCCAAGGCGACTGGAAGGTTGGCCAAGATGCGCACCACAACTGGGGAGACACATGTGGACCTCACTGCAACAACGAGACAAATGACAGGGGTCTGAGACTGTTGGAGTTTGACAGATACAACAATCTGATACTGGCAAACACGCTTGGTCTTCACAAAAATTCCAGACGATGGACATGACACAGTCCCGGCGGGAAGCATCACAACCAGATCGACTACATCATGGTCAAGAAACGCTTCAGATCAAGCATCAACATTGGCAGGACACGCACTTTCCCAGGATAAGACATCGGAAGTGACCACGATCTCGGGATGATGTCTTTCCGGCTTCACTTGGAGAGAGTAAACACAGTAAAGTGCACTAGACTGAAGTTCGACCTGGACAAAGTGCAAGACCCGGAGGTGGCAGAAATATTTCAGGCCACAATTGGAGGGAATTTTGCACCACTGCTCATTTTGGGAGCTGGTGAAGTAGATGTCAACACCATGACCACAACCTTCAACTAAGCTGTGACATATGCCGCCACTGAGATCCTTGGAAAGCACCGGCCAAAGAAGAAGCTGTGGATCACACCTGAACTTTTGGACCTGTGTGATAAACGAAGAGAGATGAAAAAGAAAAAGAACACCTCGCGGGGAGCTGATGCCTACAGAAAAATCAACAATGACATCCGAAAAGGCATGCGCACAGCAAAGGAGAACTGGATAGAATATCAATGCCAGCAAATAGTGAACAGTCTGAACAAGAACAACAGTAAGAAGGCCTACCAGACTGTGAAGCGGCTGATAAGTGTTAAACAACCCAAGGTCTCCACGATCCAAAGCAAGTCTGGCATATGCCTTACTGAAGAACAAGAAGTCTTGGGCAGATGGACAGAGTACTGCTCTGACCTTTACAACCACACACCATACGGAGACCCGTCAGTTCTAGCATGTCCAGAGAACAGAGAAGAAGAAGAAATCCTCCCAATTCTCCGAGAAGTTGAGGCAGCAGTGCAATCGCTGAAGAAGGGGAAGTCAGCGGGAGTGGACAACATACCCGCGGGCAAACTTGTTTTTTCCAACCTAGTTCCAGTCATTCGCCCAAAAAGGCAATCACCGAAGTCGAACGAAGCTCTCCGATGTGTTACGAAATGATGCTTGCATGACTACGACTAGCTGACATTAAAAATGATCGCTGTTGCTTCTAATCCTGTTCGATTTACACAGATTTAGCATATCGCAACGGTATACTTTGTTAATATGAGCATAATATGAGCACAATAATTATCGACCATATTTAATAGTTGCGTTCCTTGATTTGCATTTTGTTAGTTCTCAGCAGTAAAGGCTAATAATAGCATTGCCCATTTCCTGCCTAGAACCAAGTAGACACTGTTATACTGCATACATAGGCTTAATCTACATTATTATATTAGAAGTCAGTCTCCGCGCAGCGAAGAAGCTCACTAGCTGAATATAATTATTAGACCTGTATTGTTTGTTTTATACGTAAATAAATGTATAAACTATATCTATTCTAATTAATAATATTTAGGCCTATACTTTATAATATTCGAATCTTGAAATTTCCGGAGAATGACGAGTAGGCTAAGCGAATTTTTTTTTATAACTCGAGATCAGAGTTAAATTAATAGTTAGTTATTCATTGCTTACAGGGTCCAGCGGACTGCAAAGAGCCGAATCAGAACCACAAAATCAAGACAACTCGAGATCAGAGTTAAATTAAAAGCTTATTAGTTATTCATTGCTTACAGAGTCCAGCGGACTGCAAAGAGCCGAATCAGGACCACAAAATCGAGACCACAACTTCGCAAGTAGTAGTAGTAGTTGATTGATTGATTGATTGATTGTTGCTTTAGGTCCAGCGGACTCTTCCGAGCCAAATCAGGACCGGACAACCCCCAATCCGCATAAAAGATGTGCCGAAACAACCCTAGTGGGAAAATTGAATGCCCTCCACCGGCCAGTCACTTTACAATAAAGACATCCCACGCAGGGGACGGCTGAGGCTTTACCCCAACTACTCGAACCCCCGGTTACAAAAACAAAATAGAATACAAACATCATTATAAATCATCAACAAAACACATACATATAAAATGCCTATAGTGCTAAATAATACAATCATAGGAAGCCCTAGTGACCACCCGGCAGAAAGCGTCCAACACTCCCAAGCTGATCCAACAGACCTCATACACAAACAAGGAGTCTTGTCCAGGAAGAGTTTTCAAGAAAAAAGGTAGGTCATTGATCTAGCGAAGAAGAAGATAGTATAGCAGAGTGATAGGACAGAGCAGGAATGGGAAAGAGCAAATGAGGAAGACAGCGACAGTGGGAATTTAAAGCACTAAATTTCCAGAAAGTGGGGATACTATTTATACTGAAACCCCCGGCACTCCAACGGGGGTACTGTTGCCGCAGTGAAATGGTCATTCCTATAAAGGAAAGACAGGTTTTCAACTGGGGCTTTCACTTTTCCCTTTATAGGTTAGAACAATCTACAGTGGCAAGATTGCTCATGACCCCAAGGGGTAGTAGTAGTAGTAGTAGTAGTAGTAGTAGTAGTAGTAGTAGTAGTAGTAGTAGTAGTAGTATAGTTATTTAGTTAAATCTTTAATTTATTTATTTGTTTTGTTTGTGTGTTATTATTATTATTATTATTATTATTATTATTATTATTATTATTATTATTATTATTATTATTATTATTATTATTGTTTGTTTCTTTTTATTATTATTATTATTATTATTATTATTATTATTATTATTATTATTATTATTATTATTGTTTGTTTCTTTTTATTATTATTATTATTATTATTATTATTATTATTATTATTATTATTATTATTATTATTATTATTATTCCTACTTTTAAAAAAAGAAAAAAGAATAGTGTGCTGCTGTGCGTGCTCAATGGTGTAAATATGGTCAGTGACGTTTTGTTTGTTTTTGCTGAAGTTGGGTGTAACCCGAAAAATTCAGATAGTGTTACTGCTTATTTTTTCTTATAGATTTACCAAAGTTTTCAGATAATTTATAGAAATTTCCGCCCGCCACGCAACATGTTTTTAATACGTGTTTCTCATTAAAATACATATCATTGAAATACACATAACAAATGTACTGTATCAGTTAAAAAGAATAATATTAGTTAAATAAATAATTGCTTTGGTGCTTGCAATAAAAATGTCACTGTTTTTTAAGACCATTATAAACTTGCTTTGCCTTGTGCTGAAAAGACATCAACGTATCCATAGCGCTTTGAAGTTTTGTCATGGTTTTATTGTTGATATAGATGTGAAATCGTTGTATGTGTGCTTTATGTGTTATGTATTACTTTTACTCCTTATTACTAATTGTGTCAGTATATTATTCATAATAAAATAATAATAATAATACTAACTGCTTCAAAATGCAAATCTCGACTTGAGCTTGAAGCTGTGCAGATCGAAATACAATTAGGTCTAGCAGCGGCTATTTTTATGCACGGATGTTTCACCACAGGCTCTGAAGTCTTTTCTTTTGTCTTTGTAAACTCCTAAATACGTACGTAGTATAGTATGTAATTGAGGCCTACGAAAGACGAGAATTCCCAGCCTGTGGTTTCACGTAGTCCTGCCAGCATTCGTTCGTAAAACATCAGATAGCTCCGCTCGACTCGGAGAGCTTCGTTCGACTTCGGTAATTTGCCTTTTTCGGGAAAGTGACTGGAACTAGGTTGGAAAAAACAAGTTCGCCGCTACCCGCGGAATTGCTTCAAGCAGGAGGAGAAGCGATGATTGACGCACTCACCATTATCTGTAACAAGATCTGGCAGAGTGGGGAGTGGCCTACACCATGGACCCAGTCGCTTGTCATCACTCTTATAAAAAAAGGTAACCTTCAGGAATGTGAAAATTACCGCACCATCAGCCTCATCAGCCATCCCAGCAAGGTCCTCCTGAAAATAATACTCGTTGAAATCCCAAGCTGAACAAATCATAGCTGAAGAGCAAGCAGGATTCAGGGCAGTGCGAAGTACCACTAAACAGATTTTCAACCTGAGAATAATCTGCCAGAAATACCTACAGCACCAACAAAATCTATATCATGTGTTCGTAGACTTCAAAAAGGCGTTTGACCGAGTCGAGCCTGGCATGCAGCTCAGTGGGCAACCATGAGAGTGTACAACATCAGCCCTAAAATTATTGAAGTCAACAAAAGCCTGTATGACAAGGCTACCAGTGCAGTCATCCACAACAGCGCCATCGGAAACTGGTTTAGAACAACAATCGGTGTGCGTCAGGGATGCCTACTCTCTCCAACACTCTTCAACATCTTCCTAGAGCGCATCATGTCAGATGCCCTTGGAGATCACGAAGCCACAATCAGCATAGGGAGAAGAGCAATCTCCAACCTTCGTTTTGCGGATAACATTGATGGATTGGCTGGAGAGGAACAAGAACTTGAACAGCTGGTACAGAGGCTTGACACCACCTCCAGAGCCTATGGAATGAAAATAAGTGCAGAGAAGACCAAAATGATGACCAACAACACCAATGGCATCAGCACGGACATCAAAGTCCAAGGCCAATCCCTCAACACAGTGCCTAACTTCAAATATTTAGGAACCATTGTATCAGAAAATGGGTCCCGACAGGAAGTCCTCTCCAGGATCGCACAAACAACTGCTGCCCTTGCGAGATTGAAGCCAATTTGGAAAGACGGGACCATCAGTCTACATTCCAAGGTAAGACTGCTGCGCTCTCTTGTTATCTCCATCTTCCTATATGCTTGCGAAACATGGAACCTCACAGCAGATCTACAACGAAGAATACAAAGCATGGAGATGAGGTGCTACAGAAGACTTCTGGGCATTTCCTATACCCAGCACATCACCAACGTCGAAGTCCGACGGACAATCACACAAGCCATTGGACAACACGATGACCTGCTCACAGTGGTGAAGAAACGGAAACTCCGATGGTATGGCCACGTCACCAGGTCATCAGGTCTTGCAAAGACCATCCTGCAAGGCACAGTGCAAGGAGGTAGAAGAAGAGGGAGACGGAAAAAGAGGTGGGATGACAACATTCGAGAATGGACTGGTTTGACAGTGAGCGAAACAATCAGGGTTGCTGAGGACAGGGAAAGATGGAGTACGCTGATTAAACGATCATCTGTGGTGCCCCTACGACCTCCGAGTTACGGGATAGGATAGGATAGGACTTATCCATTACATTGGGGATGGTATGGAGTTGTTGCCTTCTCTTGAACAGCTAGCAACCTGTTGACGTCACTCATGACGTTGGACATAAATTGTGTCCCTTGATCAGTCAGTATTTCTCTGGGAACTCCTATCCTTGTCCAGATTTCCCACAGAGCTTCGGCCACTCTCTCTGCTTCGATAACCTTCAACGCTACAGCTTCGGGATACCTCGTGGCTTAGTCTAACATGACAAGAATGTTCTGATTGCATCTGTCGGACATAGGTTATATGGGACCCAAATATCTACTGCCACTCTCTGAAATGGCTTTTCTACCAGAGGAAACTGATGCAAAGGTACTTTGGCTACTCTGCCCTTTGGCACGGTCTTCTCACTGGGGGCGGTATTGAAATAATTAGACCAGTAGTCTACAAAGCGTCATCTATTCTCTCTAGGTCTACCATGTTCAAAAAGGGTATTCAGGAAAAGTAATATTCACTCGCTAGATAGCAAAATGTAAACTACCTGAAAACCGATTATTAATACATGATCTAGAATAGTCCATGGAATGAAATTCCCTGTATAAGGACTGCCACGTGACCACGTCAGCCCAGCGCTGCTAAGCCTTATGACGCATTGCGTCACAGAAGTCGTCGCAACTCGCTCAAACATTAACTAAACAGTTTTTTTTTTGCGTTGTTTCATTCAGACATTCTGTTTGTGACGGTGGGTCTCTTGTTGCTGGGCTCTGCACAATGGAATGTTATTACCCACTCGTCCTTCTTCGATGGGGATCGCTAGTAAATCTCCCTGTGACTCAACTTAATGCATTTATAAGTTTAGCTCGGTCTGTGTTTAGGCTGGGGTACAGAGATAGAAAGAAAATGGTAAAAGATCACTGTCAGACTAGCTCACTGGCTATGAAACATAGGTAGTCCAGCCACTTGTTAACAGTAAATATCACACATTTATTACCTCTACTCTATACAAGATCTGCTAATCACGATACTAACTTAAAAGTTCAAATATCACTTTGAATGGGTTGCTCCTTGATAATTCTATGAAGCTACTGTTTCTTCATCGGGCTACTCGTGCGTTCTGCCCAACGGGCCAGTCTTCTGGAAAGGTGGACTAGTGATGTCCTTTTCAAACAGTTGGTGTGCTGGTGCAAATATCACTTAGCTATAGATTCGTTGAGCTGTGTTGTGGTTGATTCTTTGATGAGCTGTGTTGTGGATTCTTCTCCTTGTTGACAGACTGGTGGGCTCTCATCGCGCAGTGCTTGAGATGCCAATGCAGGCTGAATGTCAGTGAAGACTTTTACTTGTCTTGCTTCTGATCTGGCCTGTAATGCCTGCGTCGTCTGCAAAATATGAGGCGAATTTCTGCAACACTGTGTAAACTAGGTGTGTGCAGAGCGTCTCACTAAAGGCAGAAATAGCCCTCAGTGATTAGCTAAACATAGCTATATATAAGCGATGAACATTCTGCTAAGTCCGTTGTCCACTGGAATCTCCACTCTAATTTCCTATACATATATAACTATAAATCATGGCTAACTATACATATAGAGAAATAATTAATATTATACACATTCTCCGGTACAGCCACTGGTCTGAAAGAATACATATAGGCTAAACAACAGAGGGTCCGTAGGGACTATGTCATGGCGTCGAACCGCTCGAGTTCGCCACGTGGTCACGCAACGTTTGACTAACAATCCAATTCTAAACATGGCAAATTTCACAAACATAATTCAACAATAATATCAATACATCGCGATGAAACAAAAGATAGTTCATTTACCTTTTGACAATGTCATGCTGTGGCTAACTAGGTTGAATAGAATTTCAACAGTTCCTGCTTTTAGTCTTCAAGTAGAGAGATCTATTAGAGCCGAGCTCTTTACTCTAGGCAAGTCGAACACAGAATGACCCTCTATCCCAGTGGTTAGCAGGAAGCCCAGGAAAATCTAAGACTACAAGCAGCTCCATCTACCGGAGGTAGGCGGGACTACTGCCTATACGTAAGCTGGATGAGGTCACTACCTACTGAGCTAGCGTCAGCATACAAATGTGTAGCCCACAGTAGACTTCTGTCGTCTGCTGCAGACTAACATTACTCTACTAAGGTTACAGCTGACTTAGTAAGGTGAGAAGCTATAGTGCTGTGTAAATCTAGCCTCTTATTACACTGTTGAAAACCAAAAACAAACTGTTGCCAGAATATTGCATGTATTTCACGTTTGCCGCTTGACTGAATGAATTGACTGATGAGCTGAGACAGGTTTTACTGATTGAAATGGTTTGAATGTTTAACCATAATAATCTAAAAATTCTTATTTTCTTGTCATCATCATCAACAGAGACGACAACGTCTGTAGCTACTGCTGCACCATTGAATGTCTCTGTGGTAGCTGGGGCTGCTATTGGTGGCGCTGTTGTCATCGTCGTCATTCTCATCATCATAGTCCTTCTTGTCCGGAGAAGAGGTAAGTTTCTTTTAGGGTGCAGTTGTTTGTTATTTGTAACATTGTCTCTCAAATAAAATTAAAATATTGCTACTTCCGGCAACATTTTTGTAGGCCTTCCGACCATCTTCTTCAGAAAAATGACGATGAGATGATGATGATGATGAGGATGAGGATGATGATGATGATGATGATGATGATGATGATGATGATGATGATGATGATGATGATGATGACCCCTATGGTCATTATGTATAAACTGCTGCTGCTTCTGCTACTGCTGGTGATGATGTACAAAGTGACATGGCTGGATGAACGTAAGCAATAATGAGCAACTATTGCATGCAGGTCATCCCCCCTATGACCGACCTCACATGGGGCTTAGAGGAAGTCAGCCAGAGAACCCATACAGTGGCTTGGGAGGTCCCAGCGGACAGCCGTTTGTCATCAGCAACAATTCTTCACAAGCTTTACCAAGGGACTCACCTTCTGTCTACTACGAGCTGGAAGACACTGCCATCAGCCTAGATACAGGTGAGATGATGATGATGATGATGATGATGAGGATGATGATGAGGATGATGATGAGGATGATCACGATGACGACGACGATGATGATCACGATGACACCGCAAATACTGCTTTTCTTGGAAGCGTACTTGAACCACAATCTGAATTTAATTGTTGGTTGCTTTTTGTTGATATTTGTTTTGATAATTTATACGATTGAATATTTAATAATATTAGCCTATTGAAATCAATCCTAGATCCAAAGTGGACTAACATTATCCGATGTTGACTCAAGACTTTGGCTCATCTTTTACAGATTCACGAAGTGTGCAATATCTTCATCCCGCTTCTCCAGCACCACCACCTTTTCTACTGGCCTCAACCTCACAATATCATTGACAAGGAGGACAACGGCTACATCAAACCCACGACCAACCCTACACACGACTACTCGCAAAGCGAAGAACACCACAAAACTCCACAACAACCGTCCTGTTACAGTACACACATCTCTTTCTCCAAATAAGAAACAAATCATAATGACCAAAATGACAAGCAATACAATATACCTGTGTTTACGAATTGCCTCTTGATAGTCCAAAATGTAAGTCACAATATAGCTTGTCAATTTGGTCATTATGATTGGTGTCTTGTGACGCTGTGATGGGAGTTGCTTGTTTCAGAGCACATGCAGGCGCCTGAGAAGTCTTCTGTCTACTCCTCTACCTTCCCTTGCAAGCTCTTTGCAGTCCGCTGGACCGTATTTAAACAATGACTAACTAACTAACAAACCCTGCAGAGGATTATAGAGATCAGAAAACTGTGTAGGTGTAATTACTGTAACTCATTGTCAGCTGCGGTTAAATGTAGTCTTCGTTTTTGTTCGTATTTTCAGAATTGTAATCAGATTAATCAGATTCACTCATTAATTCATCCAAAACGATAACGCCAGTAGGTTTGGCTGCTGTGCCGTTTCTTCTCAGCTGTGCGCATGCGTTGAACAGAGCCGTTCAGCGGGGTTTGTAGCACGACCACAAAATTGTAAGGCGCTAAATGTAAAATAAACTCCCCAATGTCGTGTGTGTGTGTGTGCGTGGACATCATTGGGTATTGTGTGCATGTATGAATGTGACTGTGGAAAGAGAAAATCAGTTCTAACTTTTAAACAAATAAATTCAACTGACCTGTCCAATGCTATGCAATAATCATGAAACTACTAGCCGTACTAAAAAGAAAAGCTGCGATATTGATATCCATGAGTTCCAAACAGTGGAGTTGTACTTATCTTGTTAAATTATTTTTAATATGCCTGTGTAACATCTGGAAATACTGACGGAAATCAGTATGAGCCAAGTGTCGGTCCATTGCACGCCCTAACTCAAGAATCGCAGATCAGATTTTGATAACGCTTCATAGGAACATTACCTGTTTGCGGTCAGACTCCCAAGCCAGTTTTAGTTGCACTGCGGCAGAGGTCAAGGTCGTTGGAGTCCCTTTGTTGCTGAACACCTATTGTTCAATATCTGAAAAACGGCTAAACCAATTTTGTTGGTATCCAGGCACTTCAAATCATGGCTAATAATTCAGTGACAGTCTGTTTGTCGATCGGTTGGTTGGTCCAGTGCTCCGAATTTCATTCGTTTGTTTGGTTTTGTTTTTTGCCTTAAGAATGACTGGACTGATTTTGATTATTTTTACTATGCAGATACTTTAACCCTTACGCAATCTTTTTGAGTCCTTGACCCGTGCTCTGTCTCTAACGTTGTACGCTTTATCCTAAGACTGGCTGAACCGACTTTGATAGTACATGTATGGTATTCCTTGCAGATAGTTCAGATAATGACCCATGCTTTTAGGACAACGTAGCCACGAAAATCCACACTTTTGAAAATGCTGATTTTCAGTTGCGTGTTGGTGTCTAGAAATACATGTGAATGATTTGCCGTTTTGTTGTACTGTTTAACGTTGATCAGAATATGGTGATGCTTTAAAAATTACAACACAAGACAATTTCTTATCTATTACAGTCCTATCCTATCCTATCCCGTAACTCGGAGAGCTGCTGCATCACTTTTGACTCCATTTAATTTTTCTGTTGCAATTTAATGTTTTAGTTGCGTGTACAATTTTTTTGGTTGGCTTTAAGTTACACATTTATTTCCTTAGTTTACTGTTTCTTGAAGGAATCTCATTTATGTTACAAATGTAATGTTTTATTTACGTGTGTAAATTTGACCTCAGTTTCATTTGTGTTAGAAAATAAATGTTGTATTTACTTGTGCATTTTTTGGGGTTCAATATCTATCATATATGTTGCAATTGTTTCAATAGTTGTTTGTAGTTGTTTGGTTCAGGTTCACTTCGAGTACGCTACAACTGCTGTATTTCCAGATAATGATATGTGGAAATACATTGAAATAGTGGAGAATTATAAGGAGCCAAATGTCGGTCTGTCTTTCTGTCGGCGTTTTGTTGCATGCCATACCTCAAGAACCATTGAACGGATTTTTGGCCACATTTCCGAGGATCGTTATCTGGGCCAGCCTTCCGTTGCAGCATTTTTTTTTAAACTTGAAAAGCCAAGGTCACTGGGGTCAAATTTGTGCAAAACGTCTGTAACGCGTGGATTTGCGTTAAATTAAATATTTACATATAATACGTATAGACTATATATAAATAAACTAATGAGATGAGTGTGTGCATGTGTTTATCTGACTTTCAGTTTAAGGATGCATGTTCTGTCTCTGTTTACTCTAGATTCGCATCCACCATCGCACACTACCCCTTGGGGTCATGAGCAATCTTGCCACTGTAGATTGTTCAAACCTATAAAGGGGAAAGTGAAAGCCACAGTTGAAAACCTGTCTTTCCTTTATAGGCAAGACAGATTCACTGCGGCAACAGTACCCCCGTTGGAGTGCCGGGGGTTTTCAGTATAAATAGTATCCCCACTTTATGGAAATTTAGTGCTTTAAATTCCCACTGTCGCTGTCTTCCTCATTTACTCTTCCCTATTCCTGCTCTGTCCTTCACTCTGCTATACTATCTTCTTCTTCGCTAGATCAATGACAGGGCTCGAAATTAGCGGGGGCCCGGGGCCAAAAACCCGCAAAGTTGATTTCGGGCTCGGAAAGTTGAAAAACGAAGGGCCCGCTTGGCCCGCAAAATAATTCGTCTGCTACAGCTAGCTCTACTCGGCAGTTTCGTATTTGGGCCAAGGGAAGCAACCCACACCGGTGCCCTAAATTTGGACAGAAAAAAACCAGACAAAAGAAGCGAAAACCCTTTATAGTCAACGTTGATGGAGACCACGTCCGATTTTGTAGACGGACGTCACAGGGTCATCTCCACCAGCCACATAGGCCTACCAGGAAGGTTGCTACTTCGAACCGTTGTTGTTGTTGTTTGTAGATTATAGTCACACGACACTTTCGCATATAGGTGACTACTGGACCGATTTATACTGACACCAGCGGGCCAGTTGTTGGTAAAGGGGAAAATAATACGATCACACGTTGACCCTCCGAGCCGGCTGCTGTGTACCACATTTATACCATTGTAAATTTAGGCTCTTTTGCTTCAAGAGTCTATTATGCGTCTCTGACAATTTATTACGTTGGAGAGTGCTTGAAGATCCTTTCCTTTCGTATAATATCTTCCCTATCTTCACTGATACAATCACTATTGTCACAATTCTTATGACAATACCTATAGCCACTTCAAACACCGTACACACACACTGTGTAGCCTACATCACAATTGGCTATGAGTCAAACTTTATAATCACAGCTCACTTTCAATTTATAACAGATTTACTGCACATTCTTTCATCATTAGTATAAATTATGCAACTGAATAACATTTCAATTTCAGCCCCATATCTCCACATATGAATGCATACAACATGGCATCATAATTATAAACTGTATCACCATAGAATAATTACACGAACAAATAATACGGTATTTACACCATTTACCGTATTTCCCTCAAACAATGGATTCTTCTGCAACCCAATCACAAAACCCATGGGGGGACGAGTACATAGACTCACATTGCTAAGCATGTAAGTTAGTTAGTTATTCATTGCATACAGGGTCCAACGGACTGCAAAGAGCCGAATCAGGACCACAAAATCAAGACCACAGCTTGGCTGAAAGAGGACTCACCCCTGATCTGCATAAACATTACATTACATGATTATTGCTTTAGGTCCAGCGGACTCTTCCGAGCCAAATCAGGACCGGACAACCCCCAATCCGCATAAAAGATCTGCCGAAACAACCCTAGTGGTAAAACTGAAGACACTCCACCAGCCGGTCACTGTAAAATAAAGGCATCCCACGCAGGGGACACTGAGGCTATACTCTAATTTATCGAACCCCCGTTTACAAAAACAAAATAGAATATACGCATCATTATAAAATATCAACAAAACATACATATAATGCATACATACTTTTTGTTTTAACTGCCATTCACCGATTCCTACCTTTCATAGCTTCTCCAACCCTACCCCCCTACCAACCTGCTCCATCACTCCGTTCACAAGATCCGGTCCTGATTTGGCTCGGAAGAGTCCGCTGGACCTAAAGCAACAATAAATCAATCAAAAACAATCAATCGTTCACAAGATGCAGCTCTCTCAATTCCTAGGTATTCGCTTGAGTTCTTTGGCTGGAGGCCTTTCTCTATGTTTGCCCCAACTCTTTGGAACTCTCTGCTCTTCATCCTTCGGAATCCCCAGTCTCTTGCCGTGTTCAAAAAGAACATTAAAACCTACCTCTTTAACAAATACTTTTAGATCCAGAGCAATCAGTGTGTGAGTGAGTTATTGAATAGTTGTGAGTATGTATGTATGTGTATGTATGTATGTGTGTATATGTGTGTGTGTGTATGGTAGAGTGTATTTTAAATGGATTTTATAGGCCTACTTATTTTTTCTAATCGTTATTCACTTTTTCTGGTTAGAAGATAAGTTTATTCTTATTTGGTATTCTCAATTGGTTATTCTCATATGGTTAGGTAATTATTCCTAATCAGTTATCCCTAGTTGGAGTGTTCAAAGTTTAAACTACTGAGTTCACTACAATTCTTTCATTCTTACCCTGGCTTTTGTTGAGGAAAGAGGACAGTTTGTTCATTTTGCAATTTGGTATTCATATTCTGGACTCACAACTGTTTGGTGAGTTGGAAATCTTTTGAACATTTATTGTATTCTGTGAGTATTGTTTTCTAGGCTAAAGTAAAATAATAACTTTGCAGTTTCCAAGAAATAATAGTAAATATTTTGGTGTCATCATTTTGTCTAAAATATTTTGTTTGTAATTTTGTAACTTTGACTTTGTGGAATTGTAATTCTAATTTTGTCAGTTCATTTATTTTTTGTTACATAGAAGCAAAACATAAAAGTGAAGAGAAAACATTATTCAGCAATTGACTGTTGAATGCAGAGATTTTCTGGTTTATGTTTGTATCATTGTTTTAAAAGAATTAAGTTTTCTATAATTCTTTAATTGGACAGTACCTTGGTCATTTGAAATATTTTGATGACTATTTGTCAAGTCATTTGTAGAACAAAGTGCTTAGTAGTATTTTATTGTTCCCTTTTAGTATACCGAGTCACGGAGAGTGTGCTGAATGCAGTTGAGTCAGTGTCGTCTATTACCCTTGCTCAATGCGTGGGGTAGGTTTTATTATTTTTTGGCTTATGCGTTGTCACTTTGTACATGAAGCAGTTTCATGTGTATTTTGTATTTTCAATTGTGCATAACTATGATTCAGTTATGTTATCTTTGGACAAATATGTTTTTCTGTATAAGAATAACTCTGAGCTTTTTGGAGGTTATTGTTATTTTCTAATTCATAGTGTTATCAAAGACTTGTCATTTGAGATGAGCTTGTGTGTGTAACCAATAACGTTGCAACTATTTTCATTAACTTTTTCTATGGTATTTCTCATCATGGAAGAGTATTGTTTTATGTTATCCTTCCATGATGGTTTCTTAGTATTGTTATTATTGTATGTTTCAGGGTTTGCTTCTTGCATACTTCGTTCTTCATACTACTTATCCATTCATCATTCGTTCATCATTCCTTCTTATTGGCTTGAGACAAGAATAAACGCGCCTCGAACCCCAACCAACTGCTTAATGCCTCAGTGTGTGAAAGAGTGCGACAGACATTCTAAGTAATTTCAAAGCACGCATAAGCAGACGGTCACATGTGTATGTGTTTGTGTGTATGATAATAAAACCAACAACACCTGGGTAGTAGGCGTTAAAATAGTTGGTTTATTAGACTAAAACCTTTATCAGTAAGACCCAAGGACTGTGTATGTGTGTGTGTGTGTGTGGTCGACCAGAGACAAGATACCTACTGCTTGCTTAATTTAGTTGACGCTCAGACGTCTAGGACATGAGTGTGTCGCGATACAAGCGCCTACTCTACGCATCTTCGATATTCTGCTGTAGTCCAGACAATGCGTCATAGACAATACGTCATAGACAGTGATGATAATAATATGTGTTGCAGCATGAGAAAACCAGGCTAAAGTGTCAAAATATGAAAAATTACTTATTTATTTATTAACAAAGTACTAAAAATAATCTTCAAAATGCAAAAAACAGAATTGTTTTATCTTTATTGGTTGATGTTTTATGATTTTTTTAAATATTTTATTTTCTCGGGGGCTAATTTCCAGAAATTGCCTTCAAAGTTTTGAATTGTAAAATGATCATTATTTCACAACCAGAATTTTCCCATGCATGTATTTGGTATCAAAACAATCAGGAAGATGGCAGCAATATGGCAGTGAGTTGAGATAAGATGAGAAAATTAACATTATACACCATTCACACAATACTGAACATAAACAAATTAAAACAGTACGCACAATTTTATTCTGTACCCATCCATAATGCATAGTGTTTTTAAACATATTAGAAATAAAACAAGTGTTTAGCAAGTCTATAATAACTCAAACACATAATAATATATCAAGAACATGGCCTGAATCAATCATTTTTCTAAAATAAACCCTATCATAATGCCCCCTCCCTCCCCCCCCTCCCCCCCTCTTAAATCCCTCGTCCGTCAAGTAATCTTTTGTTTAATTGCAAGCAGCTACATCAGCTCAGTTCAAATAGTCAAACAAAGATTACAAACCTAAAACAAAAGTTTCATTAGGTAGTTTTCAGTCCTAATAATCAAGCTTTAATAATTCCCGGATTCTTCACTCCCTTCCGCACGTCGAATAAATCTGTCACGTCACAGGTGTAAATCAAAATAACATGTCATTTTGCTCTATAAAGTTTAAATAAACACAAATATCAAAGCAAATACTAATTACTAGTAATTTGGTAAATAGTCTTCATGTT
This sequence comes from Oncomelania hupensis, assembly GCA_036898135.1. Lineage (NCBI taxonomy): Eukaryota > Metazoa > Mollusca > Gastropoda > Littorinimorpha > Pomatiopsidae > Oncomelania > Oncomelania hupensis. The sequence goes on along the minus strand of CM072525.1, from coordinate 17,769,979 downwards.
CATTTCCTAAAACAGACAAACCAACAAATGAACAATAATAAATACTGAGAACATAGTCAACTTGTCATGCTAGTAATATTGAATGCAGGCCAGACTACTTACCTTTTCAACCACCCCACCCCACCTCCACCCAACAAAATATACTACTGAAATATTTTCCACACTCCTACTGTAATTCTTTCACTGATATCGCCTTTTCAACCTTTACCTAAATCTATGCAAGTAGAATGACGGATTATTAAAGACACGCCAATAGCGAAGAGGCCTACGAAACATGAATCATTGAATGAAAACAAACAGTATCGTTTAATAACGGGATCAAGCTTCTGCTCGTCAGAATCATAATCCTCATCACAGTTCCCACTGGCACCATCATAAAAATAGTCTGAAAGCAGGTCTTGGAGCTCTTCAGAAGCAAAACCGGGTCGATTCAAGGCCCTAGCTACTCTAGCAGACGACACATCTACTGACGCTGGAGACGAAGCCATCACTTCCGGTTTCCAAAAAGAATCGGTCACTTACTTTGACAAATTGTTTCTAACAAATGCAACATAAATATTGCAAGAAAACACTTGAAATAGATGTATGATGAGTTTATCTACATTAAAAAATTCACTTTGAACTAAAAATCGTCGAAAATCTATAGGAAACACTTCAGTTTTTCACGATCTGGCTAGAGACACATTCGAACACAACTTGTGTCACAAATAAGCTTCGGAACAAGGAATTTCATGAAACATTCATACGCCACACACTTTTATGTACCAAAACGTAGTACCAATAGGGACTTTTCACTCTCCAGACGTTATATATCAATCCACATTGGGGATTTCCTTTCATAGTCGGACAAGAAAAGTTGGGGTATCGGAGGTCAATTAGTGCCATTGTTTTAGCAAGGTGTGATCAACACCCTTATCAAAATCAACAAAATAAACAATGTTCTAGTAAGTTTTGAACAAAATCCGTTTGGGATATTAAAGAAAAGTGTTAAATAAAGACAAAGAGGCAACAATCTTAAAATTGATGGGGTAGCCTATTTTTAGTGTTTTATGGCTGTAGCAGCGAATCAATCCTGGCGTCTTTAGCCGGGTTTTGTCATGCGGCAACACATATTGTTTTCGGAATGACGCAGTATGCGACATTTTTTATTTAGTGTAGTTCATTTTTAGATTGTTGTTACCATAGACAATTTGTGTACCATCCTTTCGATTGGCTGAACGTGGGAAATAAACGTTAGGAAAACATTCGAGCAACCATTTTTGGAGGGCAAGGAACGTATGTTTACGCCAGACCAATATTTGGATTATAGAGGTCATAAATTTGGTTCGAAAAGCTCGTCTCATCCTAAACAACACGTGTCGTAAACACATCAAACGAATCCTGAGCTGGTAAGTTACGATTCGATGTGTGAAGCTGGGAAATGGGTAGTCTTGTGCTTGTGTCCATTGCGCCATGCGAATCATTCATCGTCCTTCATCAAGGTGATTCGTTATTATTCTTCAATGTATGCAATTTGTATGATAATAGTTATTTTAACATGTTGTTCTCATTTCATATAAATTCTTCAGCGCGCGAAGTTTATATGGTGATGGTTAATTTAACATGTTTAGCTTAGTTCATAAAGAATGTTGGTGCATTCTTGATCATTGGAACAGTATGGATGAACAGCGAGGAAAGAACATTATTGTGCTTTGAGAATAAGATACAATAACCCGTGAATATGCAGGGTTCTTATTCAAACAACGTCAACGGCGTTCCTCGCTGGTCATTCGACAGGATACGGATTGTGTATTTAGTCCCTGTTAAATTGTCTGTGCGCAGGGAAAGGATTTTTTTTCTTCCTTATGTTTCTGACCGTTGGGCTCCTGATGTAAATCTATCTCCATCCTTCATGCTTACTCTACTAATGACATGGGATTCGCCATACCTATGACGTCCATGTGAAGTCAGCTGGACGACGCATCATCCTCCTGGCCAAGTGTGAGGACAGAGACTGATTAAATGTTCTAGGAGCAATACTTCAAGACTAATATCAACCAAGGAAATCAGAACTTTCCTCGCCAGATAAGTTATAATAATAATATTTACATAAGAACCTTGACATCACGGGTTCATCGTATCACCTCACATCATATGAAATAAATATCATCTACCATCAACCAGTGGTATTCTTTTTTAGTTGTAAAAAAGCAAACAGGACGAATGAATAGCCAATAATTTCTTTTATTCTTTATTTTCTATTTCTCAACGTCATTTTCTTGTTTCTTATAGATTTTTGGCATAGTAAAAAGAGTAAATTGATTCTATTTATATAAAATTCTTTCAATCTATTCATTCACCCTTTAACATCAATATATATATTCATATAAAATATATATATAACGCGACAGAGTGTCAGGATCTTTACAGTCCCTGCGATGGAATGGGTACGTGCCCGGGCTAGACCTCGGCTTATGCTCTCCTCAGAAGGAGTAGGAGGCCCTTACGTTCAGCCTTGACATCTCCAACAGCTGCCTGCACTTTAAGCCTTCAGCCTTGACATCTCCAACAGCTGCCTGCACTGCAAGAATTCAGACTTGACATCTCCAACAGCTGCCTGCACTGCAAGAATTCAGCCTTGACATCTCCAACAGCTGCCTGCACTTTAAGCCTTCAGCCTTGACATCTCCAACAGCTGCCTGCACTGTAAGCCTTCAGCCTTGACATCTCCAACAGCTGCCTGCACTGCAAGAATTCAGACTTGACATCTCCAACAGCTGCCTGCACTTTAAGCCTTCAGCCTTGACATCTCCAACAGCTGCCTGCACTGTAAGCCTTCGGCCTTGACATCTCCAACAGCTGCCTGCACTGTAAGCCTACAGCCTTGAAATCTCCAACAGCTGCCTGCACTGTAAGCCTTCAGCCTTGACACATCCAACAGCTGCCTGCACTGTAAGCCTTCAGCCGTGACATCTCCAACCACTGTCTGTACTGTATGCCTTCAGCCTTGACATCTCCAACAGCTGCCTGCACTGTAAGCCTTCAGCCTTGACATCTCCAACAACTGCCAGCACTGTAAGCCTTCAGCCGTGACATCTCCAACCGCTGTCTACACTGTAAGCCTTCAGCCAAGACATCTCCAACAGCTGACTGCACTGTAAGACTTCAGCCGAGACATCTCCAACAGCTGTCTGCACTGTAAACCTTCAGCCGAGACATCTCCAACAGCTGTCTGCACTGTAAACCTTCAACCTTGACACATCCACCAGCTGCCTGCACTGTAAGCCTTCAGCCATGACATCTCCAACAGCTGCCTGCAGTGTTATCACTAATATTCTAACTTTATTTGAAAGTACCTTTTATTCGACATCTGAAATGAGGTTTTCTTAAATGAATGTTTCGCTAACTTTTCGTATTGATAGGGCTAAATTGCGAAGCATGGACCCTCACAGCAGATCTACAACGAAGAATACAAAGCATGGAGATGAGGTGCTACAGAAGACTTCTGGGCATTTCCTATAACCAACACATCACCAACGACGAAGTCCGACAGACCATCACACAAGCCATTGGACAACACGATGACCTGCTCACAGTGGTGAAGAAACGGAAACTCCGATGGTATGGCCACGTCACCAGATCAGCAGGCCTTGCAAAGACCATTCTGCAAGGCACAGTGCAAAAAGGTAGAAGAAGAGGGAGACCGAAAAAGAGGTGGGAGGACAACATTCGAGAATGGACTGGTTTGACACTGAGCGAAGCCATCAGGGCTGCTGAGGACAGAGAAAGATGGAGTATGCTGGTTAAACGATCATCTGTGGTGCCCCTACGACCTCCGGGTTACGGGACAGGATAGGATAGGATAGGGATATGGCTAAATTAGTAGTAGAACTGTTTTGTCTCAGCGCACTTACCTGTTCCAACATCTGATCAAGTGGCTTAGGACAAACTGTTATGATGATGATCCTGATGCTAATGATGTTGTTCATGAAGATGATGCTAAATTGTGACGACGATAATAATGATGATGACGTTTTCGTGATGATGATGATAAATGATGATGTTGATGCTGCTGATGATAATAATGATGATGCTGTTGATGACGGTGATGAGGAGGAGGATGAAGATGATGATGAAAATTATGATGGTGCTGACGCCGATGACGACGATGATGTTGTTGATGACAATGATGATGATCCTATCCTATCCTGTCCCGTAACCCGAAGGTCGTGGGTGCACCACAGATGATCGTTTAACCAGCATACTCCATCTTTCTCTGTCCTCAGCAGCCCTGATGGCTTCGCTCAGTGTCATACCAGTCCATTCTCGAATGTTGTCCTCCTACCTCTTTTTCGGTCTCCCTCTTCTTCTACCTCCTTGCACTGTGCCTTGCAGAATAGTCTTTGCAAGACCTGATGATCTGGTGACGTGGCCATACCATCGGAGTTTCCGTTTCTTCACCACTGTGAGCAGGTCATCGTGTTGTCCAATGGCTTGTGTGATGGTCTGTCGGACTTCGTCGTTGGTGATGTGTTGGGTATAGGAAATGCCCAGAAGTCTTCTGTAGCACCTCATATCCATGTTTTGTATTCTTCTTTGGAGATCTGCCGTGAGGGTCCATGCTTCGCAAGCATATAGGAAGATGGAGATGTCAAGGGAGCGCAGCAGTCTTACTTTGGAATGTAGACTGATGGTCCTGTCTTTCCAAATGGGCTTCAACCTTGTTAGGGCAGCAGTTGTTTGTGCGATCCTGGAGAGGACTTCCCGTCGGGACCCATTGTCTGATACAATGGCTCCTAAATATTTGAAGCCATGCACTGTTTTGAGGGATTGGCCTTGGACTTTGATGTCCGTGTTGATGCCATTGGTGTTGTTGGTCATCATTTTAGTCTTCTCTGCACTTATTTCCATTCCATAAGCTCTGGAGGTGGTGTCAAACCTCTGTACCAGTTGTTCAAGTTCTTGTTTCTCTCCAGCCAATCCATCAATGTCATCCGCAAAACGAAGATTGGAGATTGCTCTACCCCCTATTGTGACTGTGCCTTCATGATCTGCAAGAGCATCTGACATGATGCGCTCTAGGAAGATGTTGAAGAGTTTTGGAGAGAGTAGGCATCCTTGACGCACACCGATTGTTGTTATGAACCAGTTCCCGATGGCGCTGTTGTGGAGGACTGCACTGGTAGCCTTGTCATACAGGCTTTTGATGACTTCAATAATTTTAGGGCTGATGTTGTACACTTTCATTGTTGCCCATAGAGCTGCATACCAGACTCGGTCAAACGCCTTCTTGAAGTCTATGAACACATGATATAGATGTTGTTGGTGCTGTAGTTATTTCTCGCAGATTATTCTGAGGTTGAAAATCTGTTCAGTGGTACTTCGCCCTGTCCTGAATCCTGCTTGTTCTTCAGCTATGATTTGTTCAGCTTGGGGTTTCAACCTGTTGAGTATTATTTTCAGAGGACCTTGCTGGGATGGCTGATGAGGCTGATGGTGCGGTAATTTTCACACTCCTGAAGGTTACCTTTTTTGGGAAGAGTGATGACAAGCGACTGGGTCCATGGTCCACTCCCCACTCAGCCAGATCTTGTTACAGATAATGGTGAGGGCATCAATCATCGCTTCTCCTCCTGCTTGTAGCAGTTCCGTGGGTATGTTGTCCACTCCCGCTGACTTCCCTTTCATTAGCGATTGCACTGCTGCCTCAACTTCTTCCCGGAGAATTGGGAGGATTTCTTCTTCTTCTCTGTTTTTGGGACATGCTAGAACTGATGGGTCTCCATTTGGTGTATGGTTGTAAAGGTCAGAGCAGTACTCTGTCCATCTGTCCAAGACTTCTTGTTCTTCTGTAAGGCATATGCCAGACTTGCTTTGGATCGTGGAGACTTTGGGCTGTTTGATACTTGTCAGCCGCCTCACAGTCTGGTAGGCCTTCTTGCTGTTGTTCTTGTTCAGACTGTTCTCTATTTCCTGGCATTGATCTTCTATCCAGTTCTCCTTTGCTGTGCGCATGTCTTTTCGGATGTCATTGTTGACTTTTCGGTAGACATCAGCTCCCTGTGAGGTGTTCTTTTTCTTTTTCATCTCTCTTCGTTTATCACACAGATTCAAAAGTTCAGGTGTGATCCACGGCTTCTTCTTTGGTCGGTGCTTGCCAAGGATCTCAGTGGCGGCATCTGTCACAGCTGAGTTGAAGGTGATGGTCACGGTGTTGACATCTACTTCACCAGCCCCCAAAATGAGCAGTGGTGCAAATTTCCCTCCAATTGTGGCCTAAAATAGTTCTGCCACCTCTGGGTCTTGCAGTTTGTCCAGGTCGAACTTCAGTCTTGTGCACTTTGCTGTATTTACTCTCTTCAAGTAGAGCCGGAAAGACATCATCACGAGATCGTGGTCACTTCCGATGTCTGCTACTGGAAAAGTGCGTGTCCTGCCAATGTTGATGCTTGATCTGAAGCGTTTCTTCACCATGATGTAGTCTATCTGGTTGTAATGCTCCCCGCCGGGACTGTGCAATGTCCATCGTCTGGAGTTTTTGTGGAAACCAAGCGTGTTTGCCAGTACCAGATAGTTGTATCTGGCAAACTCCAAGAGTCTCATACCCCTGTCATTTGTCTCGTTGTTGCAGTGGGGTCCACATGTGTCTCCCCAGTTGTGGTGCGCATCTTGGCTAACCTTGGCATTCCAGTCGCATTGCACTATGACTATGTCCTTCTTCGGCACTTGGTCAAGGACCGCCTGTAGATTTTCATAAAAATCCTCCACTTCGCTGTCGTCATAGTCTGATGTTGGGGCATAGGCCTGGATGATGGTGATGTTGAAAGGAGCTGCTCTCAGGCGGATGGTAATGAGTCTACTGGAGACTGGGCGGCAACCCATGACAGTGGCTAGAATGTTCTTGTGGACCAAGAATCCAACGCCGTGTTCGTGCCTGTCATCTCTACCTCTGAAATAGAGCTTGTGGCCTTTGTCGGTCGTTGTTTCACCTAGGCCTTTCCAGCGCAGTTCGCTGATGCCTAGAATGTTCCATTGATAGTGGTCCAGCTCGTGGGCCAGTTCTTCTAATTTTCCTCCCGCAGTTAGGTCCTGATATTCCAGGTTCCTATGACGATATTGTTTCTCGTGCGGAACTTGCTAAATTGTCCATCAGTAGCATACTTAACACCTCCGTCCTGGTGGCCAACGGAAGGCGTGGTCCTTGTGCCGGGCGACGACCGATCCGGTATGGAATTAGTGGATAGCTTCATCATGTAGTGTGTCTTGGGCAAAAAGACCTGGCGGTGCCCAATCCTCTCCAGGCTGTTGGCTACAGCCAAAATCCACGAATACAGTGTGGCTCGCCTTGGCCCTGAGCACGTGGTCGTTGAACCTGTAGTAACGTGAGGTTCCTCCGCCCTGGCCGGTGACTTCTGTGTAGAAGACTTTCGCCCAGTACATTACATTACATTACATTATTATTGCTTTAGGTCCAGCGGACTCTTCCGAGCCAAATCAGGACCGGACAACCCCCGATCCGCATAAAAGATCTGCTGAAACAACCCTAGTGGAAAACCGAAAGCTCTCCACCAGCCAGTCACTTTACAATAAAGACATCCCACCCAGGGAACGGCTGAGGCTTCACCCCAACTTATCGAACCCCCGTTTACAAAAACAAAATAGAATACAAACATCATTATAAATTATCAACAAAACACATACATATAAAATGCCTACATTGCTAAATAATAACATCATAGGAAGCCCTAGTGACCACCTGGCAGAAAGCGTCCAATATTGCCAAGCTGATCCAACAGACCTCATACACAAATAAGGAGTCTTGTCCCGGAAGAGTTTTCAAGAAAAAAGGTAGGAGACTGGTTTAGCGAAGAAGACGATAGTATAGCAGATTGATAGAACAGAGCAGGAATGAGAAAGAGCAAATGAGAAAGACAGCGACAGTGGGAATTTAAAGCACTAAATTTCCAGAAAGTGGGGATACTATTTATACTGAAACCCCCGGCACCCCAACGGGGGTAATGCAAGACAAAACGTATCAGAAAAATACCAGATGTACATGTAGAATAGAAGGACTTTATTTTTCTTTGGTGCGTTCCAGTACATAATGCTTTTTGGCACAAGTGTAAAAGAAGCATTTTGGCATGAATAATGTTGACATGTATGATTCTGGATTAAAATGCACAGCCAACCAAACTAACTTGGTACAAATAAAAGTGGACTCCGGCTTCTCTGCTATGAATATAAATGGTCTGGTTCAAATACAAATATTATATTCAAATTGCGCATGCTCGGAAGTGAAACCTAACAGGCGAGAAGGTGAGCAAAATACTGAATACAAGTTACAATTTTGACACGCTGAATAGTCCTGATAAGACTGTGTCATGAACACTTCCTATAAAGAATGATAGTGCAGATTAAATAAAAACATGTTAGCATACTGAACTGATTACAAGTATAATATTATGATTATAAATTAGATAATTTCATGAAAACGTTCTAAAATGAATAAAAATACAGATTAAATAAAAGCATATTGACCACCGGAACAGACTATAAGTAAAATATTATGATTACAAACAAGACAACTTCAAGAACATTCTATATAGAACTTAAGAAAATATATGGTAATTTGAATAGTTTTAATTAGACAGTCTACGGTCTTATATAGCTCTGATAAGGAGGTATAAGATTCTAGAATCTTAGGAACAGATCCAGTGAACGGACATGCACATTTAAATAAGATTCATTTCGATCCAAAATGGATTTCAATACCAAGGAAAAAAATAAACTGTGCTTAGAGATTTGTTTGCCGAACAGGGGTTAAAAAGTCAACCCCAAATTGAGCTTGTTTTAGTAGGCCTACAATGAATATTTACGATATACCGAACAGGCAAATGGACGCGTAATTAAAGGGTTTAAATTAAAAAAAGAAGTAAAATTGAACGCAGGAAGAACGCTATCGAAGCATCCACATTTGTCGTGTATAAAAGACTGCAATGAATAAATTATTCCGCAATAATTAATGCTAAGGCACCGGTTTTAACAATATATATACACGCGCGAAAATGCACAGAGCCGTGACAGAGCATAATAATAACAATATTACTGTGACCAAAACCGATAGGGAAACATTTTTAAATTTAAAAAAAATTGGAACTCAAAAAGCAAAATGGAATAATAGGAAAATTAATGTTAATCATTGCGATATGTTAAAACTGGAAAGTAAGAGATATGCAACATTTTAAAACAATCTGGAATGCCACATCTCATTAGCCACTTCGAAGTAAATGGATTTTTATTTTTGAGTGCGTTTTACTCCACTCAGACCAAATGGTCTGGTAAATATGTATGATGAGGGCTTTATAGCCCAAATTTTATTGTCCTTAACGCTCATGCAATAGGACGTTAAGCATCGTTTTTCGTTCGTTTATTTTTGATCTTTGTAAAAAAAAAAATAACGAATGTAGGCTGGAGTTATCTAAAGGTCTTGCTGTAAATGGTTGGAAAAACAAAAAGAAATAAAAAGTATAGAATTGAACCCCCGGAAAATTGTATACCAAATGTATACACTATCGGTACAGCACAGCTAGATCTACTCCCATATCATGTATTTTGATTAGAAGCTCGCGATTTTCAAACCCAAAAGTAAAACACAACAACAAATCTCCACCACCACAACAACAGAAAACAGCAACAACTCCTCAGCTCGATGCAAACGTGTGATAACAAATAAGAAATTAACAAACAATTAAAATCGGAAACAGGGACATAAAATGTGTATACACAAATCATAACAAAACAGCAAACGTCTCAGTCATGATCCAAACCAAAGAACTGGGACTATCACACACAAAAACTTTGAAGGATTCAAACACTTGAAAATCATTCCCTTACATGATATCCTCTTAGCATCCGCCTTCTTTAACATCACTTTCAAAAGTTTTTATACTGAAATGACAGTGCCAGCCATTTATCAATATATCCTCTTAGTATCCCAACTTTTGTTAACAGTACTTTCAAACTCTTGATGTGGTAACGACAAGGCCAGTCCTTTCTGGATATGCTTTCAGCACCCAGTTTCTTTAAAAAGAAATTACTTCCAAAATGGTGATGCTTTATGAAGTGACAATGGCAGTCATTCTTGTAAATCCTCTGAAAATCCAGCAACTAGTTTAAACCACTTTTAAAATGCTGTACAAATATGTTGTGGTGCGTTTTGATTAAGAAACTGTTGTTGTTTTTTTAAACTGATAACTGCTGATCCCGTTTAACTGTCCTCTTCAAAGGGAGTGGCTGAAACCTTCGGTCGTTTTATCGTGAACTGGAAAACACAAAAACAAAAACAACAAAAATTGCCATCATTTTTGTAGGGACGTAGCTGCCGTCATAATCATCATCATCATCAATCATCAATCATCATCATCATCATCATCGTGGTCATCGTACTATAAAATCACCCCTGTAATTGGTGGTATAAGCGTGTTACACTCGGTTTGATATTGGTGTTTTCTATCAGTAGTGGATTCAGCCCCAATGCTGAAGTACTGATGAGTGTAGCTCAGATTCGTTTATTCACGCAACCTGCTCAATCAGCATACAAGTCACAAAGTCGACGTATGAAGTTTTCCACTTTTATTCAGCACACATCAACAACTGCATACAATCGCTTTCCACTTTCAACTTTTACTTTCCAACTCACTATCAACAACTTCCAACAATAATAATCTTTTGAAACAGCGCGGCACTTAAATAGTCTCTTGATACTCCCGAACAACCTGGATCAATCTCGTATGACGCAATTTAACCAATCGCTTCTAACTTCGTCATTACTGTCTTACGTCATACATATTTTTTCTTCTTCCGGGAACGTCCTCGTACTTCGATAGTTATCGGGAAGTTTCCATCGATAGTAAATACGCAAATCCAGAAAATTCTCCAATAATATTGACTAACGAAAATTATCAACGTTATACAAAGCCTCTCCTAACAACAATGCAAACTCAAATCAAAGGTAAATAAACTCCATTATTGAATACTTTGCAAAACGAAACGATTAGATCTATCGTGCGCGTTTCAGACATACTTTCATTCGTGTTTCAACGTAACATAACCCCCCACTCAAGAAGAAATTTACCTAATTTCTTTCAAAAACGTTGAAACGTAATGCACAAACAAAGTACAGAATTAAGACTTATTTCAGTCTGTCTGAACACTGTCAATGTTCTCAGTTCATTCACACAGAATCAATGGTTTTCATCTTCAAATCTATCTGGATATTGTCAATGTTCACAGTTCATTCACACAGTCAATGTTCTTTCGCCCGCCAAGAAACGACGCCCTCGTCCGTTACCGTCGTCATCGGCCCATGGTCAAAGACGGTGATCTCGTGGGCTTTCCTGGAATCAGTGCATCCTCCGTTGTCTCTTTCTTCCGTCGGATGTCCGACGCAGTCGACGTTGTCAGTTCCCAGAATGCACTTGCTGGGTCTCGCGATCAGGTTGGCTTCTTGAAAACGGTGGAACAGCTCCCTCAAGGTCTGCAGATGCTCTTCCCAGGTGCGAGTGTGGACTAGTAGGTCGTCCCAGTAACACAAGACGTTGTCCATCCCATTGAGCATCTTCCTCATTCCTCTCTTCAGGGTAGCTCCGCTGTTGACCATGCCAAAGGGCATCCTTAGGCACTCGTACGTCCCATCAGGAGTTATGAAAGCAGTCTTTGGTATGTCCTGTTGACGCACGGGGACTTGCCAATAACCCTTGCTGAGGTCAATCTTTGAGAAGATTCTATTCCCCGATAGTTGGCGGAAGAGGTCTGCTGCGGTAGGCATCGGCTCAGGGTCGAAGACGGTGATCTTATTAACCTTCCTGTAGTCGATGCATACACTGTTGCTCCCGTCCTTCTTCTTCACGACCACGACAGGGGACGCGTAGGGGGAACTGGACTCCCTGATGATGCCCATCTTCAGCATCTCGTCGATGTCTTTCTTCAAGGATTCACGGGCCTTGAAAGGGATCGGGAATGGTTTGGATCGAACAGGGATATTCGAAGTGAGGTGGACTTCATGTTCGACCAAAGTCGTAGAGCCTGGGACATCATTGAAGCTATGGGAAAATTCGCCCATAAGGTCCTTGAGCTCCAACTTTTGACCTTCCGTCAAGCTTGGTCCTAGCTTAACATCATCGATGCCTTCTTTGCTGTGGAAGTCTCCAAGTTCCAACAGTTCCTCGCTGTCAAAGCTGTTGTCGATCTCAGCTGCTGTTGCTGCATGCACAGTCTCTGATGGCCTTTCCACGTACAGCTTAAGGAGGTTGGCGTGGTATATCTTGGAGTGCTGGCCGACCTTCACCTTGTAGTCGTTGATCCCCACCACGGTCTCCACTTCGTACGGGCCTTTCCACTGCATCAGCAACTTATTATGATCAGTAGGTAGCAGCACCAGCACTTTGTTGCCAGGTTTGAACTTCCTGCTCACGGCCCTACGATCGTAGTAGTGCTTTCCACAGTCTTGGGACTTCTTCAGGTTTTCTCTGGCTATCTCGAGAGTCTGCTCCAGCTTCTCCCGTAGCTCAAACACGTACTGGTAGCTGTTCTTCACCTCTGGGGTCTCTACTTCTTTCGTCCACAGTTCTTTCAGGATGTGCATCGGCCCTCGGATGGTTCTTCCGTACAGCAGCTCGAACGGAGAGAAGCCGGTGGACTCCTGCGGTACTTCTCTGTAGGCGAAAAGTAAGGCGTTAATATAGCGATGCCATTGTCTGGGCTGCTCGCTGCACAGTTTCTTCAGGGTGGACTTCAGCGTAGCATTGAACTTTTCGACAAGCCCGTTGCACATTGGATGGTAGGGTGTCGTAGTCAAATGCCGGATGCTCAGCAGTCTGTTAACCTCCTTCATGCAGTCAGAGACGAACTGCGTCCCGAGGTCTGTCAGGATCTCTTCAGGCACTCCAAGTCTGCTGAACATGCCCACTAGCGCCTCTGCAACAGTTTCAGTGTCAATCTTCTTTAGTGGCACTGCTTCTGGGTACCGAGTTGCATAGTCCACTAAAGTCAGTACCCACCGATGACCTTCTTCACTCAGAGGTCTTATTTCGCCGATTAAGTCTAAGGCCACCCTCTTGAAAGGTCGGTCGATCAGAGGCATCCTCTGCATGGGCACTTTCGGGACCCTTCCTCGAGGTATGGTCTTCTGGCAAATGTCACATGATCGGCAGAAACGGCTGACGTCCGCATGAAGTCCTGGCCAGTAGAACACCGCCTGGATTCTATCCGACGTCTTCTTGATACCTAGGTGACCTCCCATGATTGAGTCATGCGCTACTTCCATCACCTGGCGCCTTAGGGGTAACGGTACCAAGACTTGACGTAGTGGTTTCCCTCCGTTGACCCTCGGGTGCTGGAAGATTCGGTACAGGATCTTGGCCTTCACCTCAAAATAGACCGTGCCACTGCCCTTGGTCACGTGGTCTTGGCGGTTCCTGTACTTGTTTAAAGTGCTATCAGCTTCCTGGAGCTGGATCAGCTTATCTCTGTCCACGATGGCAGCTTTGGAGTTGCCGGCGACCTTCAGTGGCGTAGTCGTCTTGTCTCTCTTGGCCTGGGCCCTGGTAGTGACAGCACCGACGATCTCTGGTCGGCAGGGCTGAGCCGGAGCAGCCACATTGTCCCGTTACAGCTCTGTAAGGTCTCCATCGGGAAATGGCAATGGATCCTCCTCCACAACTTCGACGCGTTGGGTTGAGGCAGGACTCCATTCTGATTCGGGGTCGTCGGGTCGTCTCGCGCCGTCGATGTTCCCGATCATCAAATCGTATAGCGGCTTCTTCAGGCAAACCGCTTCTACTTCGCCTATGTAGAAAGGGGTGCTGACTTAAATCTTCGCAACTGGCGCTTTCACACATTTGCTGTCGGCCATGAGTGTCAATTTTGAATCGCCAGTGAACTGTTCTTTAGCGATTAGGTCTTCTCTGACGATGACCCCACTGCAGCCAGAGTCTCTTAAGACAGTCACTTCATGATTTCCGACGCGTCCCTTGGAAACAGGCATGTTCTGGACGGTCACAGCTGCGCTGGCGACGACGGGGATGGATTTCCCGTTGGCAAGGAGGAGTTGGCCATCGGTCATGCACTCTTGCACGTCCGCAGGAGTAGCTGTGCGCTCGGTCTCACTCGGAAGAATGACGCTCCCGCCGCACACTTGATGGTCAGATCTACTGTTTTGCCGTTGATTGGAGAATCGCCTCTGCCGGTCGCCCGCCGCTGAATTGTCCGTATTGCTCCGCTGTCCGCTACTTTTGTTTTGAGTACAGTTAGCCGCTCTGTGGTCTGTAGCGTTGCAAGTGAAACAGCCTCTTGAGTGACCTTCCCTGGGAGGAGGCGTGGAGTCCGTCTGTCTCTGGCTCGTCTGGCTCCCCTGGATCTGGTTCCCATGGTTTCCAGTCTTCTGAAAATGTTTCGTCGCCTTAGGTGGCCCCAGCGTCTTCTCATAAGCGATGAGATATCTTTCAGCAGCTTCAGCAACGTCTTTTAGCGTCTCCAACTTTTGTATTTCCAAGTGGATCGCGAGGTCCTTAGGGCAGGCGTTGAGTAATTGCTCCCTCACGATCAGATCATGGAAACTCTCGTAAGTCTTCCCTTTGCCTGATAATTCCACCCACTTGTGTAGATATGACGACAGGCGCTCCACAAACTGCTTTGGCGTCTCGTCTGACTTAGGCCGGCATTCACGGAAGCGTTTACGGTAGCCCTTCTCTGTAAAGTTGTAGCACTGCAATAGGGCCTCTTTCAAGACGTCGTAGTCTTTAGCGTCATCGTCCGACAATCTGGTGTAGACGTCGAGTGCTTGCCCCGTCAGAAGTGCACTTAGTCGAACCGCCCAGTCTTGAGGTTGCCAGTTAGAGCTTTTGGCAAACCTTTCAAATCTCGCCAAATAACTGTCGATCTGGTCCTTCCCGTCGACAAACGCTGGCAATTTTGGAGCCATGTGGTCGCTGATGACTTGTGGCGCATGCTGATTGTTTTGGATACGCGCCAACTCTAGCTGGTGCTGACGCTTAGCTTCTCTTTCTTGCCGCTGCTCTTCTCTTTCTTCACGGCGACGTTGCTCCTCTATTTCTAGACGCTTCTCTTCTAATTCTCGTTCTTCGCGGCGACGCTGCTCTTCCTTTTCTAGACGCTTCTCTTCTAATTCTCTCTCTTGTATTCTCTCCTGGGATTTGACGTACTCCGTCAGCTGTTTGCCTTTTAGTTTCAGTTCAATCCGTTTCTGCCAGAAGTCAGCCATCTTGATGCTTTTCTGGAAAGTTCTTTTCTAGAAAGTTCTTTTCTGGAAAGTTCTTTTCTGGAAGGTTCTTTTCTGGAAAGTTCTTTTTCTAGAAAGTTCTTGACTGTGCTGCACCCTTTTAGACTGTTCTAGAACAGCACGCTTTCTGCTGTAGCGCTGATGCTCGTTACTAGTCGCTTTCGCTGACGCAGGCCCCTCTGTCCTCGTCGTATGCGACGCTGCACCACGCTGGTGTTGATGTACACGCTCCTGTGCTGAAGTAGACGCGACGTCCGCTCGCCGCTCTCTCTAATACTGGCGATGTAGCTCCGAGACTGTCCCTCGACGTAGTCTTGCGGCAGCCACGTAGTCCCGATCTGTTGTTCGCTCACGAAGCAACTCTTCAGCGACTACACGCCCTTGCAGTCAACCCGAACCTATCGGTGATGTAGTCCCAGTATGTTGGCCCCTCTCGACGCAACCAGAGGTGCCAACCCCCTAATCTTCTTGTCAGTATTTCCGGACCAGTTTGTCAGTATTTTTTAACACTTGTCAGTATTTTTTTTTTGTTCTCGCAAAACCTAGCCTATGACACTATAAAGTAACGACAGGCTTCCCTCGGAAACAGAAGGCTATTTTCAATCCTCTAAAATCACGATAAAAATCAGCTTGTTGAACACCACACTTGTTTTACTCTAAAATCACCATGAAAATCAGCTTGTTGAACACAGCGACGTTCAGTGAGTGCAGGAGTTCTATTATGAGACCAGAAACCGGTACAGAAGCACCGCTGGCAAAGATAAACGATCGGCAACTTTTCCTCCGTATTTTTATAAAAGCTACCGTATTTCCGTATTTAATTCACTTCGCCGGAATTAAATACGGTCAATCCGTACTGGTTGGCACCTCTGCGCAACTCGTTGGCGGCTACCCTCGATGACTGCCTCTCGTAACGTTGACTCGCTTGTTGTAGCAGTTGAACCCTTGGCTATGGCGTGAATCGCGGCTTGACCCCCAAAATGTTACACTCGGTTTGATATTGGTGTTTTCTATCAGTAGTGGATTCAGCCCCAATGCTGAAGTACTGATGAGTGTAGCTCAGATTCGTTTATTCACGCAACCCGCTCAATCAGCATACAAGTCACAAAGTCGACGTATGAAGTTTTCCACTTTTATTCAGCACACATCAACAACTGCATACAATCGCTTTCCACTTTCAACTTTTACTTTCCAACTCACTATCAACAACTTCCAACAATAATAATCTTTTGAAACAGCGCGGCACTTAAATAGTCTCTTGATACTCCCGAACAACCTGGATCAATCTCGTATGACGCAATTTAACCAATCGCTTCTAACTTCGTCATTACTGTCTTACGTCAAACATATTTTTTCTTCTTCCGGGAACGTCCTCGTACTTCGATAGTTATCGTGAAGTTTCCATCGATAGTAAATACGCAAATCCAGAAAATTCTCCAATAATATTGACTAACGAAAATTATCAACGTTATACAAAGCCTCTCCTAACAACAATGCAAACTCAAATCAAAGGTAAATAAACTCCATTATTGAATACTTTGCAAAACGAAACGATTAGATCTATCGTGCGCGTTTCAGACATACTTTCATTCGTGTTTCAACGTAACAAAGCGTTTTCCATAATTGATATTCTACATCATCATCAATGTTGTCATCGTCATCATTATCACCAATCATCATCATCATCATCATCATCATCATCATCATCATCATCATCATCATCATCATCATCATCATCGGTTAGATTAGATTGGTTAGGCAGAATAGGCCCATGCCTGTTTAACTCAGCGCGTGAATGAAGGAATCATCACTCACGAAACCAACAAATAAACCAATGAATGAATGAATCAGTCAGTCAAAAAATTGTCACCTCGTCCTGCGTGTTGATGTGCTGATAAAAGTGAGAGTAGAACGCGCCCGGGTCACCTCCTGAAACAATTCACAGATCAAGTTACCAAAATGACCGGCTATAACCTCTGCAGGTGCATTTTCTGACTAGTTCTTGCTGATACAATACATAAAATATGCGATTCTATGCCAAGAAAATCAACACTTACAAAGTGTCACTTTGGACTGAAAACAGCTGCAAGTAGCTCCTCCGACTTCTTCGTCTTTAGAAGAAGAAGAAGAAGAAGAAGAAGAAGAGTGTAGATAATATATTTGATGATTTTAAGTTGTTTTAGTTTGCATCAATACGACACATTTTCTTGAGCTACCATGCCGGTAACTGTCGATCACTGTTTGTTCACTCAAAGACCTATGGTGAACGATCTTTCTCTTTCTCTGCTGCAACTGCCTGGAACTCACTACCGATGCAACTCCGACATGCTCCATCACTTTCTTCCTTCAAGCGCCAAGTAAAGACCCACCTTTTTAAAATGCAAACTCAATAATTTTCACTTCACCTCCCTTCCATCCCCATATGTAATCTTTTACCAGGTCACGTCATCTGTTCATGGATGGTGGCGGCACCGGCTCGGTTCTTGGTATTCATATTATCTGTTGTTTTGCATGGCCATGTTTTACTGTTACTTAACCATTTGATAAGTGTATACGTGTTTGGTGTGTGTGTGGGCGTGTGTGTGTGTGTGTGCGTGTGTGTGTGCGTGTGTGTGTGTGATTGCACGTGTGTTGTCAAGCGCGGCGAGCTCGCTTTCCTTACCGTTTGCGAGGTACCGCGCGATACAAATGTACTGTATTATTATTATTATTATTATTATTATTATTATTATTATTATTAAAAGAGTCAAACAAACAAAACCCCTCTATACATCTATAGTTATTTGCAAGACTGAGCTTTGTAACTGTAGATTATAGTCACACGACACCGAAGCGTATAGGCGACTACTGGTCACATTATTCTGACACCAGCGAACCAGTTGAAGGTAAGGGGAAAATAATATGGTCACACATTGGCCAATCCGGGATTCGAACCAGATACCTTTTGGTTACTAGTAAGACGCTCTACCAACTGAGCTACCCGGCCCTAATGAGCGTTGTCTTACATGCATGATGTTAAAAGGGGCTATCAACCCGGCACGGCCGCATTCCTGGAGAGGGATAAGCCCAACCTACCCAGTCGCTGGGGATCAAGCGACGTCATGGAGTCGTTGTAATTCCAGGTGCCTTGGCCACTGTAGTTGAGCTTCGGTCCTTGCTGCTTCATGGTGGACCCTGGCATGCCTCCTATCTCTGACTCGGAGTTGCTGTTGATAACAAACACCAGCAGAGCATGGTGAGCGTATGAGGTAAGCCTTACCTTCAAACTGTTCAAGTAAAGTCCAAGTTTTATGTAACGTACAGCAAACAAATTAATGTCCATCGTATGCACAAAGAATGAATAGTACAGTGCACTATTATTATTATTATTATTATTATTATTATTATTATTATTATTATTATTATTATTATTATTATTATTATTATTAACGTATACATTGAGTGCTGGACTTAAAGCAATAACCATGTAATGCAATGTAACGATTACCAAGAAGAGTTGTCAGTCTTGAGCTCTTTCCTTTGAGTGGGCCATCGTCGCTTGAACCTGATGAGGCAGACGGTGTTGATGATGACGATGATGCCCAGTGGTACACCCAAGCACACCCCCAAGATTATCTTCCAATCTTCGTTTTCTGGAGTGAGAAAGAAAACAGCAACACTTGTTACACATAGACGCATCAAATTCATAGGTCGCGATCTACTACTTATAGCAAACACATTTCTGCTGAGGCCAGCGGCAGACTGTATCTGCCCTCTAGAAATAATACTGCCGAAAGAACATTCCTTTTACTCTGCTACTGCACGCCAGGAATCCTATAATGTTTTTAATTTCATGTGATTTTAAAACATATATACATTCCTTAACCGGCATGATGCTGGTAAGCTTAAAGGTTTCATTGGATTCAATAATTTTGCACATCTTTTTAACTGTCAACATCTTTGGCCCGTGAAGGAGTTTTCTCCACAGACCAGGTTTTATCTTGCATTCTTTAAGCCTGGTGTACATTTTTTTTTTACCTCGATCACAACAAGGTACCAGAGTTTTATTGCTTTTTCATTGGATAGTGTCTGGACTAAACCAAGCATTGGAAGCATGCAAACTTTACAACAATGCGATCCCCCCCCCCCCCCCCCCCCCCCTATAAAAAAGAAAAGGGTATTATACACTAAAAGAATGATATTTTGGATAAACACAAAAACTGTTGTTGTGTGATCCGCCTGACGAAGAACTTTAAGCTCCAAACTTTGCCTTGTATTGTTTCGTCTTGTTTTTGTCCAAGGCGACATTCATGATTCTTTTAGCGTATGTATCTAGTTGTTTCTCATTATTTTATTATTGGATGTGACGATTTTTGCGTGCATTAAGGTAGGGCAGGCCTAGATGTAGGCCATTGCATTGTTCACAATCAGCTCGCGACGACCATGTTCCATTGAGATTACATATTAAAGTATAACCAAAGATCTAACGTCCAGACACAACAGAACCATAATTATTTCCAATTCACTGCAGCGTAGCTTGTTTCAGTCAGCTCTAGTTGACATGTTCGTGACAGAATTGCAGTGACAAGAAAGTAGTAGAAAAAAAACAGGTGCATGTTCCTCTAACTTTTCGGTTGTTCGGGGTGTGAGTGTGGGTGGAGTGCGGAAGAAGTGGCCTTTGGGTCCTCTCTTTTTTATCTGGGCCAGCTTAATTAAATCAGCCCCCCTCTCTTCTCCCTCACTGCCTTTAAATAACTTCCCCGTGTCTAAACATAGAGCCATGGTATCCATTGACAGCTGAGGTGGATTAGGGTGTTGTAAGTTTGCGGTGCGCTTCGTTTTCGTTATGTGTGTGTGTGTGTGTGTGTGTGTGTGTGTGGGTGTGCGTGTGGGTGTGTGCGTGTGTGTGTATTGGTGTGTGGGTGTGTGTGTAGGTGTGTGTGTGTGTGTGGTTTAATGGTAGTAACCTTCCAAGTATGGTCCCACCCATCCAAGAATGAAGTGAGCTCGGCGGTGCTTAACTAGACATGTCTAGTGTGAGCGCCAAAACCACTAGACTACTGTACATCAACGGGTACTCTACAGTGAAATCATCAAACGGGTACTTACCATACTCCAAACAATGGGTACTCTACAATGAAATCATGAAACGGGTACTTACCGGGCTCCAAACAACGGGTACTCTGCAATGTGAAATCATGAAAGGGATACTTACCAGGCTCCATAATAAGCCTGAAACACAAAAGAAGATAAAGCATGAATCATGATGTTTTACCCCGTTCTAATACATTTCGTCTTTTTGTTTATAATTTGTTCCCCCCCCTCTTCCCCCTCCTCCAGCAATACCTGGAAAACTATTGCTTTTGTTTATTTTTATTTTTAGCATCGTGTGTTTTTAATTATTTACCTTTGTGTATTTATTTATGTACTTTCTGTAGTTGACTACGTTGAAATCAAAGCAGATAGAATTTCCTGAAATGAGGTTTATGTTAAAGCACATCTTGGGAATACTTAAAACGCCAAACAACAAAAAAAAGAAAGAATATCAGGCCGTGCTATTTTTCAAGTTAGAGCATAGTTTCTGACCATCTGGCATTTTGTGTTAGTTTCTTTTGTTTGAGTTTCTATTCCTTACACTCGTTGTTGAGCTGAAAGTCGCGGAACCCACACGGGTGACGCGACAATAATATTTGGTAATTATATTTGTTATTTACATACCTCAATAGGAAAATATCTAGATCCACTCGGAGAATGAGCATACTGAGCTTTAGAAGAAAAAAAAGAAGCTTTTCCCCACAAACAACTTGTCCTATTAACGAGAGCTAATTCCCTAAACATCTCTAGATTAATTTCTAGTCCGAACGCTGTGGTCGTATATAATAATAATAATAATAATAATAATAATAATAATAATAATAATAATAATAATAATAATAATGGTAATGACGTTAACGATGACGACGACGACGACGATGATGATGATGATGATGATGATGATGATGATGATGATGACAACGATGATGATGATGATGATAATGATGATGATGATGATGATGATGATGATGAGGCAGTTACTAACCACGCTATTTTAGCATTTTGGTTGCGTCTGTACACACCAATGACAAATTAAATGTGTAACTAAATTACCTGCAAATGACGGTTCCGTTGGAAGCATCGCACTTTGATCCATTGTCGCACTGAGTAAAGTTATGGAAGATGTCACACTTGGACGTGTTCTGGTTCACTGAATAAACAAACAAGCAATAACGCCACTGACATCATCAGCAAACATTAACAAACATCAGCAAACATCAACAACAAAGTAGGAATTAGAATACAAATACCTTATTATGTAAAACAGAGAAATTCCATTGCGGTGCCAACATAGTACATTACAGAACTCAATTTTGGCATATTGGCAAAATACATTAACACATAGGATTGTTTGGGAACACTAGAATAACCAAACACGTCCCACATTGCATTACTATATTTTAACCGCACAATCAAAGAGACGCTACTGTTTTGACATAGCGCTCCTTCCACCTCAAAGAACTGCCTAAGGCGCTGGCCAGGAATAACCACCACCCAAGACGCCAACTTTTGCATCAGGCAAACGACCAGAACAACTGAGCACTTCGATCGACGACTAACAGTAGATGGCCGTGTGTGTATATTCCAAGCTGTCAGTTCCTCCTTTGGTCAGAATGACTGCCACTAAAAGGTTTCAACGTGCAGATGCAGCCACACTGCGGAAAGTGAGCTAACAATTAAAAAAGTCAATATTATAGAAAATCGACTTTGATGAGACAAAGTTCACTACACCATGGAGATGTGAACCCAGGTTCCTCTTAGTGAAGGTAATAGTTTAACAGGGCCATTGTCTGTAACAATGTCTGTAACAATTGTCTGTAACAGGGCCATTGTCTGTAACAATTGTCTGTAACAGGGCCATTGTCTGCCCCAGTCACAAACGGTAGGCGTAGCTCTGTATACTAATTATAATACTGGAAGCTATGTGTACGCGCTTTACCCCCAAACCAAAAATCAGACTGAAAGCGCGGCGATCTGTACTAGATTCACCGCATCCAATACCATTAGTAAAGGTGTAATTATTATTTTATCAGTAGTTGTTTGTAGCACTAGAATTTTAAAACAAACAAAAAAAAGAAAACAGCATAAAAACAAAACCAAAGAAAGAAACATGACAAAGCACGCAGACACACAAGACAAAACAAAGCACACGTGCTACCAACCAACGACAGAAAACCAAACCAGCTCAAAACAAACATCAAACAAACACCCACCAAACAATTCAAAGCTGCAAGTGTTACACATCAAACAAAACACTCATCAAACAGTTCACAGCTGTGTAAGTGTTACACATCAAACAAAACACCCATCAAACAGTTCACAGCTGTAAGTTTTACCCTCACCGGACAATCCATCAACAGTGATGTATGTGGTGCAATTCTGACCATCGATGAACAGTAGCTCTTTGCTCATTTCCACTAGCGCTTCCACCAGCGAGAGACCGGCCTGTTGTGCCTGGCTTTTGTACACAACCGCACCACACTCCCCGACCACGCTTCCATTTCTGGATATATACAAGGGAAGCAAGTCAAACGCAGAATTAAGATATTGTCTCCCATACTCTGTTCGTTTTGAATTAACTATTCCCGATGTAATGTTGTGGACGAATAACATTTCTTAGGTGTTAAGTAGGCTATTCTATGTGGATACAGAGTGACATCCGTGAACGTGAAAAATGGTCACAGTGACAGCAGTTCAGTAATAGAAATGAAAAAAAAATAGCCAGCAGTATTAAAAAAGGCCCCACTTTGAAAGGCTGTGTTTACTTTTGTCCAAAAAAAGATTGACCCTAAAATTCAAATTGTTTATAGATTAAAGTGTTATTACAATAAAGTGTTATTACATTAAAGTGTTATTACATTAAATTAAAGTGTTTTACATTAAAGTGTTTTAGATAAAGTGTTATTACATTAAAGTGTTATTACATTAAAGTGTTTTAAAAGTGTTTTTACATTAAAGTGTTTTTACATAAAAGTGTTATTACATTAAAGTGTTTTTAAATTAGTGTTTTTACATTAAAGTACTTTTACATTAAAGTGTTTTTACAATAAAATGTGTTTACATAAAAGTGTTATTACATTAAAGTGTTATTACATTAAAGTGTTTTTACATTAAAGTGTTTTTAGATTAAAGTGTTATTACATTAAAGTGTTTTTTAAAGTGTTTTTACATTAAAGTGTTTTTACATAAAAGTGTTATTACATTAAAGTGTTATTACATTAAAGTGTTTAAATTAGTGTTTTTACATTAAAGTATTTTTACATTAAAGTGTTTTTACAATAAAGTGTGTTTACATAAAGTGTTATTACATTAAAGTGTTTTTACATTAAAGTGTTTATACATTAAAGTGTTTTTTGACATTAAAATGTTTCTACATAAAAGTGTTTTTACAATAAAATGTTTCTACATAAAAGTGTTTAACATTAAGTTTTTACATTAAAGTGTTTTTACATTTAAATGTTTTTTACATTAAAATGTTTCAACATAAAGGTGTTTTTACATTAAAGTGTTTTTACATTAAAATGTTTCTACATAAAAGTGTTTTTGCATTAAAATGTTTTTACATAAAATGTTTCTACATAAAAGTCTTTTTACATTAAAATGTTTCTACATAAAAGTGTTTTTACATTAAAATGTTTTACATAAAAAAGTTTTTACATTAAAATGTTTTTACATTAAAAAACGTTTCTACATAAAAGTCTTTTTACATTAAAATGTTTCTACATAAAAGTGTTTTTACATAAAAATGTTTTTTACATTAAAATGTTTTTACATAAAACGTTTCTACATAAAAGTGTTTTTACATTAAAATGTTTCTACATAAAAGTGTTTTTACATTAAAATGTTTCTACATAAAAGTGTTTTTACATTAAAATGTTTCTACATAAAAGTGTTTTTACATTAAAATGTTTCTACATAAAAGTGTTTTTACATTAAAATGTTTCTACATAAAAGTGTTTTTACATTAAAATGTTTCTAAACATAAAAGTGTTTTTTACATTAAGCGATGATAAAGTGGCTTTTGTTGCTCAAACCAATCGCTAACGTTTGAATTTTCATTTCCGGTTCTGGGAGTTCTTTCCCCTGTTTTTTAATGGTACAGCCAGGTAACCTTTGACCCTATTTGTGAGTGAACCACGAGGCTTGAAGTGGGCGTCTTTGGTGTCTGGGATAGGGTAGGGTCTATGTTATGAACCGAAAACAAAAAAAAACCTTACGAGCCAGTGTTTTAACGGGTTCGGACTTACCGACGCGTTTTGGCAGCCGCTTTCTTAGCTCCAGAATGGCTGGCTAACCAACGGCTGTTGCTATTAATAGGCACACAATCTACGGAATTGAGTCCTTTAAAGAAATAGCTATACTTTCTACACAGTTCATATTTTGTTGTTGGAAGCATTATTTTTTCCCCAGTGGGACAACACTCACTGTGAATGCACGTGTTCGAGCTCCTGGTTAATATTATATTTTGACAAATTGATGTTGTAATTTTTGTTGGTTACTTTTTGTAATCTTATATTTCTCTGTGTATTATAATAAAATCTGACAATTACGCTCCCCCTCCCCCTTCCCCCCAAAAAATAAATAAATAAATAAATAAATTTAAAAAAATAAAAGGAACAACCACCACCCAAAAACAACACACACAAAAACCACTACACAAAAAAAAACGATCGCTGTGAATGTTAAAAGATCTGTCGAAGGGGCATGGTCAAAGCGGGTTCCTTTATGTTCTGACTTATGACATGTTTTGCAAATTTGTAGTGTAGAGTAGTGTAGTGTAGTGTAGTGTAGTGTAGCGTAGTGTAGTGTAGAGTAGTATAGTGTAGTGCAGTGTAGAGAGCAGTGTAGAGTAGTGTAGTGTAGTGTAATGTACTGTAGCTGTGTGTGTGTGTGCGCACGCGTGCATGCATTGTATTTTTGCGTGTGGGGGCTGTTTGAGTGGATGCGTTTGATTGTATGTGTTTGAGTGGATGTGTTTAAGTGGATGTGTTTGAGTATAACTGCATGTCTAAAGTGTACTGTAATACATAAATAGACTTTACATTTTAAAAAAAACACAACGGTGAACTGTGAGTCACTTCTATAGTAGCACTGTGCCAACGTCGCGGGACACTAGTTTTGATTGGCGAGGCAAATGCTGCAAGTATGTACAAGGAAGTAGGATGAGAGATACCACAAATATACACACGTACTTGAGACTAATGACTCTCACGTCAAACAGCCCAACCATCGCCTTCATCAGCCTACCATATACCTGTAGACAAAATAATAATAATAATAATAATAATAATAATAATAATAATAATAATAATAATAATAATAATAATAATAATAACAATAATAATAATAATAATAATGAGGATGATGATGATGATGATGATGATGATGATGATGATGATGATAACAACAAAACAATAATAATAATAATAATAATAATAATAATAATAATAATAATAATAATAATAATAATAATAATATCAACATCAATTTAATAATAATAATAATAATAATAATAATAATAATAATAATAATAATAATAATAATAATAATACCAACATCAGTTCGTGTGCACGATAGCCAGACATGCATCAGTGTAATAATTATATCAGTATAAATGCAACTTTTACAGCTCTTTGGAAAAAAAATACAGAGACCAAATAAGGAATTTTGCGTTTTGCAAACAACAAAAATGCATCTAAGCTGTATGCTTGACTATACAGTTACTGTCATTAAATTACTTTCACATGCAACAGCCATACATTATCTCTCAGAAACAATAAATCGCACAGGAATATTTGCATTAATTAGTATTAACAAAACGGTTCTTTGAATAAATAGATATCTTCACAAAGCAAATACAGAGCACGAAGACGGAAAAATAGCATGTGATATAGTGTCCGTAACCCCTATCCAATAGCTCCATTTAAGAGTACATTACAAGAACGGGGGAAATGCATTTAGAATGATATATCACATTTGAGTCGGCAGGCTCTCGTGCACACGAGAATAAAATATATTTCATGTTGAAATTCAGGCTAATGACAACGCTATTGAGTACAAAAGAAAAAAAAACAAACACATACATTTAATCCAGTGTTCATAAGAAGATTTCCAATCAATACTGACTGTGTATGAGACTGCATTGTAGCATAGGTGCCAACTTTAAACACATTTTCTCATTAAAAACGGCATCCAACCATCCATGAGCCAATCTATTAAGCAACCAATCAAAGCAAACCAAAACAAACAAACAAACCCAAACATACAAACAAACAAACCCAAACAAACAAACAAACTCAAACAAACAAACAAGCTTACGGCTCCTCTGAAATCTTCTGCCAGTTTTATGTAGTTGGCTGAAGTCCGGTCGCTGTAGTTGACGGTATAAGTCAGGTTTACGCCAACTGTTAGCTCAAACCTCATTGTTTTTTCCTCTGAAAGGTGCACAGTACAAAAGACATACAGATAACAATAGGCGTAATTTAGTTATTTAGCGCACTGCCTACTTATTTCAAAGGGCACTGGTTAAAATGACGATATAACAGAAGTGATAGACCAGACACCAACTCGCTGCTGTACGCGCACTGTCAAATGTCAAGGAAAGAACACTGCAAGGATGATTTTTTTTAAAAAGACAAAAAAGGCTGAGTTAAGATGGTTAACAGTCAAGAAGGTGTGTACAAGAGACTTACCATGGCATGTCGCGTTGTTAGTGATGTTGAGTATGTAGCCCTCTACACAGCTGCACTCAAAAGAACCCAGAAAGTTGGTGCAGTTGTGG
>CM072525.1:17726191-17742348 GCA_036898135.1 Oncomelania hupensis | reverse complement strand
CGGCGTGGCGTCTCTAATACTGAGTAGTCTGGTGATATTGGGGAAAGTCAATCTTATGGGTACTAGAGCTATCGTAGACTGATCACATCATCGGGTGAGAGAGTATCTGTATGGGGGCCAGAGTTTCTGTGATAATCTGGCGAGTGGGGGGTCTCTCAGGCTTAGGCACTTAGCTGGGGACTGCAGTGCGGCGGGTTGTCCAGGATCCTCTGGATGGCTTGCCAGTGGTGGTGCAAGATGCTGTTCAGTGGTCACGCGAAGATGACTCACTGACCACGAGTGCAAGTAGTGTTGTCTTTGTTGTGGCACAGGCGTTGAACTTGGCTTACGTTGCTAGTCAGTTCAGAAATAGCGAAGTCCCAAATCACGCGTCTCATTGACCTCCCGGGTTGTCGGGGGCCTGCAGCGGGTCAGAGATTGGGAGATGATTCCAGTCCGGGGCGATGCGTCCGGCACAGGAACCCGTCTGCAACGTGTACAGACGCTGTATCAGCTGGGGATAGGGATAATGCGAATTCTGGGCCTGTGGTTATAGTCACCCTTATCAGAATTCAAATTGGCTTGACCGGTCATGAGTGGAGCCGGTGCAAATACCAACAGTCAAACAATGCTACTAGATTTACTGGGGCAAAGTGGAGGTTATGGGCAGCCACTAGTAAAAAGATACATTCGGCGCATTGGATGGGTTTGGCAACAGGGCAAATCTTTATACATTGGGAAGCATGGTGGAAGGCAATAATAAGGGTACAGGACAAATGGGATGTAGGTCTGGGCTGTACTTGGGATTCTAATCTATATGGAGGGGTTGGCATGGCATGGAATATCATACATGGGGTAACGGAGTATACAAGCATAAATTCAAACATGACATGAGATATATACAAGGTAGAAAGTATGTGCAAGGGAGAAAATACAAGTCATAGCAATACATCAAGGCAAAATTATAAACATGAACATACATACTGACAGGACGCATGAACATGATGGTGAACGATAGGTGATGGGGTTGCTATATGACAAGGAGTAAATTCCCTCTCTTACCTTGGTTTAAGACGGGTGGAAGCACAAGGATACTGACGAAACTCAGGGGTCGCTCGGTGATGGCGGCGTGGATTCGCAGGTTGTGGCTTCGAGGTAGGGAAGTTAGCATCTGACACTAAGTCTTGGTCAGTAGCAGACTTTAAGCAGGGCGCCCTCGGGGGCGGGGCTTAAGAGACTGTGCGAGCTTGCTAGGTAGAGATGGCTGGTCAAGAGGAATGACGGCAGGTCTGAGGCTATCGTCGCTGGCTGTGCGGGGTTGGTCGAATGGTTGCGGCCAGGCCTCAGGGATGCAATTGTCCGCCTCGTCACAGAGGCCCCCCCAAGGAAAAAGGCGAGGACGTAGGACTCGACGAAGGCGCGGCCAATCAGCTCTGAGGTCGGCTGCCGGGTGCGACGATGGGTTGCGATGATCCGGGTGATGCGGGCGATGCAGGGTTCCGGGTACGGTGGCGGGTGCCCAAGGCTGGGGTCCGCGGAGCTGCCGGGTTTCGGCTACGGTTAGTGGGCGGCGGCAGGAATGAAGGCTGGGGCGTCGGCCCTCAGGGGCGACTCGATGGAGTCGGTTGCGGGGTGACGGCTGAGGAAGTCTGCGCCGTGGTTGTCTTTCCCAGGGATGTGTTCCAGCTGGAAAGAATATGCCTGGAGCAGCAGAGCCCACCTCATTAGCCGGGCGTTGAGCGATTTGGAGGTCGCCAAGAAGGAAAGTGGTTGGTGATCCACTTGGACTGTAAAGTGCGAACCGTAGAGATACAGTTGGAACTTCTGGACTGCCCAGACGAGGGCGAGACACTCCTTCTCCGAGGTGGCGTAGTTTTGTTCGGCCGGCTTGAGTTTCCGGCTGGCGTACGCGACGGGGAAGAGCGTCGGGGCGTCCGGGGAGTCCCGTTGGAGCAGAACGGCTCCGAGGCCTACGTCGCTGGCGTCTGTGCGCAGGACGAAGGGCTGTCCGTGGTTGGGGAGTCGGAGGACTGGCTGGGACGTCAGCTTGTCCTTGAGCTCCTGGAAGGCAGCTTCGCATTGCGGGGTCCAGATGACTCGGTCCGGTGCGGCTTTCCGGGTCAGGCTTGATAGTGGCGCGGCGATTCCGTTGTAGCCGGGTACAAACTTCTGATAGAAGCCACTCAGTCCCAGGAAGGACTGAACATCTTTCTTGGTCTTGGGGCGTGGCGCGTCTCGAAGGCGCTGGACGGTCTTTTCCAGAGGCCGGAGCTGTCCACGGCTGATGGTGTGGCCAAGAAATTCCAGCTCTTGGTAGCCGAACTGGCATTTGGTCGGCCGGGCAGTAAGGCCAGCTTCTCTGAGGCGGCGCAAGAGTTGGCGCACCACTCGCAGGTGCTCCTCCCATGTCTCCGTTGCGACGAGTATGTCGTCCATAAAAGAGTGTATGAACGGACAGTGGAGGGGGTCCAACAGCTTCCGCATCATCGTGCTGAAAATACTTGGGGCATTGTGCAGACCAAACGGCAGAACGTTAAATTCATAGTGGCCGTCCATCGTGCTGAAGGCTAGGTACTGGCGGGATGAAGGGTGCACGGGAATCTGATAAAAGCCTTTGCTCAGGTCCACCCTGGAGAAGTATCGGGCGGATTGTAGCTTTGCGAACAAGTCCGTGGGGTCGGATAGGGGTCCGGGCACGAACTGGGTTACAAGGTTCAACTGCCGGAAGTCGATACAGAGGCGATGTTCTCCGCTGGGCTTCCGTGACAGAACTATTCCTGCGCTGTAGGGGGAACGGGAGGGAGCGATGACTCCGGCTTGTAGCAGGGCCTCTACTTCCGTTCTTACCACTTGCTGCTGGGATAGTGGGACGGGGTACGGTTTCTGGCGGACGGGAGTGGGGTCCGTTAGGGTGAGTCGAACTTCTTCCAGGTCCGTCCTCCCAGGAATGTCGGTGAGGACTTCCCTGTACTCTGCTACGATGGCGCGTAGCTGGCGTTGCTGGCCGGCGGGGAGTGAGGGGTCCAGAGAGACGTCCCGGAAGGATTCCTTCCCTTTGAGCGGAAATTCGGCGACGCCGGTCTCTGTGCCATCCACTTCGACGGCCAGCGCGACCGTGAGTAGTGAGTGGGAGTCTGGGGCGGGTGCAGGTTGCTCCAGGTACCGCTTGAGCAGATTGATGTGGTGGGTCCTGGGTTTTCCGCCTACCTCGATGCGATAGGTGGTGCGCGAGAGCTTCTCGAGCACCGGGTAGGGTCCCTGCCAAGCTATGTCTAGCTTGTTTGTGCCGCTGGGGAGAAGCAGTAGGACTTGGTCTCCTACCTGTAGCTCTCGGTCCCGGGCGCGGCGGTTGTGGTAGCGGGCTTGTCGCTCTCTCGCCTTCTTCAGGTTGGCGGAGGCGGCTTTCCATGTTGCCTTGAGGGTTTCTTGTAGCTTCGTGACGTATTTTGTGGCGTCGACCGGTGCCTCGTCCAGTTTGGCGTCGGTCCAGCTACGTCGTAAGGCGGCTAGAGGTCCGGAAAGGGTCTTCCAAAAAGCAGCGTGGAAGGCGTGTATCCGGTGGAGGTGTGCGGGGTCTCTCGATACGCGAAGAGCGCTGACGCGACGTATGTGTCCCACGCTTCCGGCTGTTCGTCGGCGATCTTGCGGATGATCGAGATAAGTGTCCCGTTCAGGCGCTCGACCTGTCCGTTGCTAGCGGGGTGGTAGGGTGGAGTCCGGATATGGCGGATGCGGAGTAATTGGAAAACCTCCTGCATAAGTTTTCCGGTGAACTGGGACCCGTTGTCGGTCAGGATGTTGTCCGGGAATCCGACTCGAGTGAATATGGTGACGAGCGCGTCGGCGACACGGGCGGCGTCGATCTTCGGGAGGGGAACGGCTTCGCACCACATCGAGCAGGCGTCGACGAGGGTTAGTAGGTACTGGTTCCGCTTCTTGGTCCGCGGGAGGGGTCCTACGATGTCAACAGCCACTCGCTGGAAGGGCGTTCCGACAACGACGGTGGGGCTGATAGTGACTGGTACGGTGTGGTGGCGGGGCGAGTATCGTTGGCACTGGCTACAGGACTGGACGTAGCGCTTCACGTCGTCGGTCATCCCGGGCCAGTGATATTGAGCGCTGATTCGTAGAGTGGTTGCTCCTATGCCCATATGTCCGCTTAGGGGCATGCTATGGCCAAGTTCCAGGATTTGGGGGCGGAGTGTCGCAGGTACGACCAGTTGTGTATGGTCGTCCTTCTGGCGGAAGAGGAGTCCGTCTTCGACGAAAAAGTCCCCGGACCTGGGTGGAGTGCGTGCGGCGGGAAGTTTTCCGTAGCACTTGCGGAGGGTGGCGTCGCTTTCTTGGGCCTTCCGGATCTGTTCCGGCATCTGGTTGGGAATCGGGGGTGGAGTCGCGGCTGTCTTCGCCTGTGCGCGCGTCTGGACGGCGGCCATCGATTCCACAGGCTGGGGCGGCATCCCCAAGAAAACGTATCGGCATCCTAAAATTAAGTCGTACAGGGGCTGGTCCATTACTGCAGCTTGAATGGTCCCCGTTACGTACCGGCTGGTTACTTGGATCCGGGCTATAGGGAGCGTGGTGCTGGGTTGGGACGCGTCGGCCAACTTCAGGGTGATAGTCTCGCCGGTCAGGTCTTGTTCCCTGATGAGCGAGCGGCGGACGACGGCGTCGAAGGTAAGTCCAGTGTCGTAGAGACAGTGGGCTGGGCGATCGTTGACTGTCACTTGCTCGGTGACGGCAGGTCGATCGGCGGGAGTAGCGGCGGGGGTGACAGGGGTCCCGTCGGGGGTAACTTGGCGTAGGGCTAGTACGGTACCTTGTTTGCGACGCTGGTCGCTGATGCGTCGAAAACATTTCTCCCGGGTGTGTCCTCTGCGTTGGCAGTAGCCGCAGAAGAGCTCGGTGCTCCGCTTCCCTGGCTCTGCGGTGAGGGTTGGGCGTCCTTTGGGCGGCGGTGGACGGTGGTTCGCCGGCGGGGCAGGCCGGCGAGGCTGGTGGCGGGTATCTGGCGACGAGGGGTGCGGGGGGATCACGGCGAGGCTGTCTGTCGTCGGGATGGGCGGTGAGGTATCGATCCGCGACGATGATCAAGTCTTCAAGGCGAGCGGCGCCCTGCTCGGCGGCGAATGTCCGGAGTTCCGCCGGCATGGTGCCTCGAAGTTGCTCGGCGAGCATCAACTCTAGTAATCCGTCATAGGTCCTGGGTTCGTCAGTTTGCTCAATCCATTTATCCCGTAGCGTAGCTAGACGGTCGGCAAACTGCGTGAACTTCTCCCCTCTCTCTCTCCGGGAGTTCCGGAAACTCTTGCGATAGTGCTCACCTGAGAGCTCAAAACCATGTAGTAGGGCTCTCTTGAGGGCGGGATAGTCTCCCTCCTCGGAAGTCGGTGTCTTGGCTAGAATCTCATAGGCCTTTCCCTTGAGGCCATGACTGAGCTTGCGATACCAGTGCTGGGAGTCAAGACCGTTTTCCCTCGCGACTCGTTCGAATCGGGCGAGGTAGACTTCAATTGTTTCGTCCCGATCGACGAATGGGTCCAGGGGGAAGTTCATCCCCGGAATCGGCGGGGGGGGGGGGGTGCGGGTATTCCGGTGCTGGTGGCGAAACTGGGGGCGAGGAGCGAATAGTCTTCGCTAGCGGGCGAAGCGATCCCTAACTCGCGGCGGTCGCGCTCAAGCTGGAGGAGTGCTTGGCGCCGTTCGAGCTCCCTGTCTTTTCTCTTCTCTTCGAGCGCCGCGACCCTCTCGTCCTCCTCCTTCTTCCTTGCGGCGGCTCTCTCCTCCTCTGCTATTCTATCCTTCGCCTCCTCTCTTCTCCGCTCGGCGGCTTTCTCCTCCTCTGCAAGTTTCCGGGCGGCGGCCCGTTCCTCCGCGGCGATGCGCTCTTTCTCCTCCTCCTTCTTCAGTGCCGCGGCTCTTTCTTCCTCCTGCCTCTTCGCATCTCGCTCTTTGGCCCTCTCCTCCCTCTTCAACTTTTCCTCTGCCACGTCAGCCTCCACGTTCGCCAAGACGTAGTCTTTAAGTTCGGTGCCGGCGAGCCCTAAGCTTTCGCCAATACTCTTGTACTTAAGAGCAAGCTCTCCCCGGTCGGCCATGGTAAGAGAGGTAGCTTACCCTGCAAAAGGTCCTAACCGGGATGAGGGGCACACACAAGGGGTACACTGACGGAAAACAGGGGGGTGGGCTGGATGAGCTACGATGAAAACTGCAAAGGGGCGAATACAACACAACCACAAAGACAAAATGCAATCAATCAAAAAATCACAAAAATGAATGCAAGAAAAAAGCCTGTTGAGAGATCACCACTCGGGACAACCAGTAAGGGACCTATGGGCTATGCTAACTACTACTAAGCTTGGAGGGCTGGGGTGGAAATCTAGCTAAGTCCTAAGTCTAGTCGAGTTGGGATGGGAGCCTAAGTCTTTTGTCTTGTCGGGTTGGAGGGGGAAACCTAAGTCTTTGGTCTCGTCGGGGTCGCCAAAATTAATGTCACGAAGAAAGGGATTTGGGGGAAGGGGGTAAGCTCTTAATCTCTAGCGCTGTGTTATCTCCTTTGATAGATCAACGTGCGATGACATTCCAGAGACTAAAGCAAGGCCAAATTAATAAGTGATAAACAGAGTAAAGACGAGATGGAAAGTAAAGGTACTAGTTAAGAAATACACAGTCAAAGGCCAGTCAAGGAAATTGCGATTTCTGTAACTATCTACTTTTAATAATTTGAAAAGGGAGAGTCCCGGTCAGATTGTTCTGGGGTGATTCATCGGCGTGGCGTCTCTAATACTGAGTAGTCTGGTGATATTGGGGAAAGTCAATCTTATGGGTACTAGAGCTATCGTAGACTGATCACATCATCGGGTGAGAGAGTATCTGTATGGGGGCCAGAGTTTCTGTGATAATCTGGCGAGTGGGGGGTCTCTCAGGCTTAGGCACTTAGCTGGGGACTGCAGTGCGGCGGGTTGTCCAGGATCCTCTGGATGGCTTGCCAGTGGTGGTGCAAGATGCTGTTCAGTGGTCACGCGAAGATGACTCACTGACCACGAGTGCAAGTAGTGTTGTCTTTGTTGTGGCACAGGCGTTGAACTTGGCTTACGTTGCTAGTCAGTTCAGAAATTGCGAAGTCCCAAATCACGCGTCTCATTGACCTCCCGGGTTGTCGGGGGCCTGCAGCGGGTCAGAGATTGGGAGATGATTCCAGTCCGGGGCGATGCGTCCGGCACAGGAACCCGTCTGCAACGTGTACAGACGCTGTATCAGCTGGGGATAGGGATAATGCGAATTCTGGGCCTGTGGTTATAGTCACCCTTATCAGAATTCAAATTGGCTTGACCGGTCATGAGTGGAGCCGGTGCAAATACCAACAGTCAAACAATGCTACTAGATTTACTGGGGCAAAGTGGAGGTTATGGGCAGCCACTAGTAAAAAGATACATTCGGCGCATTGGATGGGTTTGGCAACAGGGCAAATCTTTATACATTGGGGAAGCATGGTGGAAGGCAATAATAAGGGTACAGGACAAATGGGATATAGGTCTGGGCTGTACTTTGGGATTCTAATCTATATGGAGGGGTTGGCATGGCATGGAATATCATACATGGGGTAACGGAGTATACAAGCATAAATTCAAACATGACATGAGATATATACAAGGTAGAAAGTATGTGCAAGGGAGAAAATACAAGTCATAGCAATACATCAAGGCAAAATTATAAACATGAACATACATACTGACTGGACGCATGAACATGATGGTGAACGATAGGTGATGGGGTTGCTATATGACAAGGAGTAAATTCCCTCTCTTACCTTGGTTTAAGACGGGTGGAAGCACAAGGATACTGACGAAACTCAGAGGTCGCTCGGTGATGGCGGCGTGGATTCGCAGGTTGTGGCTTCGAGGTAGGGAAGTTAGCATCTGACACTAGGTCTTGGTCAGTAGCAGACTTTAAGCAGGGCGCCCTCGGGGGCGGGGCTTAAGAGACTGTGCGAGCTTGCTAGGTAGAGATGGCTGGTCAAGAGGAATGACGGCAGGTCTGAGGCTATCGTCGCTGGCTGTGCGGGGTTGGTCGAATGGTTGCGGCCAGGCCTCAGGGATGCAATTGTCCGCCTCGTCACAATGTTGTCGTTTTCGAGCCATGATTCCCAAGCCAAAGCTTTTTTGAGTGTTTTTTTGGCTTGTTTCTTTTTCTTTTTGGTTGAACTTTTGGAGGTATCATTGTCATCAAACATAGATGATGGAGAGGGTGGTGGTGTAGCCCTGATGTCGTCAGCAAACACTTGATGATACCGTTGAATATTTCCTAAATATTGACGAGGGATGTTGGTTTGTTTTAAACCTTGGGCAAAAACACGCCAGCCCGCAGGGGGTGGTAGCAACTGTCTCGCTTTGGTCGAATGTAAAACATCATGAACTAGATCTACGATGTTTGTGTTAGGAATGATGTTGTCCTGCCACACCAGATTGCCCTGACTGGTATATGTCATCACATCATTGTCTTTTAAATGCTGCATCAATTTACGCCCTTGCTACGAAGACTAGCGGGAAGGCTATGAACCACTTCTTCGGTCATATCAGCTAGTGTTGCTGGTGTTGGGAGTGACGCAGCTGCTGACGCTGTTGCTGTATCTATGGATGTAGATGGTTGAGACTGATAGTGATACTGATCTTGATAAGAAAGATATCGTTGCAATAGTTGTTGATACGCTCGCAGTTTTTGTTCCGTATTGAGCGAAGAGGATTGTAATATAATAGTCATTTGTTGATCCAAATCACTCAGCTGATTTACAAGAGGGGGTGTAGGAGGCTCCGGTCGCAACGGTGTTGATGAAGGTATCATGTTTTCACTCGCTGGAACGAGTTTCATTTTGATGGCGTGTTGCATTTTTTATTATTGCGGTTGTGGAAATAACCCACCTAGCAGTTGTGTAGCTAGTGGTAGCAGCAGTTGTAGAAATCCTCCTTTTTGTATTAATTTTTGTCGTTTGACTGTGTTTGATTTAGGCGCTATCAAACGGCGAAGCTTGTGCTTGTGACGAGCCCATCGTTGTTTCTGACCACGCGATAGTTTAACATGTCCTTTAAGTACATTATGTACCATCTCACACAAACAGTTAATAACACGAGGTTGTTTCAACAGTTGTTGGCGCTGATGTTTTTTTTTAGCACGTAATAAAGGAATCAAAGGTTGAAGTCGAGTCTGAGCACGATGTGTCTTCGCCATGGTAGTCTTTTTTCATCTGAATGTCTCATAACAGATAACACCTGTTTTATATATTGTTTTTAGGAATATAGACGATCGGATGTGGATCAAAAACATGAGTGCGCACACGATAGGTTTCAGGAGTTTGTTGTTTAAAATCTAAAAAGAGGTATCCGTAAGCCTCTCGGGTTGCATCTTGATAGGCCTCACGTAAAAAATGATGTCGTTTAGGAAACGTTTGCATAGCCAAGTGTAAAATTTGATCCGCAGATCGTGGATTTTTACCCAACCACAAATAATGTGCATTTAACGAAATCGTCCGAATGTTTGCTGGTATGAAATATATTTTGCACCATATAAGCCATACTTATATTTCCGTGATGACATTTTTTAATAAAAAATTCAGCCACACGCTGTTCCATCACAGGATTATCCATATGATCGTCGACCACCAATAAGGTTGCAATAGTCGAATCAAAGTCCACTCCATCTAAACTTTCTACAAAATCAATAGATACGGGACTTGTATCTCGTAGCTGTCCAAATAAGTCTTGATATTGATGATAGACATACACCACTTTTTCAATAGGCGGTTGAATGTGAGTTTTACAATGTTGAATCAATTGTGCAATAAAAAATGTTTTACCACATCCTGAAGGACCCGCGAGAAGGATCGAGAACGGATGTTGTAAAAAACGCACATCCATGATATGTCACTCTATCAATGTCAAACAAAAAAAAAAACCAAAAAAAGTTAGAGGTCCAGCGCTACGGTAGAGACACCGTCTGACAATACCTTTCTTTTAGTGTAGAGATAGGATAATCTTTTGGGTTGGATATAAGTTCGCATCACATTTTGTGCGTCAAGACGAAAACCTCGATTAACCACATGATGTGGCGTTTGTGCCGTTAGTACGGTTTGAAAGTTGGCTATGGTTAATGGATTGCACCTTTTTTGCACGCCTTTGCAAGACACCTTAGTGGTTATATGAGTGCTACATGCGTAGCTTTTGGGTGCCAAAGAGATAATTTTATCAGCTTTGGCTTCCAGCTTCCATAAACCTGGTTCACGCGTTTGGTGTTTATGTGCTGCAGCACAGCATGGGGGTGGTGCTGATGGTGGTGGTGGTGCTGATGGTCCCTGCAGAGATGATGTTGATGGTGGAGGCGTTGGTGTCGATAGTGATGGTGGTAGACTGGCGTTGTTTTTATGCGTTTGGCAATATTGAGTAGGCAACCAATCGTCCCGATGTTTGTTGAAGTGATCCCTCCGATCGGGACGAATGACGTCTTCTAAAGTGTCCCCACTCAATGCCAAATACACAGCGAGTCGGTGTCGCAGGTGATGAGCTGATAGTCACATCGTTCAACGTAAAAGTCGATAAAGTGGTAATAGAATTGTAGAAGCTTGAGTTTTGCGTACCCGTACACAAATAATCCGATGTGTAGAGGTAGATTTTGGTCGATGCTGGTCAATCGGCACTCTACCTCGTAATAATCATTTTGTACGGGTACGCATCTTTTAAATCGTGGATCGTGGATCGCTTTGGTGGCGCCCTTGGCATCCGTGATGAACGCCTTGGTGTGACGATCACGCCTCATCAAGGTTCGGCCATAGGAGCTGTTGCCCTAGATCAAACAAAACAAAAAAAAAAAACCAAAAAATGAGTCCCCTCAAAATAAAATATAAAAAAAAACATGCGCGCACACGCACGCGTGCACGTGTGTAGACACTTTTAGCAATGCCCGGACATGGTATCTTGGTTGCATGGGTTGCGTGTTTTTGTTTTCAATGCATTTTATTGTATTTTGCCATGCACTTTTGAAAATTTGATCGTGCAGTGTATTAAAAATGGGCGTGCATGGTATTAAAAATGAGCATGTTTAGTCGTTCACACATGCGCGCACACGTGCATGCGTATGATTTTATCGTTGCACGGACATGGTATCTTGGTTGCATGGGTTGCGTGTTTTTGTTTTCAATGCATTTTATTGTATTTTGCCATGCACTTTTGAAAATTTGATCGTGCAGTGTATTAAAAATGGGCGTGCATGGTATTAAAAATGAGCATGTTTAGTCGTTCACACATGCGCGCACACGTGCATGCGTATGATTTTATCGTTGCACGGACATGGTATCTTGGTTGCATGGGTTGCGTGTTTTTGTTTTCAATGCATTTTATTGTATTTTGCCGTGCACTTTTAAAAATTTGATCGTGCAGTGTATTAAAAATGGGCGTGCATAGTATTAAAAATGCGTACACATGATAAAAAAAAAGACTCACCACGAGTTTGTAAGCTGCGGCGATGATGGCCTTGTCGTCATCCAAGTCTGCTTCTCGTCGGGCGCTGGTCACCTTGTCTGTGAATTTTTGGAAGCAGGGCTGTTTGTTGTATTGAATCACCTGATGGATTTTGGTGACTCGTAGCCCTTGTTGCAAATACCACTGGAGTAGGGGGGTGATAAGTAATATTTTTTCTCCACGAAAACTGGAAATGAGGGAGCGTTGTGGTTGTTTCAAGAAGCCATGCGCTTCCGCAAACGCCTTCATGTGAGGACCGATGTCATTTCGGCCGATGTTGGTGTTTTTGAAGATTGGTGGAAATTCTTCAAATCGAGGTTTCAGTTGATCCGGAACCTCAATATCAACTTCCACGAATCCAAACATGGCCCCAGTCCTCACATGCTCCAAGATCTCCGTTTCGGTCATGCCCCCACTGTAAAAGGCGGGTCCAGACTCAACTCGAGGCGCCCAATGTGCTACTTCTTTTCTGTTTTTCTTTCTATAATCTTGCCATTGACACTTTTCTCCACGAAAACTGGAAATGAGGGAGCGTTGTGGTTGTTTCAAGAAGCCATGCGCTTCCGCAAACGCCTTCATGTGAGGACCGATGTCATTTCGGCCGATGTTGGTGTTTTTGAAGATTGGTGGAAATTCTTCAAATCGAGGTTTCAGTTGATCCGGAACCTCAATATCAACTTCCACGAATCCAAACATGGCCCCAGTCCTCACATGCTCCAAGATCTCCGTTTCGGTCATGCCCCCACTGTAAAAGGCGGGTCCAGACTCAACTCGAGGCGCCCAATGTGCTACTTCTTTTCTGTTTTTCTTTCTATAATCTTGCCATTGACACTCTCGCATGATGCGTAGATTGACGCCGATTTTTTGTAGATATGCATCTTTTTCCTGTGTGTCGTCGGCTCTCTTCTTTTTTAGGTCGGGGTCCAAATTTTGTGTTAGGCGGCAATCATGCCCATGCCAATAACAGCCGTGAAATTGAAATGCCGTGTTTGATTTTTGGTCCCAACCATCCACGGGAAGAAGCTTTCTTCCTCCTAGCCTTTTTTCTATTCCCCTATTATATTGATGTTGGATGTCTCTCTTTTCTTTAGCTGCTATATATTCTAACCATTCCAAACAAATCTTGCTCTGTCGATTTTTTTTCCAATCTAAATAGAATCCCTCTTCTGCCTTTCTTCTTAAATAAAACCCTACCGGCATAGGTTCTGACATACATTTCAGATATAGGCTATTGGCATCATACCCCTCAATGGTCTTGCAGAGTTTTGGAGAAACGATGTTGGGGTCCGCCGATCTGATGTAGGTGACGTCTTTTTCATGGTATCTATGAAAAACAATGGCTGGACCACCACACACCGAATCCCGCATTGTATAATACATATCTTTATCCTGTTCATCGCAAAGCGCAAAAAAATTGCGGCAACTTGAATGTAAAAAGCGATCTGTTAGCCCTGGTAGTGTCACGCCGTCATAAAACATGTCTAAACCCAAGTCTTGAAAAAAATGCGTCTGCTTTTCAATAGCTTCTAAAAATGGCACACAGTCCATGTTATTGTAATGTATGAGCCATTCTCGTAATGTGCTCATCTTTTGGGCATCCCATTCCACTTGACAGCTTTGATACTCCTCTTCCGTGATTGTACTTTTGGTTAGATCACTAAAAAAGGCCTCTCTGGGAGGTAGCTGTGGCTCATCCAATTTGTCCAGTGATGTGATATATTGATAAGGAAAAAATGATTTCTGTAGAGAGCACTTGTAGGCTGCTAAATATTGGCGATAAGAAAAACCAGGCGCCAAATAATTGGTGATGTCTAGAAATCTTAATTTAGCATTTGAAAGAACCAAAAACTGTTTCCCTTTTTTGATCATCCGATTTTTGGAGGTTGGTTTTGTTTTCTTCTTTTGTTTTTTCCACAAAGACGCCTTTTTTCTCTTTCTTCCTTCTGGTGTTATTTCTTCTTCTTCTTCTTCATCATCCTCTTCTTCTGTTTCCTCCTCATCCTCATCTTCATCCTCATCTTTCAGCATCATCCTCTTTCTCCTTATTTAGGTTCACGCCAGGGTCGGGCTCAGTTTCACAAAAATATTTAGCCAAATACGGTTTCAAAACATTTAAGTCGTATTTCCCGCTCGAAAACCCAATCACGGGGATGCTTTCAATAAATGTAGACAGTCGATCTTTAAGATCATTGAGTGGGTGACATTCAACATGTTCATCAGTTTCGGCAATCACTTCTAAACGCTTCTTGATTTTTTTAAAAACTGGTTTGGCTACCTCTTTTAGAATGGAATGTGAAGCTTTTTGGATGGTGTATAGTGCCTCTATTGTTTTACGCACCAACTCTTCCGGGTTTCCTGTGGTGATGAAACATTGTGGTTCTGTAAATCCAGGTACATTGCTACATATACTGATGGAAAGCGGTACATGCTGTTCTAAAAATGTTAATTGTGTAGGATTATCCTGGATATTTGGTGTATTGGGAAAATACGTCTCTATATCATATACAATTCTATAGGGATGAAACTGCAGTTGTAGTGGCAATTTTATGTTTTCATCATCTAATCTCTGTCTTAGTGTGGGTGGCAGTTTATAAATTCCTCCTGGAAATTTTTCACGGGTTTGAGCCCCTTTACATTTCACAAAATGAGAACACAATTGATTGGATGCCCTAAAATGGCGATCGCATTTGCTGCAGCTATAAGTCTTTGCATATACATTTAAGTTTTTAATATATGAAAAATGATTTTGAAACTGATTAATATATAGTGTCTCGGAGTATCTGGTTAATGAGCGTCTCACTAATTGCGCTGTAGGTAACTCAGAGTCTTCTTCTTTTTGCAGACTAAAGATAGTCACATTGACTTCAAAATGTTTCTCAAATCGGTCTAGGTCTTCTAGTTTTACACCTTCAAATGTTTTGGGATCACCCAGAGGTAAAAAACTTTTAAATAATGTCTTTGCACTTCGTTCACACTTTTGTCGATGGGCTCCTCTTTTTAGCGCTAAGCAGCGAAATAAACACAAATTATCTTTGATAGGATAACGAGGATCACAGTTCACAAGAGAAATAAGTCCTTGATTTTGCACTAAAAATAATGGAAAATCGGCGGGTGGCGCTCCCAAAAGATGATGTTGACGTTTAAATACAAAAAATTCAATATTGGTGATCCACTCCAGAGTCCATTCTCTGCAAAATAAAATAAAAACTATATAAGTACTTTTTCTTTATCTCAAACAAACAAACAAACAAATAAACAAACAAACAAAACAAACAAAATTTTCCTGTCATAAATATTTAATGATTTGATTTACTTACGTGTTTTCTCTTTGTATGGTAGCGAGGTTCTGGTAGTCGATGTTGTCAAGGTCGCTTAGGAACTGTTCCCAGTCTTCACGATTGTTTATAGAAATGGGATTTTCAAAGAGTGCCGCATTGTTCACACATGCATAGTGGTACTTTATTTCTCCTGAGCGTTGATTTTTTAAAATCACTCCTAAGCTGGCATTAATTTTAAAACAAAAGGTCTGGTTTTGATAAATTGAATTATTTAATTGTTCGTGGGTCAACAAACCGCCTTCAAAACCAAAATTATATCGTTCTAGCACAGGTCCACGGTAAATATAATTGTTTATATATCGGCTATTATTCACATAGCACTGAAGAATTGGGTCGTGGTCTCCAATAAAATGTACTTCTTCTAAAAGACTGTTAATAACAGCGTCTGAACTATTATTTACAAGCACTTGATCCAAGTCGTTGTCTTCAAAATCATCCCTGTTAATAACAGCATCTGAACTATTATTTACAAGCACTTGATCCAAGTCGCTATCTTCAAAATCATCCATTTTAAAAGGCTTGCCATTTCAAAATTCTTTTCACAAAATATGCCACCACAAAACTCGCCTTTACTTTTTCTTGGATACACCCGCTCTTTATATACCCTGTGCTTGTGTCGGCTTCTTCTTGAGCCGCCCCTTTCATTAATCCTAAATATGCCTTCTAGATATATATAATACATCATTTTGACATTTATGCGAGGTACTAAAATTGTGTTGGCTGCTATCGGCTTTTGATTCGCCCTTTCGTTAATCCTAACTATGCCTTCGGGATATATATAATACTTTATTTTGATATTTATCAGTGGTACTAACATTTGGCTGGCTGCTATCGGCTTTTGATCCGTCCTTTCGTTAATCCTAACTATGCCTTCGGGATATATATAATACTTTATTTTGATATTTATCAGTGGTACTAACATTTGGCTGGCTGCTATCGGCTTTTGATCCGTCCTTTCGTTAATCCTAACTATGCCTTCGGGGTATATATAATACTTTATTTTGATATTTATCAGTGGTACTAACATTTGGCTGGCTGCTATCGGCTTTTGATCCGTCCTTTCGTTAATCCTAACTATGCCTTCGGGGTATATATAATACTTTATTTTGATATTTATCAGTGGTACTAACATTTGGCTGGCTGCTATCGGCTTTTGATCCGTCCTTTCGTTAATCCTAACTATGCCTTGCCTTCATGGTATATATAATACTTTATTTTGATATTTATGAGTGGTACTAAAATTTGTTGGGCCTGATAAAAATTAGATCTCACACCCATTAACCCATGCTTTTAACCATTCGCCCTATTTATATTCAAATGCTTACATCCGATA
>CM072525.1:17693691-17721191 GCA_036898135.1 Oncomelania hupensis | reverse complement strand
AATTATTATTATTATTATTATTATTATTATTATTATTATTATTATTATTATTATTATTATTATTATTATTATTATTATTATTATTATTATTATCATTATTATTATTATTATTATTATTATTATTATTATTAGTATTATTATTATTATTATTATTATTATTCCGATGGCAGCAAGGATAGCTCAGTGGTCAGAGCGTCTTGAGCGACATGGGTTTGAATCCTGACTACAGCAAACTATTGTGTGATTGCTGGATATTACGGGCCAGCGCCTTGAGAAGCTCTCTAAGCTTGTAAGTGCGCTATATAAGAGAAATCTCTTTCTTTCTTTCTTTCTTTCTTTCTTTCTTTCTTTACATTCTCAACAAAGACACACTGATAACTCAAGCATGATTGTGGGGTAAAAGGTTAGTCGCTGTTATATTATAGAAGACGGAAAATGATTAGTCATACTCCCATACAAAAGAGCTGAGCGAAAGGGGAGACCACAATCATTGCCTGACACAAACACGGAGACGAGAGAGAGCGCTAAATGTGAAGGAAGAAGAAACGCTCCATATTAAGTAGGTCTCTATGTACGTATTTCGCTAAAAAAAGATTCCTCAGGAGTTTAAAACCAACATACACATACCGAAAGATTTGCGAGTCTCGTGGCGGGAGGAGGAGGAGAAGGGGTGCAGGAAGGGGGAACACAAGCATACT
This sequence comes from Oncomelania hupensis, assembly GCA_036898135.1. Taxonomy (NCBI): domain Eukaryota; kingdom Metazoa; phylum Mollusca; class Gastropoda; order Littorinimorpha; family Pomatiopsidae; genus Oncomelania; species Oncomelania hupensis. The sequence goes on along the minus strand of CM072525.1, from coordinate 17,720,493 downwards.
ACAGCCCCTAACACACAGAGGAGTCACAGAGCGGGGTGTGGAAAACACGGTCGGGTATCACTATCATCAGGACGAGCTCCAAACGTCAACATAATGCTAATGTATGGCCATGCTCTCGTCCTTGTCACACATTTAGGTCTGTTTCAACCTCCAAATCACGTTGATGTTCTTGTGTGCGCTCTAAGCCTCGTTCTTTCTTTTGTGATTCAGGCCACCGCCGTCACCCCGCACGCATCCTGCCCCGTCACTCCTTGGCTGCTCTCCTCCTCCCCCTCCCTCCGTCGTCTTTTATAGTTTACTTGTAAATATTCTCTTTGATGTTTATATTAAGTCTTTTTCTGGTTTATTATAGTGTCTCGTTTTTGTGTCACTTCTTTTCGTAGAATTGTGTGTTTCGATGTTAACGTTGCCAATAAATGCGTGAGAACTGCGCTTTGAACTGATGTCAATACCCTTTATTATTATTATTATTATTATTATTATTATTATTATTATTATTATTATTATTATTATTATTATTATTATTATTATTATTATTATTATTAATGTTTCATTGGAGTCTTTATAAGACTGCGATCATCATCATCAGCAGCAGCAGCAGCAACAGCAGCAGCAGCAGTAACAGCAGAATCGTCGTCATCACCATCCTCATCCTCATCCTCCTCCTCATCATCATCATCATCATCATCATCATCATCATCATCATCATCATCAATGACCAGATATCGGATATATCTTTGATCATAGAAAATGTAGTGAAATATATATATAATTTACTACCGCCGCTTGGGTGCCGGGGGTTTCAGTATATATGGTATCCCCACTTTCTGGAAATTTAGTGCTTTAAATTCCCAGTATCGCTGTCTTTCTCATTTGTTCTTTCTCATTCCTGCTTTGTTCTATCAATCTGCTATTCTATCTTCTTCTTCGTCAGACCAGTCACCTACCTGTTTTCTTGAAAACTCTTCAGGGACAAGACTCCTTATTTGTGTGTGAGGTCTGTTGGATCAGCTTGGGAATATTGGACGCTTTCTGCCAGGTGGTCACTAAGGTTTCCTATGATGTTATTAGTTAGCAATGTAGGCATTTTATTTGTATGTAGGGTTTGGGCGCGCCACTGGCTGCGACTACGCCTTCCCCGGCCGGGGGAGGCGGCCCAGAGTTTCCCGATAAAAAGGAATAATAAACTGCAGCCAAAAAAAAGTGTTTTGTTGATAATTTATAATGATGTTTGTATTCTATTTTGTTTTTTGTAAACGGGGGTTCGATAAATTAGAGTATAGCCTCAGCGTTCCCTGCGTGGGATGTTTTTGTTGTAAAGTGACTGACTGGTGGAGAGTATTCAGTTGTACCACTAGGGTTGTTTCATCAGATCTTTTATGCGGATCAGGGGTTGTCCGGTCCTGATTTGGCTCGGAAGAGTCCGCTGGACCTAAAGCAATGATCATGTAATGTAAAATAAAATTCACTGCATTTTCTATGATCAAAGATTTATCAACTTGCCTTGACTATCCTAACAGATATTCGGGTTCCGTGACATGATATATTCTATATCACAGAACCAGAAAGGGATCTGCCACTGGACGTACATTAATATAAGTATTTGAAATGTTGATATCAATATATAAAACGGGGTATCTGCTTTGAGCCCCTCCAGCTTTGAGGCTCACGGGTTACACCTTTTATTTATTTATGTATTTATTTATTTATTTATTTCCTCTCGGGTTTCCTGTGGTTGTGCCTATGCTCCCAAGCAAATAGAAAAACGTTGATTTCAATGTTAAACAGGGTAACAGGCGGAGTCCCACAATAATTGTATTTGTCCCTCTACCTGCCTTTATCTCTGTATGTCTGTCTGTCTTTCTCTTTCTGTCTCTGTGGGTACATATCTGCCCCTCTCTCTCTCTCTGATTAATTTTGTTTCCTAAATATGTAAAACTGTTGTTGTTGTTGTGTAATTTGCTTTTAACTAATTGAACCTCTTAAGATGGTTTTCACTGTTATTGTCAGCCAATGAGATTTGCCTGTAATGCTTCTAGCCGTTTGTTGTAGTAGTAGTAGTGGTGGTATAAGTAGTTGTAGTAGTAACTGTAATCTCTCTGAGGAAAAAGAAACAAAAAAAAATCCCATGTATTACAACAAATAAAAATACACAAAAAACACAAAAACAACACTTTTTCTACTGCCACCTTTAATGCACTTAATGTTGCACTACACTAGGTTCCTAGGTTCCACTTTGGGCTTTCAACGAAGACGCGTGCTCATCTGGCCACAGCAATTTTTAATTTATATTTTTTTTTTATAATCATGTGCTTCCTATACTAAACTCATACATCCCGTTTCAACGGCATTCAAAGAAGCTTGGCATAGAGAATCCTCCGGTAAATTCTCAGGAGCATGGTTCATACCTATTACCTCCCTTGCGCAAGTTTTAGCGGAAGTCGAAGATCCGAGTTAGGGTTAGTTTCGTACTAGGTAACAGATTTAAACCATATTCCTAGAACATAACAAAATGTCCTCTCCCTCTAGCGTTGAAACGTGTGCGACTGTCCTAATTTGTGGATATAAGACGAAGGCAAAAGCAGATACACTTATGGGTAGCAGTAAAACACACACACACACACGCACACACACACACACCCACACACACACACACACACACAAAACAACCTTATCTCCAGTATCTCACGTATACAATTCTATTGTTGAGGCCAATCTTCTCTTGTTGATGCAATGATAAAACGGATTCGTGTTCTAATCCAACGCGAGGTTTTGTGTAAACGAACGATAGAGGCAATGAACAATTGTACAAAATAAGATTTTTTTAAATAGATTTTTTTAGATTTTAATGCTTTATTGTCCCTTTTTATCGGGAAATTCTGGGCCGCCTTCCCTGTGGAAGGCGTAGTCGCAGCCTGTGGCGCGCCCAAACCCAACCTACCTAACATTAGTTGTGATTTTTGAAATTTAGAAATTCTTTAAATTTTTGAAATGTTTTGAAATTTTGCTGGGGGAGCAAACCGGAGTACCCGGAGAAAACCCCCGAGACGTTACCCGAGTCGAAAGTAAATAATATTCGGAGAAACATAACGCTCCGATGCAGGATCGAACCCACACCTGTCAGGCGCCATTGGTTTCTGGCCTGTGGAAAAGGCAAGTTAGTCCCGCCTTAGCCCACTTGGCCACAACACTCGCTCAACAGAAAAAAGGTCAGAAAGAATGCCACAAACATGGAGAAGGAAAGTCCAAAGCAGCGCCCCAATAAATAATATTTTGCCCTGACCATTAATTATTGATCATTGCGTTGCAATTATTACATTGCACCCCTCCTTCCCATCCCTCCTTCCTTCACCGACTCAATATTAATCATTATTTGGAATGCAAGATGATTTATATTGGACAGGATTTTTACATTTGTTTTGTTTAATTTGAAGAAATTATTCAAGGTGGATCTAATTCGGATATTAGTTGTTACACAGATCCTAAATTAATTATCCTTCCAGCTTGTGTGTGTGTGTGTGTGTGTGTGTGTGTGTGTGTGTTCACTTCTAATAATCCATCACATTTCCTTGTGTTTTTCATGGGGACATTAAAGATTCTGATCATGGCATTTGTACATGTTCAACCAGGCAATTTTTCTTTCTTTTCTTAATAGTGTACGATCGTTGATCGTCAGAGAGGCGTCTAAGAATGATTATGTGAGTGAACCGTGCCGCCAAATCTTTTTTATTATAATTTTGTCCTGTGTCGTGCGTATTAAAAAAAAAGTCGTCACATGTCAAATTCTCTTTTGTAAAATGAGAACAGTTACTATCTTATGAATCATCTTGAATCTTAAATATGGCAGACAGGTCTTCACGCGTAATATCTAATTTGATTTGTATTTATAATGCAATGACACGAACATCTGGGTCGATCCGCCTTAAATAAAATGTTTACTTTTTTTTGTTACAAAGTTTTACAGGACTTGAATCGGGATAATCAGTTCCTGGATTCACACATGACCATGACAAATTAAATTAGTAACTTCGTGACTTTTAGCATCTGGAGTCAAGAGTGGAGATTGGATTCCTGGGATGGGCCTTACTTGTGGGGTGTGGTGGTGGAACGAAACAACATTACAATGAACACCCATAGTAAAAAAATAAATAAAAGATGGCCACTTCCAGCATATCTAAACACCAAGACGAGACAGACAGCTAAATGCCCCAGGAGATAAAACTCAGCAGATTAAAAGGTTGCTAAAACACATATTTCGCTAAAAACTTTTTTTAAGAGTCACCACAACCCCCTTACACACACAAACACCTCCACCCTCCCACTCACCCACCCAAACACACCACACACACCCACACCCTCCACTATCCTCACCCTCCCCACCCCACCCCCATTCACACAACATGGACACACACATACCATTCTCATATCATTTCATCGTGCTAATTCGGAGAAGAAAAAAAAACAACTCTTTTCCATCCAATCCTAACATCCTCTGTATCTCCCTCATTTTAACCTACGATTATACAGTCGCAACCTGCTTTTCAACAAGCCCAGCTGATATGCTAACGACATGGGCACACAACGAAATGGCCGTCTGTTGCCTATCTATCGCACAAATCCCCAAGCCAAAACCACTAGCAGCAGGAAATAAAAAAAAAGGAAAATAGATATCCTCTCTCATTTGTTTACTAACAGGAAGAATGCGTACAATAAATGATTATGTGCAAGTTGTTATCATCAAACTCCATTTCTATCTCTTTAGGTTGAAACATCCACGTGCTTACAACTTTGAGTGGAGGGGTGGGGAGATGGGGGTGGGGGTGGGGGTGGGGAGGTGGGTGTGGTGATGGTGTGATAGGAGGGGGTATTCTATTTTATGTATTATGGGATGAGGTCTATTCACAAAATTCTGAGTGCTGAGCGTGTGACGGATATTTCATCTATACTGGTAGCATTCTTCAGTCACACCGTAGAAAGGTCCTTTACTGTTGAGAATAAAGAAAGGGTGCGACAGATATGGTGAAGATAATGTTATTTGAAGCCTTCATCAGACGTGGACCTTGGCTTAGGGTCATTTGTTTTACTCGGTCACTCTGTTCGTTGAAACATTCACCTGTCTAGTTTGGTACCGTGACCCCGAATGTGTCTGCAGGAGGTCACTGATGGCTGCTGCAGCATGGACTGTGCGCGCTGTATACAAGTGACCATCATCATCATCATCATCATCATCATCATCATCATCATCATCATCATCATCATCATCATCATCATCATCATCGTCGTCGTCGTCGTCGCCGCCGTCGTCGTCGTTATCATCGTCATCATCATCAACATGATCATCATTGACAAAATCTTCATCATCATCATCATCCTCATCGTCATCATCAACAAAAACATAATTACCATCATCATCATCATCATCATCATCATCATCATCATCATCATCATCATCATCATCATCGTCGTCGTCGTCACTGTAACTATGTCAGCTTTGCATAAGTAAATGTTGAATGCGTCTGTTCTTTTTGAAGTAAAGTGGATTCTTGTGGATTTTTTAAAATGGGAAAACGTATCTTTGAATAATCAGTCAGTGCCTTTATTGTTTACTTTATTATTTAACATGATATCACATCTGTAAAAATATACTGCTGATTAGTTAACGTGATATTATGTCTTTAAAGTGAAGGGAAATCCCCGCATTCCAGAGAATAGTTCTTAAAAAGATATCACTGAGATACAAATCGATGGATGTATCTTCCCTCCCCCCCCCCTCTCTCTCTCTCTCTCTCTCTCGCTCTCTCTCCTTCCTAAAATGAAATAAACATTAATTGTTTTTGATTGATATTAGCAACAATAATTTGATTTGAAATTTTTAAACAGATTTTATCTGATGATGACCTTGTTTATCTGTTATTTTTCCAAGAGGTGAATATTATAAAGTTAATGTGTTGTATTTAATACTCTCAAATAATCTCTCTCTCTGTCTCTCACGCACGCACTCTCTCTCTCTCTCTCTCTCTCTCTCTCTCTCTCTCTCTCTCTCTCTCTCTCTCTCTCTCTCTCTTTCTTTTTCCCCTTGACGCAACGCGATCGCCATCTCCACAATCTTTTCGTTCCATGTGACATATCTGACAATATCAGAAGTAAGCTTGTATTAAAATCCAACTTTTGCATTCAATCTTAAGATGCCGTTTTTCACGATCATTAGCAGTCTTAATATAGCTATATTTTCAAGTTACACATTCTTACCACTTTGTCTTCTTAGCACTTCAAGCAGCACCAAACAATGCGTCATCTTGGGTTGAAGAGCGAGAGGCGAACAACCCAGTTTGAAAAATCCAAAACCCAAATTTTCGCGTGTTTTATTTGTCTTTTTTTTTTTGGTCCTGAGTTGGCTCTGAAGAGTCCGCTGGACCTAAAGCAATAGTCATGTAATGTAATGTAATGTCTTTTTTTGGGGGGGTGGGGGTGGGGGTGGGGGTGGGGGGAGCAATTTAGTTGAATAGTATTGTATTGTGTTGTATGGTATTGCGTCGTGTCGTGTCGTATTGTATTGTATGGTAATTGAAAAGAGAGAGGTCTACTCCGTTGTTTTCACTCGGTAGACGGAGTTTGGTAAACACTTCAGTTGAAATGTTGCTATGCACGAGTGCCTTAAATCCGTTCTAAATACTGCACCCTCGGTCATATGATGCGATTATATACACCTGCACCCCTGATTTATATCGGTCTCTCTGCCTCGTAAGCCTCTCTCCGTCTGTCTGTAGCAGAAGTAACTCAGTGGTCAACGTTTGTCTTAATGATCTGTCTGTGTGGCAAAACCCTTCTATTCCCACACGTTACTTCGTCATTGTTCTTGCATTGCGGGGTTTTCGTGCTCACGAACTGCGCAAGGCCATGGCAGGTAACTCCACAGGCCGCCCGGGGGTCCCACTTGCAGATTCGCTTGACGCCCATCCAGCTAAGCTCCCCCGTTGGGGTGCCGGGAGTTTCAGTATAAATAGTATCCCCACTTTCTGGAAATTTAGTGCTTTAAATTCCCACTGTCGCTGTCTTTCTCATGTGCTCTTTCTCATGCCTGCTCTGTTCTATCAATCTGCTATACTATCTTCTTCTTCTTCGCTAGACCAATCACCTACCTTTTTTTTCTTGAAAACTCTTCCGGGACAAGACTCCTTATTTGTGTGTGAGGTCTGTTGGATCAGCTTGGGAATATTGGACGCTTTCTGCCAGGTGGTCACTAGGGCTTCCTATGATGTTATTATTTAGCAATGTAGGCATTTTATATATGTATGTGTTTTGTTGATAATTTATAATGATGTTTGTATTCTATTTTGTTTTTTGTAAACGGGGGTTCGATAAATTAGAGTACAGCTTCAGCGTCCCCTGCGTGGGATGTCTTTATTGTATAGTGACTGGCTGGTGGAGAGCTTTCATGGCTTTTTAGGGTTGTTTCAACAGATCTTTTATGCGGATCAGGGGTTGTCCGGTCCTGATTTGGTTCGGAAGAGTCCGAAGGACCTAAAGCAACAATCATGTAATGTAATGTAATCCAACTAAGCCCAGTCCTAGTGGACCAGGGATTGGGGAGAAGGGACCTAGTGCTTTCTGGGTCTATTTGTGTTGCCGGCACTCACCCGCCCTGGACATGAGCGTCAGGATCTGTTAAAGTCTGTGCGATGGGACGAGTGCACGCACAGACTAGACCTCGGCTTAGGCTCTTATTGGTTACTGTTCTGGATCTCGCAATCTACGGATGCCATACTTTGAGAATTCAACACAGAGGGTCAAAACTTCACATCATCAGGTTCTCTGCAGGGTATATGAACATTTCCTATTTTGTGATGATAATGGATATTTTACAGAATACGCAATACAGAATACACAATACAGAATGCACAATTCAGAATACACAATAAGAATCCTTGATTGTCTTCATAAATATTGGCAAGGAGAATAGTGTGCAGTGTCTATATACACACCCCAGATCAACAGTAGTAGCACGGGAGCACAGCTGATAGTGGTCTGCTTTCCTATGTCGAGGGTCGCGGATTCGACAAACTTATATGACTTAGGTAAGCTTACGAGACTTTTCAAGACACCGAAGGTTTTCTCAGGGTACTCCGGTTTCCTCCCTCCCTTCAATAATGACACTGGATGCAGTAAACCTAAAATTTCAAAAATAAAAATTGATTTATAATAATAATAACTGTTTATTTATATACCACAACATTACATATAATAAAACACGCACTCGCTGTGGTTGACAACTTCACAAATTACAAATGGTTAGCAAATAATAGATTAACATACATATCAAACATATACATTTTTTTAAACAGGTTAAATACTAATATAGCTATAAAATCTCATTATAAAAATCTCATTATAAAATATATATATATATATATATATATATATATATATATATATATATATATATATATATATATATATATATATATATATATATATATATATATATATATATATATATATATATATATATATATATATATATATATAAAATAGCATAATATGCAGAACAATCGGACAAACAACAGCTCACAAAAATCATATCAATTAAAATCAGCATAGGATCAACATACAAAATAATACATCGAACAGCTACTCCGTCGCCAGCGCCAACAATCAACCGTCCAGACGCCACATTAGTTATCACAGCACACACAAAGACACACACACGCTCCCACACACACACACACACCCACACACACACACAGCACGCACACATAGACCTACTACCGTCTGACAAGTCATATCTCAGCTGACGCAAGGGAAATCTACATAATTATTTATAGTATTGTTTAAACAGGTGTGTTTTTAAGGCACGTTTAAAGGCAGGTAGACTGGGTGCATGTCTAAGAGCATATGGGAGTGAATTCCATTGTGTTGCAGCCGCGAAAGAAAAAGTGCGTTCTCCATAGGTTTTTGTGCATGTGGGAAGGATGTTGAGAAGGCGTTTATCTGAAGAGGATCGGAGTTGCCGGGATGGTGTGTAAACAGAAAGAAGTTCAGAGATGTAGGCAGGAGAGCAGCCAGAGAAGTAGTTATAGCAGAGAGTCGAGAGCTTGTGTTGAATGCGTGCTTTGACAGGAAGCCAGTGAAGAGATTTTAAGAGAGGTGTGGTGTGTTCATGTTTGCGGGATTTGAAGATAAGACGAGCAGCAGAGTTTTGGATCTTTTGAAGTTTTTCGATGAGATAGAGGGCAGCATTAGCAAGGAGAGCATTACAATAATCAAGTTTAGACAGAACAAAGGCACAGACGAGAATGATAGTGGTTTGAACTGAAAGATTCTGGCGAATGCAACTGATTTTGTGGAGTTCAAAGAAAGCAGACTTGCAGACTGTAGAGACGTGCTTGTCGAGAGACATATCAGATGAGAGAGTGAATCCAAGGTTGCGAGCATGACAGGAAAAAGCAATGGCAGAGTTCCCGACTTGTATGGTAGATGGAAGGGAAACAGACGGAGTTGTTTTCTTTTTAAATAAAAGTACTTCTGTTTTGTCATCGTTTAATTTTAGCTTATTGTTATTCATCCAATTCTTTATGTCAAGAATGCATGCCTGCACGCCCTGGACGGCAGCGTGTGTCTGCGTAGGTTTGCAAGAAGTGTAAAGTTGGGTATCATCAGCAAAGGACTGACTGGAGATGGAGCGAGTTTGAGCGAGAGCGGGGAGAGGTTGAGTATACAGAATGAACAAGACGGGTCCTAGAACGGAGCCTTGAGGAACACCAAAGGCAAGAGGAACAGACGAGGAAGGGCGATCATTGATGAGGACAGTTTGAGATCTGTTTAAAAGGTAAGATTTAAACCAAGAGAGAGCAGAGCCTGAGATGCCAAATGAGGAAGATAGTCTTTTGAGCAGAAGAGAGTGATCAATAGTGTCAAAAGCTGCCGATAAATCGAGGAGAGAGAGGAAAGACACATCGCCAGAATCCAGAGCAAGCAGAATGTCATTGACAACCTTAATAAGTGCAGTTTCAGTGCTGTGGTGCGGGCGGTAGGCTGACTGAGTGTGGGGGAGGAGGTCGTGGTTCTGAAGGTAGGAAAACAACTGTTGGAGGACAATTTTCTCAAGAATCTTTGATAAAAATGGGAGGTTGGAGACGGGCCTGTAGTTCTTTAGCACATTCTGGTCAAGGGAGTTCTTTTTTAAAAGGGGCTTTACTACAGCCGACTTGAAGGATGAGGGTACAAGGCCATGCACTAAACTGTCATTAATAATTTGGGTGAGGGAGGGAAGGACAAGATCAAGACATTCAATTAGCAAAGGTGTGGGGATGGGGTCAAGAGAGCAAGTGGTAGGTTTAGACTTTAAAACAATGGATTCAACCATTTCCTCCGTCACTGGCTGAAAAAACGGAAGAGAAAAAGGGCACTCACTGACTGAGGAGTCACTTAGCGCCGGCAACGGAGACAGCTGATCCAGCTCAGCTCGAATTGCAGCAACTTTATCCACAAAGTAAGCACCAAATATTTCTGGCAGCTGAGAGGAGGGGTACACATTGGGAAGGGGAGAGGTCTTGACTCGGCCACTTAAGCGACCATACACGGAAAACAGTTCCCTACTGCTCTCACAGCTGGCGATCTTTGCGGTAGTATATGCGCTCTTTGCATCATGCACAATCTTGACAACCAGACGCTTGGCAGCATTGAAAATCTGCTTATGGATAGTGAGCCCTATCTTAAGCCAGTTTCTTTCAGCGCGCCGTCTTTGGCGCTTGGCGTCCCGAAGCTCGGATCTTACAGCAGTGTACCAGGGAGCTGTCTTCTCTCTACGAATGCAGCGGTTTGAGACAGGGGCGTGCTTATCAAGGATCGAGCGGAGAGCAGCGTCTAACGGCTCAGCCGCCAGGGGCGAGACGAGCGCGCTCTGAAGATCCTCGCGGAAAGTGCCCCTGTCAATCGCGCGCAAGTTTCGCAGTGACTGGTACATAGCGGGCGGTTTGGGGGGCTGGGCGGCTAAGTCACACACCACACAGTAGTGATCAGACGTCAGAGTCTGTGTCACTGATGCATCCTGCACAATGGCGTCCTCGGGCCTGTAGATAATCCAGTCCAGGATATTGCCCAGCGCATGCGTGGGTGTCTGAACGGCTTGAGAAAAGCGGAAGGCGTCCATGATGTCAAGGATCCTGGCCGTCAGCGGTTTAGTGGGTTTATTGTAATGAACATTCACATCACCCAGAATTACTGGGGCACCGGAAAGTCCGTTGCAATAATCCAGGAGTAGGTGAAAGTCTGTGATGAACATCTCTTGAGTCAGCTTGTTCTTGGAGCTAGGGGGTGGACGGTAAACACAGAGAAAGTGCACAGATTGTTGGCGTGGCGCTTGCAGCACCAGAGTGACACGCACCGCTTCGAAAGACGGGTGCGGAAATGGCAGGTCAGCAGTAAAGGCGATGTGGGTGGTCAGCGCGGCGCGATACAGCACGGCCACACCCCCACCTCCGCGTGTAGTGCGGGGGAAGGAGCGGAAGACATATCCAGGAGGAGTAAGGTCGACACACTTGGCCTCATCACCCTGCTCCCGTAGCCACGTCTCCGTCAGGAAGAGCAGATCAACGTCATTGTCGCGAACGAACTCTACAATCTCCAGTCGCCTCTCTTTGGGGCCTACAGAGTGGGCGTTGAACAGCGCAACACGGAGCAACCACGACGGGGGTGGTGGGGCAGTGGGGGGGACAGCATTGGGGGCGGGAGCCTTCAGCAGCAGCGCGGAGTGTCTGAGACGAGGGCGACGCCGCCAGCCTCGGTGCGCCTTCTTGGGAGGTCGGGGGAGGCAGGTTAGGCGGCGGCAATGGATGCCAACATCATACAGGTGACGGCATAGCGGGGAGGGACAGTCACACACGGTAGCACTGTGTGCCGTATACGGTGGAGTGCACGAGTACGTCGGCAAAGATACACCTGTACCGATAGTCAATAGTTTGTTCCTGCTATAGTGCACTCGCACCGAAATGTGCTTGGCTGACAGTGCTCGGCGATGGTCGACAGCCCAGTCAATTAGCGAAGGTGTAATTACTTGTGGAGTGAACACTTGTCGACTACTGCTGCATTCAATGCCAATACATAGCAAAGAGAGCCAAACGATGAAAAATGTCATAACTCTCGAATCCATAGATAAAATTTGAAACAAAAAGCACCAGGGTGTAAGAAATTTCATCATGCGTCAGACGATACAAAACTTGTCCCTAAAACTTTCCTTAAACTTTCAAAAATAGGTAAAAATGTCGAGCTGATCTGTCAGGGTTGTCAAGCCCCGCTCATGATTTCTATTCCGACTTCAGTAATAGCAATCTATTTAGATCGCCGCCCTTTGAATTCGATTGAAGAAAAAAAAAATCGCGCCACATCATGCTGTTTTCATTATTATTATTATTATTATTATTATTATTATTATTATTATTATTATTATCAAAATTTGTTTATTCTTATTTAAATTTGTTAATAATTACAAAACAATTAAATTGACAAATTATTAAAATACGTTATTACAATACAATAATAATAATAATAATAATAATAATAATAATAATAATAATAATAATAATATAATAATAATAATAATAATAATAATAATAATAATAATAATAATAATAATAATAATAATAATAACAATAATAATAACAATAATAATAATAATAATAATAATAATAATAATAATAATAATAATAATACTGCTACTGCTACTACTACTACTACTACTACTACTACTACTACTACTACTACTACTACTACTACTACTACTACTACTACTATGTTGATTATTATGTCTCAATATCCACTCTCCCATATATAGCGACAACTAAAATCACACATACACACACACGCCCATCCATACATGCACACACATTGAAGCGAGAAAGTCACGGCCATTGCTTACTATGCACTGCAGTCACTGCATTAAGCTTACTTCGTGGTTTCCACGTACGGGCACCACAACATAAACATAAAACCAGACAAGGACCATATCATAATCAATTATTAAAACATCGAATATAACATCACAATTTATTCATTTAAAAGACAAAAATTGCCATTAAAGCGCACAGCTTTCAATTATAGTTTTTAAAGTATTTATTTATTTATTGTATGTATTATTGAGTGTATGAGAAAGTGCGTGTATGTTTGTGTGTGAGTGTGTGTGTGTGTGTGTGTGTGTGTGTGTGTGTGTGTGTGTGTTTAAAATTTGCGACCGACCTATTGGACTGGCAACGCTTGGTCTTCACACTGCAGACGCGGCTTGCCTCTCTTGCTTGTTTCGTTTCTTGTAAGGTCACAGTTTTTCAGAAATCTCTTCATTCACTGTATAGTACATGTAAGAAGAGTCATTCAAAACCCAGTCTCAGTTCATGACCTAGGCTTAGCCTTTCGACAAATTCCTGTCTTCCACGACATTAACTAGTCTTTTCTCCCCCTTCCCCCTTGATCTTCTCTCTCTCTCTCTCTCTCTCTCTCTCTCTCTCTCTCTCTCTCTCTCTCTCTCTCTCTCTCTCTCTTCCTCAATCTCCTTTTACTCCTTTTTTTCTCTCCTCTTTGTAATCATCTCCCCTTCGTCTTGTTTTCTAGCTCTCCTCCTTCTCCTTCACTTCCTACCCACCTCTCTCTCTCTCTTCTCTCTTTCTATGTCTCTCGCTTTTTCTCTCCCACACGGCCTCTCTCTGTGTCTCTCTCTGTGTCTCTGTCTCTGTCTCTGTCTTTCTCTCTCTGTCTCTCTCTCTCTCTTTGTCTCTCCCACTCTCTGTCTCATTCCTCTTTCCATTATCCTTTCCCTCTTCTAGCTCTTTTCCCCATCCGCATCTCTCTCCTCCTCCTCTCTCTCATCCTCCTCCCCTCTCTCTCTCTCTTCTCATCCTCTTCCTCTATCTCCAGGCTCCTTCCTCTTCTCTCATCCTTCTCACCAGCCACTCAAGTGTCGTCAGACCTTCCTTTTACCATCCCAGATCCTTTTAAGGTCCCATTGAGATACAATATGTTACCAAGTTCTTAGAATTCGTTTTAGTGTTATCAACTTGCCTTATGCCGTCCTGTCCTCTGATAACAAAGCTGCCGCCATTGTACAATAAAATAATGTACAATACAACCCACCTCTGTTACCTCATGGCGCAGTGGATAAGTGGCCGGTTTCCTATGCCGAAGGTCGGAGGTTCGATTCCCGCAAGGGGCGAACGTATGTGACTTAGGTACGAGACTATTGAGGTCACCGAGGGTTTTCTCCGGGCACTCCGGTTTCCTCCCTCCCTTCAATAATGGTACAGGACGCAGTCAATATACAAATTTCAAAAATAAAAAATTCGAGTTTCTTTCCGTCTTCCAATAGCGATCTTCCTGCCTTTACACCACCTGTTTGAGTGATGGATGTGTATTTGGTTTGTGTGAGGGTGGATGAGACAAGTGAGCGTGTATGTTGGTATAGATCGCCGCGCTTTGAGCCTGATTGATTTGGGGAAAGGCGCGTATATAGCATCCTGTATTATTCTTCTTCTTATTATTATTATTTACCTCAAATACGGAATGTACACAAACCGTTGATCATTTCACATAAAAAGGAAAGTGCATATTAAAACCTATCCTATCCTATCCCATCCTATCCCGTAACTAGAAGGTCGTTGGGGCACCACAGATTATCGTTTAACCAGCGTACTCTAACTTTCTCTGTCCTTAGCAGTCCTCATGGCTTCACTCAGTGTCAAACCAGTCCATTCTCGAATGTTGTCTACCCACCTATTTTTCTGTCTCCGCCTTCTTCTGCCTCCTTGCACCGTGCCTTGCATGATGGTCTTTACAAGGTCTGATGCTCTGGTGATGTGAAATTAGCATCGAAGTTTCCGTTTCTTCACCACTGTGAGCGTGTCATCGTGTTTGTCCAATGGCTTGTGTGATGGTCTGTGGGACTTCGTCATTGGTGATGTGTTGTGTATAGAAAATGCCCAGAAGTCTTCTGTAGCACCTCATCTCCATGCTTTGGATTCTTCGTTGTAGATCTGCTATGAGTGCCCATATTTCGCAAGAGTATAGGAAGTTGGAGATGACAAGAGGCGCTCAGCAACCTTACCTGGGAAAGTAGATTGCCCGAAGACCATGTTAAATGTACAAAGCATTTACAATCACTCCTCAGTAAAGTAATTAAAAAAACAAAACTTAAACATTTAAAGTTCTAAATACATTCAGGCAAGAAACTATCGCATTTTATAAGATATGACAGCAAGCTCATCAATACAACACATTTCATACTTCTGCTATCACAGTTCCACATCACAATTACCATCTAAACAATTTACATTCACAAGTTTGAAATACGTACACTCTGTCATGGCCCGGTCAGACCTACTGATTAAATCATACAAAAATATTTGATCCATGCGATTTAATCTCAGGACTGGTCGCACGCTAAAATTAAATCCGTACAACAGAGGCGGAAGTTGATTTTCCCTGCGGCTCGCTCATAGGTTTTCCCTTGTTGATGTAGTGCTCTCCCTTGCATGTTGCTACGCACTTGTGAAAGCTATGGGCGACAGTTCGAGTTCGAGCAATTCGGAGGATAGTGAGAGAGATGATTGTCTGCCATATTTCCCAGTTTTAGTAGCAGGTGAGGAGGAAACTTCTGTCGATGGTGGGTACGGCCATGGATCGGGAGGAGGAAGACACTCGGGGCTTATTCTGCTCTTTGATCCGATGACAACCTTTGTGTTGTGGTGTCAGCCATTTTCTTCAGTCGCAATGTCAAGGACGCCCCAGCATGTTCTGATTGGTTCGGACTTATGAATTCATCGCAGGAATTAGAACATGTTCTATCCTCTGAATCTGCGATGGATTCGCAAGAGATTTTATCGTAAGTTTGTTGTACAACTTATTGCAGCGTGTGACCGGGTACATTTTATGAGAATCGGTAGGTCTGGCTGGGAGATAAGAGTGTATCCTATCCTATCCTATCCTATCCCATAACTCGGAGGTCGTAGGGGAACCACAGATGATCGTTTAACCAGCGTACTCCATCTTTCCCTGTCCTCAGCAACCCTGATTGTTTCGCTTAGTGTCAAACCAGTCCATTCTCGAATGTTATCCTCCCACCTCTTTTTCGGTCTCCCTCTTCTTCTACCTCCTTACACTGTGCCTTGCAGGATGGTCTTTGCAAGAGTGTATCACGTATTATAAATGTATTACATTCATACAAGCCCAAACAATAGCAGTCTTCTATTAAAAGAGGTAATCAACTGGGAGTGGACTGATGATACATACATAAAATAAAATAATGAACTTTTTTATATTGGGCTTCTTAGAGGTTCTTGGCGTCATTTAACTAATTGACAAATTTAATTAAATTAATTAATTTAACAAAATATTTAATAATCCATCACAATTTATTCTCCTTGGTAAAAAAAATTAAAGAAAGCGTAATCTTTAAGAAGTTTGTGGCCCTATTATAAGCCTCTCTTCAGGATGTTAATGTAGTGTCTGTATGTTTATTTCAAATTAAAATTTTATAAAGTGTTTGTCTGTGAGATATATGACTGTACGAATTATGCTTTTTTTTGGTCATAAGCCTTGAAATGGGTGACTGACCTTGCTTTTTATGCAGAGAATGGGTTTGTGTATTAGTCACCCACTTTTTTCCAGCCACCCACTTTTTTCTAAATGCCCGGGAGTGCTCTTTTAATGCATGGGAGTGCATGGGAGTGCATGGGAGTGCTCTATCCGGGACGGACAAAATCCAGTCAATTTTCGGAGAAATTTTGAAGAAAGTTCGACCTATTTCGTCGCCTATAGGAGACGAACTAGGTCAACTTTTTAGACGGAAACAGCCAGTTTTGCATCAGATTCTTACATTTTTAGATGAAGTTTGCGTTCTTTCCGTCAAAAAAATCACTTTCCGATTCCTACATTCTAAAGAAACCCCGGTTTTGATCATCTACACGTTTGTGTATGTTGGGTGGGTGCGTGCGCGCGCGTGTGTGTGTGTGTGTGTGTGTGTGTGTGTGACTATTTACCACCCTCGGGGAAATTTCCATATGCAAATGGATGTTGTGGTTTGGCTGAATAAAGTCTGTATTCTTTATTGTGTAAGTATAGATCCCCCTAAAGAAAGACTTTGTCGGTCGGAGAAGATTGCGTTTTTCTTTGTCATTTGCTTTGAGATTGTGCAGTCAACCTTTACTCCAGTTAGGAAGCGTTTTGTACGCAGAGTACTACTACTACTACTACTACTACTACTACTACTACTACTACTACTACTACTACTACTACTACTACTAAATTTACATTCTACTGCGACTACTACAGCAACTACTACTACTACTAATAAAATTACCTACTACTGCTGCTACTACAACTACTGCTAGATTTACCTTCTACTGCTACTACTACTACTATTACCACTGCTAATTGCTAAATAAGCGCTTTCCCACAAATCAACAAACTGGTCAAAAGCGCGGCGAGCTGCACCAACATACACGCTCACATGTTTCCCACTCTTATACACACAACAAACACCTCTTTCACTCAAAAGTGAGGGGTAAAGGCAGGGAGATCACTGTTAAAACACGGAAAGGAAAAGGCATTTTTGTTGTTGTTGTTGTTGTAGTTGTTGTTGTGAAATGCTAGATTGACTGCATCCGTAAGGGTTAAGTTAAACGAAATATCCGTCTTTTGTGGTATTTAATACCTGCTGAGTTCAGCTGGTTATAGGACAAGTCGGGATCAAGGTCTGTCTATAGTCGTTTAAACCGACAGTGCTAACAGAGAGCAATGACGACTAATTAACTTGGTTTGACTTGACTTGACTTGACTTGACTTGAATTGAATTGACTTGAATTGACTTATTTCAGCCTGTCACCTGCACGTTTAATAGAATGAAAAGGATTTTTATCGTACCTTTGGGGTGCCGGGGGTTTTAGTATAAATAGTATCTCCACTTTCTGGAAATGTAGTGCTTTAAATTCCCACTGTCGCTGTCTTTCTCATTTGCTCTTTCTCATTCCTGCTCTGTTCTATCAATCTGCTATACTATCGTCTTCTTCGCTTGACCAGTCACCTACCCCTTTTCTTGAAAACTCTTCCGGGACAAGACTCCTTACTTGTGTATGAGGTCTGTTGGATCAGCGTGTGGAATATTGGACGCTTTCTGCCAGGTGGTCACTAGGGCTTCCTATGATGTTATTATTTAGCAATGTAGGCATTTTATATGTATGTGTTTTGATGATAATATATAATGATGTTTGTATTCTATTTTGTTTTTGTAAACGGGGGTTCGATAAATTAGAGTACAGCCTCAGCGTCCCCTTCGTGGGATGTCTTTATTGTAAAGTGACTGGCTGGTGGAGAGCTTTCAGTTTTACCACTAGGGTTGTTTCAGCAGATCTTTAACGCGGATCGGGGGTTGTCCGGTCCTGCACACCGACTCAACCAAAGCTTTTAGGTTTTGAAGTTAGTTCAGCCAGGCTAGCTATAAATAGCTTCACCGGTGCTCTTCTTTCCTTTCCTTTCACTTAAAGGGAGGGTGTAGGCAAGCTATAAATAGCCCGCAGCCAGCAAAATGTGGGAGAACCTAAGAGTGCTGCTCACATAGGCATTGGGCTGGTGTGCCTGATTTGGCTCGGAAGAGTCCGCTGGACCTAAAGCAATAATGATGTAATGTAATGTAATGTAATGTAATGTAATGTAATGTAATGTAATGTAATCGTACCTTTGTGGAGACATGAAGAGGAGAGGTGGCGTTGGTTAAGGCAGTTGGGGGAGAAGGGGTAGATCGTGAAGTAGAAGGGGTGGATCGTGAAGTAGAAGAGGTGGATCGTGGAGTAGGATCGTGGAGTAGAAGGGGTGGATCGTGAAGTAGAAGGGGTGGATCGTGAAGTAGGATCGTGGAGTAGAAGGGGTGGATCGTGAAGTAGAAGGGGTGGATCGTGAAGTAGAAGAGGTGGATAGCAAAGTAGAAGGGGTGGACCGTGAAGTAGAAGGGGTGGATCATGAAGTAGAAGAGGTGGCTCGTGGAGTAGAAGGGGTGGATCATGAAGTAGAAGAGGTGGATCGTGGAGTAGGATCGTGAAGTAGAAGGGGTGGATCGTGGAGTAGAAGGGGTGGATCGTGGAGTAGAAGAGGTGGATCGTGAAGTAGAAGAGGTGGATCGTGGAGTAGAAGAGGTGGATCATGAAGTAGAAGAGGTGGATCGTGGAGTAGAAGAGGTGGATCATGAAGTAGAAGAGGTGGATCGTGGAGTAGAAGGGGTGGATCATGAAGTAGAAGAGGTGGATCGTGGAGTAGAAGAGGTGGATCATGAAGTAGAAGAGGTGGATCGTGGAGTAGAAGGGGTGGATCATGAAGTAGAAGAGGTGGATCGTGGAGTAGAAGAGGTGGATCGTGGAGTAGAAGAGGTGGATCATGAAGTAGAAGAGGTGGATCATGAAGTAGAAGAGGTGGATCATGAAGTAGAAGAGGTGGATCGTGGAGTAGAAGAGGTGGATCGTGAAGTGGAAGGGGTGGATCGTGGAGTAGGATCGTGGAGTAGAAGGGGTGGATCGTGAAGTAGGATCGTGGAGTAGAAGGGGTGGATCGTGAAGTAGAAAGGGTGGATCGTGAAGTGGAAGGGGTGGATCGTGAAGTAGGATCGTGGAGTAGAAGGGGTGGATCGTGAAGTAGAAGGGGTGGATCGTGAAGTGGAAGGGGTGGATCGTGAAGTAGGATCGTGGAGTAGAAGGGGTGGATCGTGAAGTAGAAGGGGTGGATCGTGGAGTAGAAGGGGTGGATCGTGAAGTAGGATCGTGAAGTAGAAGGGGTGGATCGTGAAGTAGAAGGGGTGGATCGTGGAGTAGAAGGGGTGGATCGTGAAGTAGGATCGTGAAGTAGAAGGGGTGGATCGTGAAGTAGAAGGGGTGGATCGTGGAGTAGAAGGGGTGGATCGTGAAGTAGAAGGGGTGGATCGTTTGATTGATTGATTGATTTATTGTTGCTTTAGGTCCAGCGGACTCTTCCGAGCCAAATCAGGACCGGACAACCCCCGATCCGCATAAAAGATCTGCCGAAACAACCCTAGTGGGAAAATTGAATGCCCTCCACCGGCCAGTCACTTTACAATAAAGACATCCCACGCGGGGGACGGCTGAGGGTTGACCTCAACTACGCGAACACCCCGGTTACAAAAACAAAATAGAATACAACCATCATTATAAATGTGGTCCTGATTCGGCTCTTGGCAGTCCGCTGGACCCTATAAACACTGAGTATCTATCTATCTATCATCATTATAAATCATCAACAAAACACATACATATAAAATGCCTATAGTGCGAAATAATACAATCATAGGAAGCCCTAGTGACCACCCGGCAGAAAGCGTCCAACACTCCCAAGCTGATCCAACAGACCTCATACACAAACAAGGAGTCTTGTCCAGGAAGAGTTTTCAAGAAAAAAGGTAGGTCATTGATCTAGCGAAGAAGAAAGTATAGCAGAGTGATAGGACAGATCAGGAATGGGAAAGAGCAAATGATGAAGACAGCGACAGTGGGAATTTAAAGCACTAAATTTCCAAAAAGTGGGGATACTATTTATACTGAAACCCTCCGGCACTCCAACGGGGGGAACTGTTGCCGCAGTGAATTAGTCATGCCTACAAAGGCAAGACAGGTTTTCAACTGGGGCTTTCACTGTTCCCTTTATAGGTTAGAACAATCTACAGTGACAAGATTGCTCATGACCCCAAGGGGTAAGGGTGGATCGTGAAGTAGGATCGTGAAGTAGGATCGTGAAGTAGAAGAGGGGACGAATTTAATTGTAGGTTACAGCGCAATTACAGAAAGTTTTAGTCTAAACCTCTGTTATCTCGGGTTATTCACAACAAAACCACGTATGTATTCTGTTTTCTGAAATAACGCCTGCTTTGTTATATCTTTCTAATGTCATCCAATGAAGTTCATAGCTATGGGCTGCTGATGTGCGGCGAGGTTGACCTAATGAGAGAGAGAGAGAGAGAGAGAGAGAGAGAGAGAGAGAGAGAGAGAGAGAGATAGAGAGAGAGAGAGAGAGAGAGAGACAGACAGAGACAGAGACAGAGAGATAGGAAAAAAGAAAGAAAGAGATTGTTGTTGTTTGTAGATTATAGTCACACGACACTTTCGCATATAGGTGACTACTGGACCGATTTATACTGACACCAGCGGGCCAGTTGTTGGTAAAGGGGAAAGAAAGAGATAAAGAGATTTCTCTTATATAGCGCACTTACAAGTTCAGAGAACTTTTCAAAGCGCTGGCCCGTAATATCCAGCAATCACACAATAGTTTGCTGAAGTCTGGATTCGAACCCACGTCGCCAAAGACGCACTCACATAAGTCGTGCGCTCTGACCACTGAGCTTTCCCTGCCGCCAGGAAGAGAGAGAGAGAGAGAGAGAGAGAGAGAGAGAGAGAGAGAGAGAGAGAGAGAGAGACGAAGGCGAATGTTTTATTCAATACATGGACTATACCCCATATTGAAGGGGTATTTGCAATCAAACAGATATAACAAACACTCAATCAGAAGAAACAAATCGGCAAATCTTACGACATTGCTATCTCCCTCATTTTAAACGCTTTGTACAGAAATATACATAACTTTCGGACAGTTTCTTGTATTTTCGATGACAGCAAAATATTAAAGCTAAACGCATTTGGGTTTCTAATAAACGTTGCAGCAATTAATTGTTTTCTCAAATGTTTAAAAAAACGGACTGCGTAATACAAAATGCACTTCGTCCTCTCTTGATTCTTTACGTCAAGGACATAACAAAATCGCTATCGGTCACTTGCCTATAGCTAGCGGTAATAAAAACGTAATGAGAGAGAGAGAGAGAGAGAGAGAGAGAGAGAGAGAGAGAGAGAGAGAGAGAGAGAGAGAGAGAGAGAGAGAGACGCTTTGACGCTTTGATTGTTTATTGTCTATAACTTCACACGCTTTTAAGACAAGGATTCGCAATCCGAATAGATTCAAACATTACCAAATTAAGACATATAACAGCAAAACAAGCAAATATTAAAAACACCTCCAGTGTTAGAGCCATATGAATTACCCTAAATACATACCGTTAAAAAAAGTAAATAAATAAAATTAAAAAGTTTTTTAGGAAATGCACTAATTTTTCCACTCTTTTCTTTTTATTTTCCATCTTTTTCATACAGTATCATACTCAGATTTTTTACGGGAGACGCAACACATTCATTCCGTTCTTAAATAGGCTATAATTATATTACAGATAATACATTTGTGTACACAACCACTCCGTTTGACAAGCATTTTAATATATTTACATATTTATATAGGATCATCATGTACATCAAGAGCTAATTTCCAACAGTTTGTTTCGCAAACTCATAGCATCAGCAATGTATTTTGCTAGATCAAACACCGTACTTTCATTCTTACATGCCAACAAGAAGGAAATGGCGTTCCAAGTTGGGTTATGTTTAATGGACATCAGCATTATGCTTTTCCTTCGTAAATGATCATACGCTTCACAATGAAACAGAAAGTGCACTTCGTCTTCTTCAACTTTACCACATACTGGGCACTTAGTAGGGGTCTTTCGGAACGGGTAAAAGTGAAAGTGATTGTGTGTTCGTTTCGTCCAACGAGAGGCACGCCGGGAGATTCTTACACCGCGTTACGAAACGAAACGAACGTGTTTCTGTGCGCTTTCGATTCCAGCACCTAGTTTCGTTGTGATTATTATGCCTACGTAAGGCTTCTTCTAACAAATCATGATTTGACACGAATGTAACGATTACGTTGAACTTTAAAGATGGTTTAGTGCTCTAACATTGAAGATATTTTACATTCTAGCTTCGAGTTTCATTTTTGTCACATAAAACAGTTTTTGGACTGCTGATTGGTGATACAGAATAGATAGATTCTAGACAGCCATGACGGCATGAGGGTTTGGGCACTCTTTCAGTAGCTCGTTTGAAAATACGTTTTAAGTCTGAGACCGAGTTTAGATCCCCATTATTCCTTCTAAAATGGTTGAGTAATGTACCATATACAAATTCAAATCATTTTTGGACATTTTACAAACGATTTAATAACCAAAATGTACTCACTAACATTAGTTCGTGGAAATCAGGTTTTCCACGAAGTTTTATTCCTTGTGGTAGGCAGACTTCGTGACCTTTCACCACGGGAAGTTAAAGCGTCACATAAATTGCTGACGTCACAACAATAAGTAGTCCCGATTCACATTCACTTTCACTTTCACCCGCTTTCGAAAGATCCCTATTGTTTTCATTCGTTCTGTCTGCAAACCACAATATACTATTTTTAAAACCACATACTCTCAGCCTAAAACGAGCAAAACACTCTCTGTACCAACGATTCGTTAAGAATAAAAGGTATCTCTCGGTATCAAAAAGAGACTTAAAGGAATAGTACCATGTATATTTGTCATTGTGTGTGTGAGGTGAGAGTGAGAGAGAGAGAGAGAGAGAGAGAGAGAGAGGGAGAGAGAGAGAGAGGCGTTCTTGTATTGTTGAAGCTAGTGATTGTCCGTGTCATGAACCTGGAGAGCCGTACCTGTACTCGGCGTGTTGAGCTTCCTTGTAAGCTGGTGTTGAGTGTACATTATAAAAGCTGCAGTCATTTTACGTTATAAACTTAGAATATTGATTTGACACGAGACCGACTCTAAGACACATCCTCAACCTGCTAGCCGACTGCTAGCTGAATTAGGTCGCCTCCATTCATTTACCTCTCAATGGTTTGCTCCTTGCCTTCTGTCCCGAAACTAGAGACCCCTTACCTGTAAATCCTTCCCCCTTCCCCACCAACCCTCACCTCTCAAGAACTCCCCACCTAGGGGTATCTTGCCCAACCAACCCCCCACCCCACCCCACCCTCACACCGCCCTTCTTTCTCCTTATCCCCCTACCCTCTTCCCCTTATCCTGGTTCACCTTTCTCCCACCCCTGGGGCTGTCTCGCCACCCCAAGCTGTCTGCGTGTCAAGCCCCAAGGTAGGTTGAATACGTGATCGGGGTAGACTGACTTACTGCAAAGCCTTGTCATTGTTCTTTTGGGGCCGTCCTTCAATATCTTTCTTGTACCTCAGTTCTCTGTGGAGATTGGCCACTATAGTCTTGTGCTCCGAAAACATGTCATCGTGTACTGGTCTTGGGGGACTTTATTTCAAAGTGTGAGAAAAGAGGTAATATTGCTTGTGTCACGGGTCTCTTTCCGAGTCTTTGGCTACCAGACTTGTGCCGGGAGAACCTTCGTAGTGTCTTAATCTTGGAGATTTGTTGGTATATTTGTGAAGCAAAAACGGTAGTCCTCCTTGTTCCACAATGATTATCTTTCGAGACTTTACTTGACCTTAAGTCTTGTGCCTGGAGAACTTCCATAGTGTGTACTGGTCTTGGGGACATTTTTGTATCTTGTTGGAAAAAAACCCACCAATACCTCTCGTGGTATTGCATTCCAGTCTCTCCATCTTATTTCTGGGGTTTTACTCTCTGTGTTAACAATTCTCTGTGAAGGATTGTATCTTGTGTCTCGTGCTTTTGTGTGTGGACAGTTTCTATCTATTCCATTCAAGTCAACCAATCTTTATTACCATCAAAGGAATTATGTACAAGCCGTGTGTGTCGCATTTGAATTGATGAAACCATGAAACATACACGACAATTCTTAAAATCTAATACATACATACATACAAAAAATATATTATGTTTAACAGATTCATTCATTTTTTCTTACCCACGCTTATCTCTAATATCACAAATGCGAATACACGTTACATGACATAATAAGTAACAGTTTCTATTATCCTTGCGGTTAATGGACAGTTTGTTGTTGTTGTTATTTTGTTTATGTGTTTGTTTTAGCTTCCCCGTAGCGCTTTGGGAGATTTTCCTTAATTACATTCCGTGTGTATCGATGACACAGCGTCTTTTAATTAGTACCGCAACCGTCCAAATAGATTTCTTTCCTCGTGGTCGGTATCGCTCAACTTCTGGAAGACTTCCTTGGTTTTGTTAAGTTTTCAACTGAACTCCTTTTTGATTTAGCCTACGTGAAAAGACTGCAACGGCGAACAGGCGAGGAGAGAAGTGTGGACCTCATTGCTGCCATGTACTTCGCTAGCTGAAGGAAGTGTTCATCTTGGCGTCGTCTAGGAAAAGGACTTGGGTAAAAATGCTGGCCTTCTCCTCCTCCTCCTCCTCCTCCTCCTTCCTTCTTCTCCTCATCCTCTTCCTTCTTGCCTTCTCTTCTCTTTCTCCTTCTTGTTCTTCTTGTTCTTATTCTTCTTGTACGTATTCTTCTTGTTCTTGTTTTTCTTGTACGTATTCTTCTTGTTCTCCTCCTCCTCTTCTTCTTCTTCTTCTTCTTCTTCTTCTTCTTCTTCTTCTTCTTTTTGTTCTTCCAACTTCCTTTCTTTCTTTAATCCTTTCTTTAATTAAGTTTATTTAGAATTACTCTTTCCTTACACACATTTACTTGTCTCGTTACATTAAATCAGTATATTACTAGTGTTCCGTTTTGCATAATGCAAATTGCACTTTAAAGAAAAATTATTTCATACTTGCACAGCCATGGCATTTCATAACATTAATAATAATAATAATAATAATAATAATAATCCTATCCTATCCTATCCTGTCCCGTAACCCGAAGGTCGTAGGGGCACCACAGATGATCGTTTAACCAGCATACTCCATCTTTCTCTGTCCTCAGCAGCCCTGATGGCTTCGCTCAGTGTCAAACCAGTCCATTCTCGAATGTTGTCCTCCCACCTCTTTTTCGGTCTCCCTTTTCTTCTACCTCCTTGCACTGTGCCTTGCAGAATAGTCTTTGCAAGGCCTGATGATCTGGTGACGTGGCCATACCACCGAAGTTTCCGTTTCTTCACCACTGTTAGCAGGTCATCATGTTGTCCAATAGCTTGTGTGATGGTCTGTCGGACTTCGTCGTTGGTGATGTGTTGGGTATAGGAAATGCCCAGAAGTCTTCTGTAGCACCTCATCTCCATGCTTTGTATTCTTCGTTGGAGATCTGCTGTGAGGGTCCATGCTTCGCAAGCATATAGGAAGATGGAGATGACAAGGGAGCGCAGCAGTCTTACTTTGGAATGTAGACTGATGGTCCTGTCTTTCCAAATGGGCTTCAACCTTGTCAGGGCAGCAGTTGTTTGTGCGATCCTGGAGAGGACTTCCTGTCGGGACCCATTGTCTGATACAATGGCTCCTAAATATTTGAAGCTATGCACTGTGTCGAGGGATTGGCCTTGGACTTTGATGTCAGTATTGATGCCATTGGTGTTGTTGGTCATCATTTTGGTCTTCTCTGCACTTATTTCCATTCCATAGGCTTTGGAGGTGGTGTCAAGCCTCTGTACCAGCTGTTCAAGTTCTTGTTCCTCTCCAGCCAATCCATCAATGTCATCTGCAAAACGAAGATTGGAGATTGCTCTACCCCCTATGCTGACTGTGCCTTCATGGTCTGCAAGAGCATCCGACATGATGCGCTCTAGGAAGATGTTGAAGAGTGTTGGAGAGAGTAGGCATCCTTGACGCACACCGATTGTTGTTCTGAACCAATTCCCGATGGCTCTGTTGTGGAGGACTGCACTGGTAGCCTTGTCATACAGGCTTTTGATGACTTCAATAATTTTTGGGCTGATGTTGTACACTTTCATTGTTGCCCATAGAGCTGCATGCCAGACTCGGTCAAACGCCTTCTTGAAGTCTATGAACACATGATATAGATGTTGTTGGTGCTGTAGGTATTTCTCACAGATTATTCTGAGGTTGAAAAT
>CM072525.1:17643691-17688691 GCA_036898135.1 Oncomelania hupensis | reverse complement strand
TATTGTTTGTTTGGTTTTTGTTTACATTTTGTTGTTGTTGTTGTTGTTTTGAGCCTACTTTAGCCACCACTATTTCAGAAGTCTGTTGTGACTCCTCTAATATATATATATATTTTTTAATGAAGAAGTTTAACAATGTCTTCTAAAGCCTTTGCGGCAATTCTAAAGAGTAGACTTAGCAGGAGTAGTCACAGAATGATTGATTTTGAAGTGGATAATTCTTGGTACATGTCTATACAAAGAAAATGATTGCAAGTTGCGGTAATTTATGACGTCGTAAACAAAGCAAAACGAAAATGTTGAGCGCATGTCATTTCGAGGCTGACATTTATTAAGCGTCAATATATTAAACAGCGTAAGTTTTATCACCCCGCCAAAAAAGACCCCCCCCCAAAAAAAGATAACGAAACAGTTAAAGAAAACACGACTGATGTGCATATTTCGACCTTGACATTTCTCATGGGTTTCTTTTCGCGGTACAATCTCGTTAAACGTTTCTTGATGGTGTCGATCCTTCTGTTGAAGAGGTTGTGAGAAATCAGATTGTTTCTATATTCCCTCTTCTCTCACGCCCCTACGAAAATTAAAAAAAAGAAAAAAAAAAGAGGCACATTCCTGTCAGTCCCAAAAAGGTCAGGACCATGACAGGGTCTCCTACACCGCGCATGACGTTCAGCTCGTTCACGGTCGCTCACTAGTCAAAAGCGGTTGGCAGTGCGCTGTGTACTGCAAGTTGGCACTTTGTGCGAGCTTGAGTTAGCCTGCGCCTTGAACCACTGCTTGGAATTATACGTGCGCTATATAAGAGCAATTTGTGTTTTTTCCCATATTCAAGGTTTTCTTTAAAAAACAACAAAAAACGTTTGTGTATAACGCAAGTGATAAAGATGTTGTGTACAACACAAGTGATAAAGGTGATGTGTACAACGCAAGTGATAAAGATGTTGTGCACAACGCAAGTGATAAAGATATTGTGCACAACACAAGTGATAAAGGTGTTGTATACAACACAAGTAATAAAGTGTTGTGTACAACACAAGTGATAAAGGTGATGTATACAACACAAGTGATAAAGGTGATGTGTACAACACAAGTGATAAAGGTGATGTATACAACACAAGTGATAAAGGTGATGTATACCACACAAGTGATAAAGGTGATGTATACAACACAAGTGATACAGGTGATGTATACAACACAAGTGATACAGGTGATGTATACAACACAAGTGATAAAGGTGATGTATACAACACAAGTGATAGAGGTGTTGTATACAACACAAGTGATACAGGTGATGTGTACAACACAAGTGATAAAGGTGATGTATACAACACAAGTGATAAAGGTGTTGTATACAACACAAGTAATAAAGTGTTGTGTACAACACAAGTGATAAAGGTGTTGTATACAACACAAGTGATACAGGTGATGTGTACAACACAAGTGATAAAGATGTTGTGTACAACACAAGTGATAAAGGTGTTGTAAACAACACAAGTGATAAAGGTGTTGTATACAACACAAGTAATAAAGTGTTGTGTACAACACAAGTGATAAAGGTGTTGTATACAACACAAGTGATACAGGTGATGTGTACAACACAAGTGATAAAGATGTTGTGTACAACACAAGTGATAAAGGTGTTGTATACAACACAAGTGATAAAGGTGATGTGTACAACACAAGTGATAAAGGTGTTGTATACAACACAAGTGATACAGGTGATGTGTACAACACAAGTGATAAAGGTGATGTATACAACACAAGTGATACAGGTGATGTATACAACACAAGTGATAAAGGTGATGTATACAACACAAGTGATACAGGTGATGTATACAACACAAGTGATACAGGTGATGTATACAACACAAGTGATAAAGGTGATGTGTACAACACAAGTGATACAGGTGATGTATACAACACAAGTGATACAGGTGATGTATACAACACAAGTGATAAAGGTGATGTGTACAACACAAGTGATAAAGGTGATGTATACAACACAAGTGATACAGGTGTTGTATACAACACAAGTGATACAGGTGATGTGTACAACACAAGTGATAAAGGTGATGTATACAACACAAGTGATACAGGTGATGTGTACAACACAAGTGATACAGGTGATGTGTACAACACAAGTGATAAAGGTGATGTATAAAACACAAGTGATACAGGTGATGTATACAACACAAGTGATAAAGGTGATGTATAAAACACAAGTGATACAGGTGATGTATACAACACAAGTGATACAGGTGATGTATACAACACAAGTGATACAGGTGATGTATACAACACAAGTGATACAGGTGATGTGTACAACACAAGTGATACAGGTGATGTATACAACACAAGTGATACAGGTGATGTATACAACACAAGTGATACAGGTGATGTATACAACACAAGTGATACAGGTGATGTATACAACACAAGTGATACAGGTGATGTATACAACACAAGTGATACAGGTGATGTATACAACACAAGTGATGAAGGTGATGTGTACAACACAAGTGATAAAGGTGATGTATACAACACAAGTGATAAAGGTGTTGTATACAACACAAGTGATAAAGGTGTTGTATACAACACAAGTGATAAAGGTGATTTATACAACACAAGTGATAAAGGTGTTGTGTACAACACAAGTGATACTGGTGATGTGTACAACACAAGTTGCCACTAAGGAGACCCCATCCATCTTTGTCCAAAAGAACCAGATTTAGGATAACAACGTGTATTGTTGAAGTATACTGAATAGAAGCTTGCAATAAAAGTTTGGAATGGGGTCCCATACTTTGAAATAGCTTCTACAGTTTCAACTTGCCGCTCTGCCCTTTGTTGTACCTCTTTAATAACCCGTCTTGTGTGTTCATTCTTTCAGTGTTTTACTGGGAACTGAAGGAGTAGCTTATCCAGCAACCAAAACAAACCAGTATGTTTTGATCTTCCTCTTCTTCTTTTTTCTTTCTTTCTTTTCTTTTCTTTTCTTTTCTTTTTTTTTCTTTTCTTTTCTTTTCTTTTCTTTTCTTTTCTTTTCTTTCTTTCTTTCTTTCTTTCTTTCTTTCTTTCTTTCTTTCTTTCTTTCTTTCTTCTTCTTCTTCTTCTTCTTCTTCTTCTTCTTCTTCTTCTTCTTCTTCTTCTTCTTCTGTCTGATTGTCAGTTCTTTTCGTTATGCAGCCTACGTATGTACCTATGCACACGCACATATACATACACACATACACACACACACATACACCCACACCCACATACACACCCACACACATACACACACACACATACACATACACACAATAGCATACATACACCGAAAATACCCATTACAGTTGAAGGAGCGCACTGCACTCATTCGCTCATGTACGCGGTTATGGACAGTTCATCCACGCAAAAATAACTCTGGTCGCTTCATGCTTAGCCCGCTTCGTGCCTCCTAAACCTGGGGGACAGGTGAACTCAGTCGGTCGAGCGCAAAGCTCATGTTTCAAAGGTAATGAGTTCGAATCCCGCTACGTCACAAAGCTGACGTAAAAGAAAGCGGTCTGAACCGACCCAGGTCTTTTGCACAATCTGACCTCAATAACCTGAAAAGATTTTAAAAACAAAACCCAGACAAGAAGTCACTCAAACACCCACCCACCCTCTTACACGCCACCCCACCCATCCCCTCGACTGTCCTCCCCACCCGAACTCCCGTTCCAAACACATAACCATGCAATAAGGCAAAGTAATAAAGCAAAAACACAAATATTGGAAAATAACGTTCAAATCTGCATGGGGTCGAATTAGAACGCCGGTCTCGAACACAGGTGTTAGTATTTGTTACGTCGATTCGCGCATCTTTTTGCGCTTGCAGAATTAAATCCAAGTGTTTGCTTTGTCAAAAGACTTTTCCATCGTGTCTAAGTCTAAAGAAATTACAATGAAATCTTTTTGAACGTTGCCGAATTAGTGCACACAAAACATTTTTTCGGGAGGTATTTATCAGTATTTGTATAAATGTCAACACGAAAACTCGCGATTACGACATGCCAACATCGGAGTTCATAATTGTGAATAGGCCTATGTGAAGCAGTCGTGAACGATGAGAGTATACTATAGATAGATAGTTTCAGTGTTTATAGGGTCCAGCGGACTGCCAAGAGCCGAATCAGGACCACACAAAACTAGGCAAAATCAGACTAAACTGCTAACATTTAAATATGATAAAAGAGGCAAATAAAAGCAGTCTTAATAATAAAATCTAACCAAGAATATAAACAAGACGATATGATCTAGATGCGATAACACAAGCCAACATCATGTAAAAATTGAAACAGGTGTTTACTATTGCAAACTTTAAAACTCTCATTAATAAAAAGTATCGAACCAAACTAGTCTATCTTTCTCATTCATCAATTAGATCAGCACATTCAGGCATAATATGGCAGACGGAAAAGGATTTGTCACATACGAAAGCATCACGGTGGTTCTTCTCCTTTTAAAAGGAACGATGAGGATGAAAATGCACAAATTCTGCTGGTGAAAATATGTCTAGTGTAGGCCTAGGGTTACAGTTAACCCTAACCCTAATCGAAATTTTCACTAACTGTAAACCTAACGCTAAATACCAAAATTTACCGTTAAAATTTTATTCGAATATTTGCGTAATAATACTATTACGGATGTCCAAAACGATGTGCGAATCGACGTACGTGCTACTGATATAACACCCAGAATTTCTGCTTTTCCCTGTTGCGATCGCTGACTTTCAGATTTAAAATTCTCCGCCCAGTCAAATGCAATGGATAAAATCTTTAACGACGTTATTTATCAAAGCATGCCTATACATTCTGACCTCATGATGATGACGAAATTACTTAAGCTTTTCCAAATAAATTGTGATGGTAGGCTAGCAGCGGGAAAGAAGAAAATGAAGTAGAAAATTCTAGCAGGGGACTATTCATCATATTATATTAACTTTTCGAATTATTGTTGTTGCACAGATGCTAAGAGTACGAAAATGAAATCGTTCAGCTCGTTGATGATAACACTATGTAACACAATTTTTGTTCCTGGCTTCTAAGTGTTATATTTCAATTGCTTATGTCTAAAGTACGTGAAAAAATGACTTCATTAAGCACAAACTTTGCTTACACGACAACAGCACGAAGAAAACTCGTTTTTTGTGAAAATAGAACGATTTCTTTTTCATTTTCGTCATTATGATCGGGTAAAAACAAAAATTGCACAAGGAATAGACAAACACAGTCGGAAACCACTCAACAAGGTTCAGAAATGTGTAGATTTTCTAGATTTACGATTGTACTGTGAATCACTCTCTCAGTTCAGTTTATAAATGTATAGTCCCCAACACAGTATGCGTATAGGAGACTTTGGTATTATGATGTCCATTGATATAAGAGATCGTGCTACAGTAAGAGGTCATATGAAGAGGGAGCGCGGGACGCTGCTACGACGTCCGGAAGAAGACGGAGATGGATCGATGGCAGGCATGAGGGGAAGGAGTACGAACGAACGGCGGCAGGGGTAGGATCGGGGTGCCAGGGAGGCCGCCAAGGCCAAGGGAGGGCAAGCACAGAGGGTGAAGGGTGGAGGGCCTAGCAGTGACCAGTAAGGCGGGGGGGGGGGGAGGGGAACGTACCTAATTAGATAAAAATCCTTCAGGACCACATTAAAAGTCGAGGAGGGCCGGGTAAAAGCTATAAACAATCAAGAATGGACCCATAAAACAAGGAAGGGAAATAAATGGTACAGTGAGGAAGGGAAAGTCATTCATGAAAACGGATACCCAGGACACAGGGGTCAACTGAAGGTATGAGTCTTGTGGAGGGGATGGTCAGTCATGGAAACGTATACCCAGGCCCCGTGGGGTCGACTGAAGGTATTGAGTCATGTGGAGGGGATGGTCAGTCATGGAAACGGATACCCAGGCCCCGTGGGGTCGACTGAAGGTATGAGCCATGTGGTATGGGATGTCAATCATGAAAACGAGTACCCAGTATCCAAGGGATCAACTGAGGTATAAGTCATGAGGTGAGAAAAGTCAGTAGTGGTATCTAATACCCAGGACACAAGGATCAACTGAAGGTATGAGTCATGTGAGGGGGGTGGTCAGTCATGGAAACAGATACCCAGGACCCATGGGGTCGACTGGAGGTATGAGCCATGTGGTATGAGAGCAAGGTAGCTGAGCGGTATAAGTCAGGACGTGGTAGTAATACCCAGGACCCAATGGGTCAGCTGAGGGTACAATCCGTGTAGTAGTAGCTGAGTGGAAACATGTCACTTAAGTAGAGCATACCCAGGACCCGAGAAGGTAGAGTCGAACCCAAGGCCCATGGGCCAGGTGGGGGAATAGGTTACAAACAGGTAACTGAGTGGGGATAGTCATCATTAGTAGTTGTAAGACAAAGGAACCCAAGACGAGTTCCGGGGAGAGAACCGGCCAGGCGGTTGGGTCTAAAGGTGTACAGACACTCGTCAGCGGTAGGTGCACACCGAGGTCATGAATAGCAGTCCAAAGTTAGTCGACAAGGAGGTGGCTACCAGGTCGGCCATGGAGTTCAGATGCACGTCGCGGCAGGCAATCCTAACCGCGGAGAAGTCAGGCTCCAGGGCCAGACACTCAAGGACACAGTGGTCGTGTGCTTTTATACTTGTACAGCTACTTTTGAAACGTTCAAGAACGTTCTAGAAAGTTCTGAGAGTTTCTCGAAAGTTCTGGAAGTTTCTTGAACGTTCTAGAGTGTTCAGGAGAATTGTAGAAACATGTGGACAACTCTAGCAGTTCAGGGAGGAAGCTCGGCATTGAATGCAAATCGATAATTTTCTCGAACACACGCGATTTTCCAAATGTCATTGTCCCGGTCACAGAAGCAAAGTTTTTCTGGAATAACAGCGATTTCCTTTCTGTTCTAGACCTAACGGGTTAGGAAAACACACTTTCAACCCAGGAACAGAACAAAAGTGAAAATTTGTTACATAGTGTAATGTGACGGCATTTGTTTGTGAAGAAACAAAGCATGAAAAGTGCCAAAATAGAGTCTGCGTCTTGTGTGGTTCATGACATCCCGATCAGTGCAAATGATGATGTAAAAATGCAAATAAATTAATAAATTAAATTCTATCCTACCCTGTCCCGTACCTCAGAGGTCGTAGGGGCACCACAGATGATCGTTTAACTAGCATACTCCATCTTTCTCTGTCCTCAGCAGCCCTGATGGCTTCGCTCAGTGTCAAACAAGTCCATTCTCGAATGTTGTCCTCCCACCTCTTTTTCGGTCTCCCTCTTCTTCTACCTCCTTGCACTGTGCCTTGCAGAATGGTCTTTGCAAGGCTTGATGATCTGGTGACGTGGTCATACCATCGGAGTTTCCGTTTCTTCACCACTGTGAGCAGGTCATCGTGTTGTCCAATGACTTGTGTGATGGTCTGTCGGAATTCGTCGTTGGTGATGTGTTGGGTATAGGGAATGCCCAGAAGTCTTCTGTAGCACCTCATCTCCATGCTTTGTATTCTTCGTCGGAGATCTGCTGTTAGGGTCCATGCTTCGCAAGCATATAGGAAGATGGAGATGACAAGGGAGCGCAGCAGTCTTACTTTGGAATGTAGACTGATAGTCCTGTCTTTCCAAATGGGCTTCAACCTTGTCAGGGCAGCAGTTGTTTGTGCGATCCTGGAGAGGACTTCCTGTCGGGACCCACTGTCTGATACAATGGCTCCTAAATATTTGAAACTATGCACTGTGTTGAGGGATTGGCCTTGGACTTTGATGTCCATGTTGATGCCATTGTTCTTGTTGGGCATCATTTTGGTTTTCTCTGCACATATTTCCATTCCATAAGCTCTGGAGGTGGTGTCAAGCCTCTGTACCAGCTGTTCAAGTTCTTGTTCCTCTCAAGCCAATCCATCAATGTCATCCGCAAAACGAAGATTGGAGATTGCTCTACCCCCTATGCTGACTGTGCCTTCGTGATCTGCAAGGGCATATGAAATGATGCGCTCTAGGAAGATGTTGAAGAGTGTTGGAGAGAGTAGGCATCCTTGACGCACACCGATTGTTGTTCTGAACCAGTTCCCGATGACGCTGTTATGGAGGACTGCACTGCTAGCCTTGTCATACAGGCTTTGGATGACTTCAATAATTTTAGGGCTGATGTTGTACACTTTCATTGTTTCATTATTTTTTTATTATTATTATTATTATTATTATTATTATTATTATTATTATTATTATTATTATTATTATTATTATTATTATTAATGAAATAAAGAAACAATTTTAATAAATTAAATAAATAAAATTAAAAATAAAACTTTTTTTTTGTGTGTTTATTCTAAGGAACCATACCGTCTCTGATT
Organism: Oncomelania hupensis; assembly: GCA_036898135.1. Lineage (NCBI taxonomy): Eukaryota > Metazoa > Mollusca > Gastropoda > Littorinimorpha > Pomatiopsidae > Oncomelania > Oncomelania hupensis. The sequence goes on along the minus strand of CM072525.1, from coordinate 17,680,318 downwards.
GGCTGCTAATTATTACCCCATTTGCTCAATTGCTTGTCGTCTGTTACACAATAATTGCGGCTTTGATGATTGCCACGTGATCCCCCACTCTCCCACCTTCCCCCCTCCGTTGTGGTGCCGGGGGTTTCAGTATAAATAGTATCCCCACTTTCTGGAAATGTAGTGCTTTAAATTCCCACTGTCGCTGTCTTTTTCATTTGTTCTTTCTCATTCCTGCTCTGTTCTATCAATCTGCTATACTATCTTCTTCTTCGCTAGACCAGCCACCTACCTTTTTTTTTTTTGAAAACTCTTCCGGGACAAAACTCCTTATTTGTGTGTTAGGTCTGTTGGATCAGCTTGGGAAGTATTGGACGCTTTCTGCCCGGTGGTCACCAGGGCTTCCTATGATGTTATTATTTAGCAGTGTAGGCATTTTATATGTATGTGTTTTGTTGATATTTTATAATGATGTTTGTATTCTATTTTGTTTTTGTAAACGGGGGTTCAATAAATTAGAGTACAGCCTCAGCATCCCTTGCTGGGGATGTCTTTATTGTAAAGTGGCTGGCTGGTGGAGTGCCTTCAGTTTTACCACTAGGGTTGTTTCAGCAGATCTTTTATGCGGAACAGGGGTTGTCTGGTCCTGATTTGGCTCGGAAGAGTCCGCTCAACCTAAAGCAATAATCATGTAATGTAATGTAATGTAATGTAATGTAATGTAATGTAATGTAATGTAATGTAATGTAATGATTGCCATGTGCGATGTTAGAGCCCATGTATCTATGTCTGTCTCAGTGTGTCTGTGTGCTTGCTGATGTCATTGCAGACTGAAATTAAAAAAAAATGCTATAGGCTTACTGTACAAAGAAAATACTTGGCCTATTAACGAAAGATTTTCCTGCACATCTATTTATAGCTCCAAGCTCCTTTGGAAGTTTCTCTCTCTCTCTCTCTCTCTCTCTCTCTCTCTCTCTCTCTCTCTCTCTCTCTCTCTCTCTCTCTCTCTCTCTCTCTCTCTCTCTCTCTCTCTCTCTCTCTCTCTCTTTTAAAGTAAAAACAAAACAAAGGAAGGAAATTGGTTAGAATAAATAAATGAAACAAACTAATGAACAAGGCTCACAATTAAATAATATCTCAATTCCTACAAATGGGTATTTTTTTTAAATCTTATAATTTGTACTTTTAAATTTGCATTTTCTTTCAATACGCGCGCGCTCTCGTACACACCCACACACACACACATACACACCCACACGCACCCACACACACACACACAAACACACACACACACACTCCTCCATATGTGTTTTACATTGCCTTGTTTTCTATTTAGATTAATCTGAGAAAATAATAATAATAATAGTAATAATAATAATAATAATAATAATAATAATAATAATAATAATAATAATAATAATAATAATAGAGCAAAATCAAAAATTAGGGGGAGGGGAGAGGAAAGAAGTTCTATAATTAAAGTATATGTTTACTCATTTTACTAAAATGGTCAGTAAATAATAAAAAGGAGTGCATTATTACACCAAGTTTATTATACAACCACTGACACTGTGACAGTGCTAAGGATACACATGTACCTGTGGCTATTAAAAAAACAACACCTGATAGTGCTAAGGACATACATGTACCTGTGGCTATTTAAAAAAACAAAACACTGACACTGTGACAGTGCTAAAGACACACATGTGCCTGTGGCTATTTAAAAAAACAACAACACCTGACACTGTGACAGTGCTAAGGACATACATGTACCTGTGGCTATTTAAAAAAAAGCACCGATACTGTGACAGTGCTAAAGACACACATGTGCCTGTGGCTATTTAAAAAAACAACAACACCTGACACTGTGACAGTGCTAAGGACACACAAGTATCTGTGGCTATTTAAAAAAAAAAACACACCTGACACTGTGACAGTGCTAAGGATACACAAGTACCTGTGGCTATTTAAAAAAAACAACTGACAGTACAGTTTTGAACGGGATCAGATTGCGGACAAGCAAACAAACAGACAGGGCGAAACCTATACACCCCAGTTCCCCCTCCCCCCCTCCTCCACTCCCATTTATAAATGGAGTGTAAAGTTCCACGAGTATTCTGGGACGTATCCGCCCTACAATTCGCCAAGGCGGGGATCCCAGATCCAGATCAGAATCTCTTTCCATGAATTAATTCACCAACTATCAAGTTACGTAGACTAACTACTTGCAGGAAGTATTTGATGTTTTATTTTCTAGATTATATAGAGAAGAAAATAGGGTTGTTGCCAGCAGTCACCTTTCTTTTCTGATCTGGGAAACTAAACTTTGGCTGAAAGGAAACATTTATCGGCGAAGATTCAACAATGTAGGCTTAAGTGCCCTAGATTCGACATGCAAAGGAGCTTGGAGCTTGGAGCTATAAATAGATGTGCAGGGAAATCTTTCGCTGATAGGACTAGTAGTTTCTTTGTGTGGTACAACTTTTTTGTGTTTTTTTAAATTTAAGTCTGCAATGACATCAGCAAGCACACAGACACACTGAGACAGACATTCAAGCAGGCAATCAGGCAGACAGACTGACAGACATAATGCAACCTATGCGCTCTATCCTTTAAAGATGGAGTGTAACAAGACGATAATGCAAATAATGTCTGCAAAGTTTCCAAACCTGTTGATTATCCTTCATGTAACCTGTGGTATTATTGGCCCAAAAACTGCTAGTTTTGACTAAGTGGTATGTAACCATTGAGACGCGCACGATAATTCCGATCATTTTACTTGGCATAGCATGCGATGATAGCGGGTATTTACCTTTGGTTTGATTCTGCGCAGTTACTAGAAAAAGCTTTGTAGTCTATAATGTTGAACGTTTTCGTCGATCAATATTGTTGTAGTTTCGTGGAAAATTATCTGGAGTTATCTGGTCATTATCGATCGAAAGTTCTAGATCTGTCTGGTATAGCTAGGCGAACCTTCTAAACTGAAGAATGTTCTATGAGGTAGATCCGGTGGTGAGTTTTATTTTTCATTGGTTGTTATTGCGTCACTCTGGAATGTTCCAAGTTACTCTGAATTGCAGAGAGACTATAATTATAAGTAATGCACTGTCTGCTTGTAAAAAAAAGTGATTTCCGGAAAGCGATCTTGTATGCAGTTGTTGGTGTTTGTTGAATAAAGTTGGAACACTTACACTTTATACGACGACTACTGCCTTGTTGCTAAGTGAACAGGCTGCGTGAATAATCGATTTCGAGTTACAGTCACATCAAGATTCAAGCATCGGGGCTAAATCGACTATTAATAAATATGTGTAACAGGGTATACCAAGTGTAACCTCTCTAGATCAAAGTGTAGCTAGGAGACCTAGGTTCTTTTTTCGTGTGAATAACAATATCATAAGAGCGAATGTGCCTGCAAAGTTTCAGGGAATTCTATCTTCTATTTTATGGTTTATTGTGCTTTTAGTCTCCGATGGGAGTCAAATTTGCAATTTCTTTGGTCTTAAAAAGTGTTACTGTCTCACTAAAGTGTAATTTTCATTCACAAAAATGTTCCAAATTTACTTACAAATCACACTTCTATTTTACTGGTGGCATAAGCCAGACTTGTTTATCGTTCGTGGAGATCTTGGGCTGTTTAACACTTGTCAGCCGTTTGACAGTTTAATAGGTCTTCTTGTTGTTCTTTTTCACACTGTTCTTTATTTTCTGGCATTGATCTTCTATCCAGTTTTCCTTTGCTGTGTGCATGCCTCTTCGGATGTCACTTTTGATTTTTCGGTAGGCATCAGCTCCCTGTGAGGTGTTCTTTTTCCTATTCATTTCTCTTCGTTTGTCGCAAATGTTCAAATGTTCAGGCATGATCCACGGTTTCTTCTTTGGGCGGTGCTTGCCAAGGATTTCAGTCAGGGCCGGATCACTTACTCTTGGAGGGGGGGGGGGGGGGGGGTTCCAAAATTTTCGAGGAACTTGAGTAGAATGAGGAACGTTTTACTTACCACCAGTGTCAACTAAATTAAAAGCTTTTAAAAAACTCCATATATATATTTTTTTTCTGACTGAGTGAGGTACATCGAATGGCCAGGGGGGGGGGGGGTTCCGGAACCCAGGAACCCCCCCCCCCCCAGATCCGGCCCTGTCAGTGTACCTATCTGTCACTGCTGAGTTGAAGGCAGTGGTCATGGTGTGGACATCTACTTCGCAAATTTCCCTCCAGACGTGGCTTGGAATATTTCTGCGTTATCGTAGACGCTCGCTTGGCCAGATACGGACGGCTGTGGTCTCCAATACCTAGATACGAGTAAGCTTACTATAGGGAACGATCTTTCGTGGGTTCGATCCACGCACGGGAAGTGGGGGAGGGGAGGAGAGGTGTTATGGTTATCAGTTCACCTACTCCTACAGATTGGAGTATAAAGCGAGGTCTAGTCGGTGGGCATATGCGTTCCATCGTACGGACTTGCAAAACGGTCAAAATCCTTAATGGTATACAACTTACCAGTGACCACCAGGTCCCATTTTAACCTCCAAAACGCATTACCCTAGTTGCCATGGAGTGAGTGACAGTTTCAGTATCAGAGGTCCATTGCAGGGCGTCGCAGGCTCTGACCACTTACCTGCCATGCATCGTCACTTACCATGTACTGACCAACATTGTAACATTTAACTCTCCAAACACTTTACCTTAGTTTCCAAGGACGTAATAAATAATACAAACATCACATCAAACAAGGATAAATATTTCAACAATATGGTACGATAGTAGCAGTAGTAGTAATAGTAGTAGTAGCAGTAATAGTAGTAGTGGTGGTGGTAGTGGTAGTAGTAGTGTAAGTAGTAGTAGTAGTAGTAACATTATTAACATTATTGTGCTGTGTTTCAATCTGTGTGCCGTCAGGTGTTCACATCCATAAAGTAGGAGGTGTACTTACTGAACGGTTCCATTGAAACTGGTAACAGAGCTGGACGCTGCTTGGCCTTTCCGGGAAACAAGTTTAACAGCGTGTGCCCCTAATAAGCCACCCTAAATCTTTAGCCGCTTTCTTTCTTCCAGGATGACGAGGCTTAGAGATGGTGCTGACATAATATCTATAGGACAAACCCGTCGAGATTTTTAAGTAGTGTCCGTGCGCAAAGGCTATGATGTATTTTTAAAACTTATTATCACTTTTATATAGCGCCTTTCCAGCTGTGAGCTGCTCAAGGCGCTGGTTGATACAGGATCTAACTTAAGCTGCCCGAAGCGCCCACCTTCAACCGTTGGGCGCATAGTTTAACAGATAACTGAACACAATCCTGGGCGAACGAAGATGGGGAGAAGGGACCTAGTGCGTGCTTGGGTGTATCTGTGTAGCCGGCACTCACCCGTCTAGGACATGAGCGTCAGGATCTTTAAAGTCCGTGCGATGGAATGCGTGCATGCATGCAATAGACCTCGGTTTATACTCTCATCCGAAGGGGTATATAATATAATACAATACAGTACATCATTATTGTCCTAATTTGCGTACATAAAAGTGGAACATTGCAGTTTGAAGTGGAACATTGCAAAACTTTACATTAAAAAATTCAGAAAAGGAGAGAGCGTCAGTGAATAACCCCTCGTTCCTTCCTTGTACGTCGTACATCAGATACCAGATGAGCACACAGAAAAAGGATCTAGGCCTATATATAACTCCACTGTTTAAGCTTCTAGAGTTACATGATAGTTATCACACCCACAGGCGGTACCGGATTGTTCTATTCATAAAAAAACAACATTCTTGCGCACGCTCCCTATTGTTATGGTTTGTTAAGAATATGTCATGAAAAGATCGCGGTGGGTGACTGGGCAAGTGTACAACTCACCATAAAGCTAGCTCACGTCCTGCTTGCTGGGGTGGCGTGATGGCGCCTGTGGGTTAGGCAGCGGGGGATCTTATGCCCAAGGTCGCGGGTTCAGACCTTACAAATGCCCAATTGTGTGGATGAAATACTAGACTATAAAGACAGAGAGAGAGAGAGAGAGAGAGAGAGAGAGAGAGAGAGACAGAGAGACAGAGAGACAGAGACAGAGAGACAGAGAGTAAGAGTGCACGACCCTTGATGATTTGTTAATTAACAAAACAATACATGCCGATACGTTGTGACAAGTAACTTCCTGCTTGGCTTGCTCAAGTGTGTGTATGTGTGTGTGTGTAGTGTGTGTGTGTGTGCGTGGCATTTGTACACGTGTGTGTATGCGTGTTTTTGTGTGTAGTGTGTGTGTGGCATTTGTACAATTGTGTGTATGTGGGTGCGGTGTGTGTGTGTGTGTGTGTGTGTGTGTGTGACCTTCAGCATTGCCAGCGAAATGTGTTGGATGTGTTTACAAGTGCTTGTGAAGCTCATATTTGTAAATTCTTATTATAATTTTATAATCAATTGTCTCAAAATGGCTAACCTCGTACAGCAGCCATTCAAGAACAAGGAATAACAGAAGCCAAGGGAGACAAGTGGCACAAAACATCAAGAAAGATAATTATCCTGCTCTTAGAGGTTGACAGAAAGAGCTACAAATTGGCTTTCAAATCCATTTGTTTCCATCTAGATATAGTTTTGAGGTTTTAAAGATACAGTGTAGTGTAGTGTAGTGTAGTGTAGTGTAGTGTACAACATAATTTAACGTTCAGACGACAATTTATTGAACAACGCTTTTTCAAGTGACTGTGTGTCCGCCGTTATTGACTGTTATGCTACTTGTTGAGTGAATATAAAACGATACAAGTGCAACAATATCTCCCAGTAAAAATATATTAATAATATCTTATTACCTTATTTACGATGTGTCTGCAAGCTAAATAAGTAATTTGTTTCACGCTAAATACGATGAAGTGGGAAGCATGTGGGCGTGGAGCACTGTACAAACAGTCATTACAGAAAATCGACCCTCATGAGAAAACTCATGTCAACATCGAGAACCAAACCCAGGTCGTCTAGGCGCCAGCATAATTGATTTAAAAAAAAATAACCTGTCTAGCAAAACAAAGGCAAGAAAATTTAATATACATGTAGCAAAAATGACGAAGTCCGACAGACCATCACACAAGCCATTGGACAACACGATGACCTGCTCACAGTGGTGAAGAAACGGAAACTCCGATGGTATGGCCACGTCACCAGATCATCAGGCCTTCCAAAGACCATCCTGCAATGCACAGTGCAAGGAGGTAGAAGAAGAGGTAGACCGAAAAAGAGGTGGGAGGACAACATTTGAGAATGGACTGGCTTGACACTGAGCGAAGCCATCAGGGTTGCTGAGGACAGAGAAAGATGGAGTACGCTGGCTAAACGATCTGTGGTGCCCCTACGACCTCCGAGTTACGGGATAGGATAGGATAGGAAAAATGATGATGATGATGATGATGATGATGATGATGATGATGATGATGATGATGATAATAATAATAATAATAATAATAATAATAATAATAATAATGGATGCGATACGCGCATTTTTCTTAAATCGAGCTCAAAGCGCGGCGATCTGTATCCAAAATACCCGCTCACATGTTTCATACACTCTGACATAACGCAAATCCATCACACCAACACGCAAAGCCAACCCATGGAGATCGCTTTCAGAAGATAATCCATTTTTTGTGTGGTTGACATTTTAGATTCTACTGCACCCAATACCATCATTTAAGGGAAGAAGGAAGCCAGAGTACCCGGGGAAATACCTCAGTGACTTGAAATAGTATCGTACCTAAGCCACATAAGTTAGTTCCTTCGCGGGAATCCAACCCGCGACTTTCGGCGTAGGAAAATTAGCGGTTAACCCACCGCTCCACCAGGTCACCGCAGAAGAATTAATGTTATGTTAGCCTATAATGCATGCACAATACATTAAATCGTTGGTCTTAAGAATCAACTGAAGAACTGTTTTGCGTACACAATTCTATAATTATGGAGGACGCTGTTTTGTTTACACTTCGCAAACATGAATTTATTTTAAAATAGCAGAATAAGGAAAATAAACCGAAAAGAAATTCGTTAGCAGGTCAAAAAATAAGTATCTATGTCTATGAGCAAATACAGAAGAAAAGCATTTAATAATTTGAATCATTTAACACTTAGAAAAGAAAAAAAGAACTGAAGGAAACTCTATAGCGGGTCAAAATTGAGTTTAAGACATACACATACACAGTCGTGTTTTTGTTCATTTACAGAAGCAGTGCATTTGGGTAATTCTGAATCCTTTAAATCCATAGAAAATAAATAGTTTAACTCGATAGCAGGGGAACAACTAGCGTTGTAAGACATACGAGTGCAAAGGCATCCCTTAGCGCATTGGTAAATACATTGAGAAAGAAACAGAATATTCAATACCACGTTTTGTTTGTGAAATAGGCTACTAGACTATCTAATTTAGCCATCCATGGATACCGTAAAACGATCAACTATTTATTGATTTACTTATATTTATTTACTTATATGTATGCATTGGGTCATTCGTTGATATATTTCCAGCTCAAGAGCTGGTCAAGGCAGCTGACCGATACAGGATCTAACTCAAGCCGCCCACTTGCAGCTTTTAAGCGCACGGTCTGACGCCCAGACAACCAACCACAATCCTGGGCGACCGGGTATCGAGAGAAGGAACCTAGTGTCTGAGCGTCAGGATCTTTAAAAGTCAGTGCGACGGAAGTCTTTTGATAGAAAGTGAACACAGAAAGTTTGATAGCAGTTCAAAGTACTTTGAATTTTAAAATAAGCCAGTTCTATGTAATTGTTTCGTCACTAATGCGCCAACGAAATTATTGTAATGGATAGCGAAACTGGATCGTAGGACTGGTTACGGGTAATTTTAAGACAATCAATTTTTGGTGTCTATTATGCAAATGTACAGAGAAAATCAAGCTTGACATGTTTTACGCATATTGCTTTGTTTTCATACCCTAATATAGCACAGACCAAGTGGTTTACAAATAAGTTGAAAAGATACAATTACAAAGTCACGCGTTTAGATTTAGATTTTTTAGATTTTTTTTAAATTTAGATTTTAATGCTTTATTGTTCCTTTTTATCGGGAAATTCTGGGCCGCCTCACCTGTGGAAGGCGTAGTCGCATTTTTGAAATTTAGAAATTCTTTAAATTTTTTGAAATTTTTTGAAATTTTGCTGGGGGAGCAAACCGGAGTACCCGGAGAAAACCCCCGAGACGTTGCCCGAATCGAAAGTAAATAGTATTCGGAGAAACATAACGCCCCGATGCATGATGTCAGGCGCCATTGGTTTCTGGCCTGTGGACAAGGCAAGTTAGTCCCGCCTTAGCCCACTTGGCCACAACGCGCGCTCGTTTGTTCAGCTCAAAGGTACAATGTAAAAGAGAACGTCAGTCCTTTTATGTTGTTTAATTTATTTATGTCATTGTTCTTATATAGCGGTTTTCTCCAGCTCAAAAGCTGCTCAAGGCGCTGGCCGATACAGGATTTAACCAAAGCCCCCTGAGACGCCCACATGCAGCCGTTGATCTGCTTGCAGTTTGACATTTCGCTCTTGTTTTTTCTCATACGTATACCGATCTCGCAGGTTACCAATAATGTTAAGTCGTAAGGCATACATTGCTTTGTAAACGATAGTACAGGTTAAGAGCTTTGTATTAGATCGGATGTAGATTTTCCAGAAACAAGGCCAAAAGAGGCACTCTTTCCAAGCAATAGCAACGTATACTAAATATCTTATTCAGTTTACGCATATTGATAATTTACATAAAGATATAATAACAGTGATCGTCCTAGGGATTTGCAAAACCGGTACGACGTCACAGTAAACAAAACCCACTCGAACGCAAACCGGTAGGCCAGTCAAGGAAACCGGTATGACCCATAGCAAAGCTTCATAATGCGTCACTAATTTTGCCACCGACAATCTGCCGACGATTGCAGTGATTAATTTATTGCTCACCGTAAAGCCTACTAACTATAACTCAAACGAAGTTTGCCAAAAATTATTTTTCTTTCTCTTTTCCTTCATTTTTGAAACCAGTCAAACAAAATAAGAACCGGTAGGCTCTACCGGCTACTGATTTTTCAACCGGTATTTTTTACTCTCAAACCGGTAAAATACCGGTAATTTCCGGTTAAATCCATCCCTGAATAAGCTAATCACAAGTACTTATATGGGAACTTGAAACAGCATATTTCAATGTACATTAGGTTAAAAATATGTCTGTTTAAGATCCTATCCTGTCCCGTAACCCGGAGGTCATAAAGGCACCACAGATGATCGTTTAACCAGCATACTCCATATTTCTCTGTCCTCAGCAGCCCTGATGGCTTCGCTCCGTGTCACACCAGTCCATTCTCGAATGTTGTCCTCCCACCTCTTTTTCAATCTCCCTGTCACTGCCACGACTCCCCCTGGGTAGACGCCACAAACAAACACCTTACACACGCAGACAACCCAGACAGAATGACAGTTTCCCGCAGACGTGAAGTGATGATAACACAACAATTATATATACAACTTTCAAGCTATTTATTCATTCACACCACACACTCATACACATACAACATTTACACATGAAACGAGAAAAATGGTGATGGAACAATCAATGGGTCAATGAACAATGAAATGGAAATGTCAGATGAACGGGGGTTGCTGATCAACCACGCCTAACTAACGACTGTGCAACGCCAATGTCCGGGCACAGAGGGGGCAAGTGTCAAGAGGGGGACAAACAAAGAACAAGCCGACCTGATAGTAGGGTGTCCCCGTTGATGTCTCCGAAAGGTAGCTGCCTCCTCGTTGTGGTTGTCACCGAACTGTCGCTGTTAAATCCAGGCGTAGTGGAGTCGCCACTCCCTCCGCCGCTGACGATGATGATGATGATGACGCTGTAGTTGCGGCAGCCCTGCCGCCGTCGACGCCTCTCAGCTTGACGCACAGCTATCGTTCAACACCCCAAACAGCCGGCCATCGGTCATTAGCACAGTAAAGGAAGATCACCATCACACTTACCCAACGGCTCGATTGTAATAGTACCTGTAGCTAGCCACTTTCCCACTGCTTGCCTACACAGTACTCCCAAGTAAGGTAATCCAGTGCGTAGTAGTTTTCCGTTAGTGGACAATACCTCGACACTAACCTACCACAAACTCACAAACTTAGTTATTTGCTCACACTTTTCCTCGAGCTTGCTACTACCACAGTAACATTTCCAACTCGGCTTTTCCTAGAACCAATTATTATTTACGTTAATAATCGCTCCAACCTTACTTCCAGAACAAAACCACCCAGAGAAAACGAGACCGCACGTCTCTCCGTGTCTCTGCCAAAACCTGTTCTGCCTAACAGTGAACACATTCCCAAAACTGGCTGGCCAAACTATGCTGTTCAAAAATCACGCTTTCCACGCATAACCATACAACGACTTCGCGCAGTTACTACCCCAACTCATTAACTCCCCACCCGCACTTACTACTCGGTTTCAACACAGGCTGCCCTGTGACACTCCCTCTTCTTCTACCTCCTTGCACTGTGCCTTGCAGAATGGTCTTTGCAAGGCCTGATGATCTGGTGACGTGGCCATACCATCGGAGTTTCCGTTTTTTCACCACTGTGAGCAGGTCATCGTGTTGTCCAATGGCTGTTTAAGATAACATAGGGAAAATAACGGGGTTGGTAGGTCGTCTTCTTCTTCTTTTTTTTTCCTTTTTTTCCACCGTGGGTGCGTTTTTTTTTGTTGGGGGGGGGGGGGGCCTTTTCAATTTTATGTCCAGATGATCTCCAAAAAAGTTTAGGATCGGGCCAAAAAATTAGGGTCGGTCGGGATACCGTAAACATACATTTTTGGGGCCTTACTGTAATAAAAGAAAGAATCAAAGTCCAAATCTTATTGCAGTAGAATTTAGTTACTATTTGTATGAGAAATATTCAGAAAACATACACTGACGGATCCGTTTTAAAAACAGGAGAAACAGGAGCTGCTTCTGTTATACTCTATTTGAAATTCAATTGTTTTGAATAGGGAAAGGTTATTCGATTTTTACTGCAGAATTAATTGCTATATTAATGGCTCTAAATACAATTTATAGTTTATGTCTGAATATATTTGGTATAGTTTTATGCGTAGGTTCTCTATCTGTTTTAGGTGCTTTAAAATCTTCTATTAACTGTGAACGGAAAAAGATACTTTTTGAGATTAAGAACGTTATTCATGGTTTGATAATTAGTGGTGCTGAAGTGATCTTTTGCTGGATTCCATCACATTGTGGATTTTTATATAATGAGTGGGCTGACTGTGCTGCAAAATTAGGTGCTTTAAATATTAATTCTCTGTCAGTTAAAGAAATACAAAACAATTTTCAAAAACAATATTGTAAAGAAACTTCAGTTCAATACAAACCAAAAAAGTCTTTGTGGAATTCCCAGATCAGTTTCATTTATGGCAAACATAATATTATTAAAGTCGATGAAAAACAACTGCACTTCACATTTTTACAATTATTGTAAAAATGTGAAGTGCAGTTTTGGGTCGTACCCTTAGCTGTAAAACAATTTTTTTTAATTGTATTCACATTCATCCCATGTTGCCCCATGAATTAAATACTATAACATCACCAAAAAAACACATTAACAATGATTTAAGTGTTGGATTGGCAAAAGCTTTAATTAAATCTCCAGTGGCTCGTTTTATTTAACTGACATTGTTACTTATGTCTGTGCATTTCCTATACCCAGCACATCACCAACGGCGAAGTCCGACAGACCATCACACAAGCCATTGGATAACACGATAACCTGCTCACAGTTGGGAAAAAACGGATACTCCGATGATGTAGCCACGTCACCAGATCATCAGGCCTTGCAAAGACCATCCTGCAAGGCACAACAGTGCAAGGAGGTAGAAGAAGAGGCAGACCGAAAAAGAGGTGGGAGGAAAGCATTCGAGAATGGACTGGCTTGACATTGAGCGAAGCCATCAATATTGCTGAGGACAGAGAAAGATGGAGTATGCTGGTTAAACGAACATCTGTGTTGCCCCAACGATCTCAGAGTTACGGGATAGGATAGGATAAATTATGTTTGAGTGTACGTGAGAGACATGGAGATAGTGCGTGTTCTTGTGTGTGTGTACATGTGTGTACATGTGTGTGTACATGTGTGCCTGTTTAAATGTGTGAGTTTGAATGTGTCTGTATGGTCTTTATCACCTTGGTGAAAAAAGACGTTAATAAATCGACCGACCAACCATACATTGCTTTCTTTCTAATAGGCCCACATAACATGAAGAAAGAAACAGAAAGTGAGTCGAATCGTTGTATGTTTTTGGATTGAGATTTATATAGGAAATATCGGTCTGGTTTTTTGCTCTCAAATCACTGAAGTGTAAGTCTTATTTACTTCTGCCAGGAACCGTCTAATCACGCGATAGTGGAAAATCTCATGAGCGTATCGTTGTAAATCAGGTGCGAACGGACTAAACGCCCTGCTATTTAAGTCGTGTTTAGCTGAGGATGGCGTGTGTGTGGGTGTGTTGGTGTGTGTTGGGGTGCTGCGTGTGAGCGTGAGTGTGTGTGTGTGTGTGTGGGTGTGTGTGTGTGTGTGTGTGTGTGTGTGTGTGCAGGGTGTAGAGGTGGGGCAGAGGGAGGAACCCGTGGTATTTTTTAAAAATCGTTCTTATATAGCGCTTTTCCAGCTCAAGATCTGCTCAGGGCGTTGGCCGATACAGGATCTAACTCAAGCCGCCCGAGGCGCCCACTTGCAGCGTTTGGGTGCACAGTCTAACGCCCAGACAACTGAGCATGATCCTGAACGACCGGGAACAGGGGTGGGTGGTGGGGGTTGGAGGGGGTGGAGGTGGAGGGACCTAGCTCTTGCTGCATGGGTGTATTCTGTCTAACCGGCATTCACCCGTCTAGGACATGAGCGTCAGGATCTTTAAAGTCCGTGCGATGTAGTTCGTGCGTGCGTCCACAGACCAGACCTCGGTTTATACTCTTCTCCGAAGGTCCTAGTGAGTTATGGCATTAATACGCTTAATACGGAAGTGTTTGACAAAGTACTTCCAAACTGTTAAAGCCATTTGGAATCGCCTGATAGTTGAAGCTGTCCTAGAGAAGAAATTAAAAAATTAAAAAGACAAGATCTGTAATACCTTTTACAGATTCAAGCTTACCTGGTATTTATTTACTTATATTTATAAGGCTTAGGCTATACACTTCAAATATAAACCAACATTGCCAAAATAAATCGTGGTTTCATTTTTTTGGGGGGTACAGTGACAATTCAATTCAATTCTTTTATTTAACGTCTCTTCACTTGCTGAGTGATATTAGACCAAAACACTTTCTCTCGCACAGACAAACAAACACAAAGGTCCATAAACAATAAAATAAATAAATAAAATTCTATAACAATTTGTTGATCAGAGAATACAGTGACAGTAAAACACGTAAGCTATTTGTTTCGGAAGCAGTCTTACATACAACGGCTTCGGTCCCCCCACACGCAGCGTACCTGAGACTGACCGAGTAGATCTCACAAGTGGAGATGTGAACGTAAGCTTGGGCTGGTCTCAGCTACACAGTGTGCTTTGGACCCTCGGTGGTTGAGCTAAATGACCTGCTCTTCATACTAGTGTGTGTCTTTAGCTCTTAGGTTTCCAGTCTTCTTTTCCCACGTCGTCACAACACTGAAATTAAAACAATTATGCCTGCATAATTACATTGCATGCGCGACACAGCTTTGTATAATAAATCACTCACGCACGCAAACATTTATTTGTTTTTAAATTTATTTTTAACAGAGAGAGAGAGAGAGAGAGAGAGAGAGAGAGAGAGAGAGAGGAGGGGGGGGGACGCTAGGAGGCTTGACGCTTGACGCTTTGATACTTTATTGTTTATAACTGTACGCGTCATTAAAACAAGGATTCGCACAAATAGAATAAATTAAAACATGAATAAATTAAAACATCCTCTTACCCTATTCTATCCCGTAACTCGAATGTCGTTGGGGCACCACAGATAATCGTTTTACTCAGCAATCCTCATGGCTTCCTTCGCTCAGAGTCAAGCCAGTCCATACTCGAATGTTGTCCTCCCACCTCTTTATCTGTTTCCCTCTTCTTCTGCTTCCTTGCACTGTGCCTTGAGAGAGAGAGAGAGAGAGAGAGAGAGAGAGAGAGAGAGAGAGAGATGGATTGCTCACGTGCCTTGACTTGATGACACGTTTTCTAGGGTGTAGCCAATAAACCTAATTTCAATCCTGCCTCTATAAAAGTGCTAAGTTCATGTTTAAGTGCATGGCCATCATAATTTGTGTATTTTCAGTGAGAAGGAGGGTAGGGGACAAAGGGGAGGGAGAGAGGGGCGAGGGGGGTTAGAAGAGAGAGGCAGTCAGAGACAGAGGGAAACGGATAAAAGCGAGAGGGAGGGAAACTTTTTTTTTTGAAACCTTTTTGAAACTTTTTTTTATTAGGGATAAAGATTGTAGACTAATAAGAAGTCTAATCTTCCAATCTGTCCCTTAACAAATTAACGTAGTAAATAACCTTTAACATTAACTTGGAAATCATACAAATCACACACACATGCACTCACACACATGAAAACACAATCACACCAACATCTTCATCATTATCTTTAAACAATGTTAGGCAACCATCCCCTTCCTATCCCTCACCCTCATAATAATAATACAAATAACAATAATCATAACAACAATGATAATAACAATAATAATAACAATAATAATAATAACATAATAATAATAAGGAGGGAGATGTTGTTGCATCAATTTTTATTCATCAGATTAACATAAGTTGTACTGATAAGGAGGGAGAAGGAGAGAGAGGGAAAGAGAGAGAGAGGGAAAGAGATGGAGAGAGAGAGAGAGAGGGAGAGAGAGAAAAACCCAGAGATAAATAGAGATGAAGGGTGGGGGGGGTGATGAGAGCGAGAAATATATAAACTGACACCGACACAGTGAAAACGAAAGAAGGACAGAGAGAGGGGTGTGGGGTGTAGGAGAAAGAGAGCTAGACTGATAGCGAGAGAGACACGCACAGACGCATATAGAGGGGTGACAGAAAGAGAGAGAGAGAGAGAGAGAGAGAGAGAGAGAGAGAGAGAGAGACAGACAGACAAAGACACATAGAGAAATTGGGGAAGATAGAGAGTGTGTGTGTTTGTGTGTGGGTGGGTGGGTATGTGTGTGTATGTAAAGGAATAAAGTATTTGTTAATTCCGTTGACGCAAGTTGGCATGCGTGTGTTTGTCATTATGCCAGATCATGATTGCCTTGTATCAATAAAAACAATACATTATCCTTGAACATGATTGTAGCTTATCTTTGATGTCTCTGATTTACATTATGTTAATAATGCTTCTAAAGAATCAGCTGTAGTGTTCTGTGTCTCCGTTCTCTTTCTACATTTCCAATTTGTTAAAGCATAAAGCACCGATTTCGAGTCAACACAAATATATGAAATATTTCAGAAGGAATGCTGAGTATGAGTTCTAGTACCGTAATAATTGCAATTGTAATTCACACGTAAATATTGAAATCCCGTGACCAAGATAGTAAGACTTTTGAATATTTAAATAAGGTATGACAAATCCTACCCCACAGTTTGATGAATCCAAAACACTACCATCAGTGAAAGCTTTTAAGTGATTAGAATAATTGTTATTTAAATGTTCTGTTACTTCCTATTTCAAAATATTACATTCTTCATTTTTTTCGTTAAATCAGTATAATCTATGTCAAAATATGCATTTTAATGTTCCCAGGGTGAAAATCAGGGAATAGCTGATAATATTGAAATTAAATTAATATCAATATTGCAGGCTGCCATAATATCTTGTGTATAATCTTTAAATGTTTGAATATAAGGAATCATTTAAACTCTTTTACACTGGTCACATTCAAATTTAGTTTTTTTAATTGAATTTTATACGAAAAAAAAATATAATTACATATTTCGAAGGGGCAAACACATGATATAGATGTTGTTGGTGCTGTAGGTATTTCTCGCAGATTATTCTGAGGTTGAAAATCTGCCCAGTGGTACTTCGCCCTGCCTTGAATTCTGCTTGTTCTTCAGCTATGATTTGTTCAGCTTGGGGTTTCAATCTGTTGAGTATTATTTTTAGGAGGACCTTGCTGGGATGGCTGATGAGGCTAAGGGTGCGGTAATTTTCACACTCCTGAAGGTTACTCTTTTGGGGAAGAGTGATGACAAGCGACTGGGTCCATGGTGTTGGCCACACCCCACTCAGCCAGATTTTATTTAACATAATAGTGAGGGTATCAATTATCGCTCCTCCTTCTGCTTGAAGCAATTCGGCGGTTATGTTGTTCACTCCCGCTGACTTCCCCTACTTCAGCGATTGCACTGCTGCCTCGACTGCGTCTCGGAGAATTGGGAGGATATATTCTTCTTCTCTGTTCTGGGGACATGTTAGAACTGATGGGTCTTCGTTTGGTTTATGGTTATAAAGCTCAGAGCAGTACTCTGTCCATCTATCTAAGACTTTTTCTTCTTCTGTAAGGCACAAGCCAGACTTCTTTGGATCATTGAGATCTTGGACTGTTTAACACTTGTCAGCCGCTTCACAGTTTGATAGGCCTTCATACTGTTCTTCTTGTTCAGACTGTTCTTAATTTCCTTATGTGATTTAAAAACGACTGCAACAATGCTTAAGTACTTGCCATAAAACTCAGTTTGATTTGTATTAAGGGTTTTGGCCAGATAAAAAAAACAAAACTAAGCTCATTAGTCAAAGTAAATTGTGCATGCAAAAAACTAAATTTTATTAAATGTTCTTCAGATAACATAACTGCAAGTGTTGTGGAACCAACCATTTAATATAATAAAATGTTTATCAAATTATTTATACTAGGCCTCAGAAAATAAGAGAAACAACTAACCTTTTAAACTTTAATAATTCAAATTGTTATGTGTACCTTCAATCACCAACGCTTGAAAAGATACTTTTGGAATGCCTTGTTTTAAATTTTGGATTGATTTCAAGTACTGTGTAATCAAAAAGATTATACCACAAGGTTCACAAGTACCACCTGGATACAACGAAACTCAATAAATTTGAGTTCAACACATAAAATACGTTGTATCCTAAGATATTGTTCTATAACAATCACTAAATGTATTTCATTTTTAAATGCCATCTTTTAATAACTGTTTTCCGAACCATTAAACAATAAGCGATAATAATTTATAGAATTGCAAGTCAACCATGATGCTGCATGGATGGCCTTACGAGGTGAACAAACGTGGGTAATTCAGCGCCTCACAAATGTAGTGGAATACTTGACATCATTCCTTTAGGATATCCCATGTTGTCCAGTTTTTCACAGTGTGCACGTCCAGAAATACGAGAACCTGGGATTTCTGATCCAGTGGGAGTAATACACCAGCATAACTGAGTGCTGAGAATATGACCATACACTACTCCTTCTTGTAATAACCCTCATGGTCACAGCTAGGGATGAACTCCTCTGTATCGTTGGTTGTTTCAATTCCAATCAGCTTGGCATAGCTTGGTGACTCTGCCTCTTTCTGGGGGAAAACAGCAGCACCATTCTTTGCGAGACAGAATTTCATAAGCGTTGGCATCACAGCTCACCACATACGGACGCAGACCGGGCTTCGTGTCATTGTTGCCAATCACCTTGATCTCTGTCTTGTTGAGGATGTGGTCATGGTCAGTATCCATCCGGCGGAACTCCTACATCACAAACTTCAGGCACTCGCACTCAAAATCATCGTCTTTGCCTCTCAGCTCTTTCTTCACAGACAGGTGCTTGTGTGATTTGTGATGGTGTTCATGGTCAATGTGGTGATGCTCCTCCTTGCCGTGCAGAAGGTGGATCCAGCCTGTCAGTCTCTTACGCATCTCATTCACTAGCTTCACCCTTGGCGCTGGGTTCTGCATCTACTTTGTTTTGTCGGTTCAAGACAAGATTATTTGAAACCTATTGAATATGTGGGAATCACCTTGTACTCTCGTTCATGTTTTCCTTTATGTCCATAAGGATCAGTTTCATCCAATCCGTAATCCTCTTTTCGCAATTTGTTGTGCTGGCTCTCAATGCTGAAGTGAACATCATGGGGAGCATCAAAGAGGATGTTGTTCAGACTCCTTGGTTTGGGTTCCTCCTCATTCAGATACTCTGCCGCTCTTTCTTTGTCCTCGTGGTAATGTTTGAAGAGGCGAGAACTTTCTTTTGGAGGTGATGTTTCTGCACATCCATGGCCTGCTTGTCAGGACCCTCAGTGCAGATTTCACCTTTATGCTTGCACTGACAGACAGTAACTTCAGGCACATTCAACCAACCGATTTTTTTTTTCATGCGTACTTCGTGTCTTGGGTTTATTGCGACAAGCAAGAGAGATCGATCTAGGACAGTTGTTAGATTTCTGCTTGATCCGCAAAACAGCAGGAGAAGAAGAAGAACCAATGAAGCTCCGGTGTATGATCTTGCTGTTTTTGGTGCTTGCGACAGTTTGGACAGTAACCAGACAATTCCGGTCCTGATTTGGCTCGGAAGAGTCCGCTGGACCTAAAGCAACAATAAATCAATCAATCAATCAACCAGACAATTGGATCATGACAAGCCCAACCATCGCAAGAAGAAAGATCGCCTCCACAAGCACCATCCTCATCACAATAAACATGATAAGGACTCCCCCCCCAAAAAAAAAAAAATTATGCTGAATCGTGATGAAAACAAATGTTGAAAACAAAATTAATAAAAACAAAAGAAAAAGAAATTAAAATAAATAAATAAATTATTTATTTAATTTAAAAAAAAACTAGATAATTTTTTTAAATACACACTAGCGGTGATTTTAAATGGCTAGGAGAAGAAGGGGTTTGGGGTTGGGAGGTAGGAGTGGTATTAGAAATGAGGACGAGGGTTGGTTTTAGGTGTATGCGGGACTGAAAAAAAAGTAGGGAGGAAAGTAGTATGTGGAGGGGGGGGGGGGTAGAAACTGGAGTGTTGGGGTTTGTTTTAGGAATAGGGTGGAGGGTAGAGGCCTATGTTAGGTGTGAGTGTAGCCACTGAGGGTTGTGGGGGAGAAAGAGAAAGAGAGAAAGGGGAGGGGGGTGAGAGAAAGAGAGAGAGAGAGATAGGGAGTGTGTGTGTGTGTGTGTATGTGTGCGTGTGTGGTGTATGTTAGAGATTGAAGACTGACAGACAGAGAGAGAGGAGGAGGAGGAGAGAGACAGATAGGGAAAGAGAGAGAAAGGGAAAGAGAGAGAGAAAAGAGAGAGAAATCAAAAGAGAGAGAAATCAAAAGAGAGAGAGAGAGAGAGAGAGAGAGAGAGAGAGAGAGAGAGAGAGAGAGAAAGGAAGAGAGGGAGAGAGGGAGAGAGAGAGAGGGAAAAAGAGACAGAGAGAGTTAATTATTGTTAGTAGGTGTAGTGCGTAGTCATGTTTACACACAATAACAATCCATTCCCCCCCCCCCCCCCGCCTTTCCGCCCACCCGCCCTCCGTTCCCCACCCCCGCCTAAAACATGACTCATGCTCAGACAAAATCGGGAAGACAGAAAGGTTGGGGGAGAAAGAATGCAGAGTGAGAGAGAGAGAGAGAGAGAGAGACAGAGAGAGACAGAGAGACAGAGAGAGACAGAGAGAGAGAGAGAGACAGACAGACAGACAGAGGGGAGCAAGAGGCAAACAGAAAGGAGAAACAGACAGAATATAGCCAGAAAGACAGAGCGATACAGACAGACAGAGTCGACAAAAGAAAATCACATTGTCACCGACTTAACGTTTCTGTGCATGTCTGCACAATTAATTAGCTTCGGATGTAAAGCAGCAAGGACAGATCCCCTTAATGCTTTCATAACGCGGTCACGCCACACCACACCCTTCTCAATAGGCGTGGGGGTCAAAGGGGTTTTGTTTGGGTTTTTTTTTTCGGGACAGTGAGTTTTCCTGCAGTCATTGTTGTTACATTTATAATGTAACAAGATGTGAGCGCTGGTGGCTCAAAACTGACCGCAAAGCCTTGAACGTTCGTTCGGCAGGTCTTCTCGTGGTATGCAAACAAACAACTGTGATAGGTTGTGCTCATGCTACATTTAAGCTGCTGACGCTATTTTTAGACTCAAAGTTGAGGTGTATTTAAATAAGCAAGTGTATGTATAGGTTTGTGTAAGTCTAAAATCATGTTATCACTAAAAATGGGCTCTCCCCCCTGCCCCCCCCCCCCCTCCAAAAAAGATGAAAAAAAATAAAAGAACTGATGCTGTTATTTTGCACATAAACAAAATAAATTTACCACAACAATGCTTTTAAGTGTCACGAAGTGAATTGGCAAATTATTACCTTTTTGTATACATGTACATCATGTGTTTATAGAGCTAATGCAAGGAGCAACAGATTTTGACGTAGGCACGTGGCATATATATTCGCTTTGCCTTGGTACTCGTATATTTCCTAGTTCATTAATATTTTGTTGATGAGACTCGGCGATATAAAGACTGGAGAACAGAAGGCTGTTCTCGTATGCATGTGAGAGTTTCTGTGATTGGATGAAATAGGACTATGATAGTGTATTAGTGGAATGAAAGATAGATTGTGAAAAAAACAAGAGTGAATGCTTATTTTGTGTTACTTGGAAACATTGTTACTGTGTAGGCTACTTCTGTATTTCCCTGTGGTGATTCTGGATTCATGACAGACACGGTAATTTGAATATTTATATTTTATGATTTACTTGTTGGAAACATAATATTGAAACTAATTTTGTAAATGCATAAAATATTTTCATTATTTGATAAAAGTAATTTTTTGTCAGACCAGAACGGGATTGCTTCAGACAAAAAAAGATTATATTATAGTTCAGCTGTTTCTTGTTTTAGTAATAGGATTTATAGTTTTCTTGAATATAGTTTTCTTGAATTCCGTTTTCATTATTATTCTACCACCTTGAGTGAGAAAGACGAGAACCATAAAATTAGCAAAACGTATATTGGTGTTGTGTTCCAACTGTTGTGTATTTTACGTCTTCAGTGTTTCAAGTTTATCTCTCCGTCTCAACTTGTGTAATTGTATAACAAAGGCTTTTTGATGAATGCGTGTGTACGTGAAATTGGAACATGAAGTCAAGTCAAGTCAAGTCAAAACACTTTATTACTCAATGAATTCAAAATACACAGGATTTTGTTTTGGTGATGCGGTAAAACATTCAGTCCCTCTACAGCAACAAACAACCTTCTACTGGACATTAAAACATTAAAATACTCTAATAGAAAAAGTTATTTAAGGAGTAAAGCACAGGCGCACACCCATTCGCAACCCCCCCCCCCCCACACACACACGCATACTCACGCATACCCACATGAGTATCTAAATTAAAACATAATGAGATAAAATACATTAAAGAATCAGAATTGCACCACTAACACATTATCGCAAATAATAAATTGGCGTTTAAGTATAACACCTCATGCTCTGTGGATAACTGAGGACAGGCCTCGGGGAAGAAGCTGTGTCTAAACCGGCTAGTTCTAACTTTTAGTGCTCTGAAGCGTTTGCCTGACGGGAGGAGCTCGAACAGATGGTTGGCTGGGTGGGATGGGTCGCCAATGATGTTGCTGGCCCTTCTTGCCAAACGCGTGCTGTATAAGGACGCGATGGATAATAAATCGCAGCCTATGATTTTTGCCGCGCGTTTCACAATTCTTTCTAGTTGAAACTTCTCGCCCGAAGTGGCGCCTCCAAACCAGACTGTGATACTGAAGCACAGGATACTCTCAATCACGGCGCGATAGAAATGCGCGAGTATTGTCTGGTTAAGTCCGAGCCTCTTGAGCTGTCTCAAGAAGTGGAGGGGCTGCTGACACTTCCTGATAATGGACATGCTGTTATTGTCCCAAGACAGGTTGCTGGAAATGACCGTTCAAAGAAATTTAAATGAGTCAACCTGTTCTACGTCATCACTGTTAATCATAAGAGGTGAGGTTGTGCTTTTATTCCTGCGAAAGTCAATGACCATTTCTTTTGTTTTAGATACATTGAGCTCAAGGTTGTTATCGGAGCACCAGCCAACCAGCCGCCCGACCTCTTCGCGATATGCACTTTCATCCTCACCCGAAATAAAACTGTTTACAAACTAATATCAAGTTTGTAGGAATTTTATGAGAATAAAGCTAATTATTTTAAAACACTCACAAGAAATTTTGACATTATGAGAGTTTTTGCGGACATTTCCGATAAAAGGGGACAATAAAGTGTTATAAAACAAGAGAGGTTAATCATTTATCTTAATTATTTTATAAACGCGCAAATCCAAACTAAAATCTGCTCTAAGCGCTCGCTTCGCGGAGCAATTACAATGCCCACTGTGATTTTGAACATGATTTGTGAGGCAGAAATATGTGAAAGTCAGTCCCTTTAAACGGGCAACAGCACGAACGAAGAAATATGATTGTGAGACTGAAATCCAGCATCGCGCTATTCATTTGTATAATTCTGGAAATCTACCGCAACATCTACAGAACTGACCGTTTTGGAGAGAACCAATATGCCCTATTGGCTTTTTCAAACAAAAAGTAGATGTAACTATTGAGTGTGATGTATCCAGCGTCCACCTTGTCCTACACAATTATGATGATTATCTTGAAGGGGTTTATTCCCATGAATGTACGATTCTTGAAGGCTGTGTCCTGTTTGTATGTTTCAGTATTGAAAACGCGCATTCGGGAAACTGTGTTTTTGACATTGAGCGCCTGATAGTGGGTGCCTCCGGTCACCTCAGCTTGTCAGGATGGCGAGGATACGATGGTCCTCTTTTCTGTTGCTGACAGGTAACATTTGTCTGTCTGTCTGTCTGTCTCTCTATCTATCTCTGTCTCCCCCCACTCCATGCCCTCACATTCGGTCTCTCTTTCTGTTTGACCGTGTGTGTGTGAGTGGGGGGAGAGGGAGGGGAGGTTAAAATGTAAAATCTCATTGAGAAGACGATGAATTGTATAATAATGCTCTGTCGAAAATTCTGAATATCTTGTCAAAATGTGTGCGTGTGTGTGTGTGTGTTTGTTTGTCTGAGAGTCTCTCTCTCTCTCTCTCTCTCTCTCTCTCTCTCTCTCTCTCTCTCTCTCTCTCTCTCTACTACATACAATAGTTAAGTTACTTTGTTCAAGTACCAGACTTTCATTTCCCTAAGAAAATAGTACATCTCTCTCTCCTCTCTCTCCCTCTGCTACTACTGCTACTACTACTACTACTACATACAATAGTTAAGTTACTTTGTTTATGTTCCTGACTTTCATTTCCATAAGAAAATAGTATCTCTCCCCCCCCCCCTCTCTCTCTCTCTCTCTCTCTCTCTCTCTCTCTCTCTCTTGTACAAAAGGTACAAAGTTGTAATCAGGGAGAAGCCTGCGTTCGATGTTCAATGGCAAGATGAACAGGACCCCCATTTACAGCATGTGGAGGTTTCGAGTATATTCTCTGAATTTGACAATCTTCACTTCACACTGCCATCCCAGCTCTGACCACCGTGCGGTGTTATCATGATTTTAAAAAGCTGCTGACCATCACAGTGTACTACGCTACCAAACGAGTACTGGCCGAAAGAAACTATTGCTTTGATTGGCGAGGCAAGGAACCAAGGGCGCTAGTGGCTCTTATAATAAATCCTGTCTTATCCCGTAACTTGAAAGTCGTTGGTGCACCACAGATGATTGTTTAACCAGCGTACTCCATTTTTCTCTGTCCTCAGCAACCCTCATGGCTTCGCTCAGTGTCATGCCAGTCCATTTTCGAATGTTGTTCTCCCATCACCTTTTCTGTCTCCTTCTTCTTATGCCTCCTGGCACCGTGCCTTGCAGGATGGACTTTAAAAGGTCCGGTGCTCGGGTGACGTGGCCATACCATCGGAGTTTCCGTTTCTTCACCATTGTGAGCATATCATCGTGTTGTCGGATGGCTTGTGTGATGGTCTGTCGGACTTCGTCGTTGGTGATGTGCTGGGTATAGGAAATACCCAGAAGTCTTCTGTAGCACCGCATCTCCATGATTTGAATTCTTCGTTGTAAATCTGCTGTGAGGATCTATGTTTCGCAAGCGTATAGGAAGACGGAGATGGCAAGGGAGCGCAGCAGCCTTACCTTGGAGTGTAGACTGATGGTAATGTCTTTCCAAATGGGCTTATAAATACTCTTGACATATATCTTGCAGAAGAATAGACAAGAAATACAGCTACTCGCACTACCACCAATGTCACCAAAGTCAACTGCGCCATGCCTGAAGACAAGCAGCAAGAAACCGACGTGCGACGTTCCCGACGACTGCAAAGCTTGCAATGTGACGAGGACAACTCCCATTAAGCTACTATTGCAACTTGCCTGCACGCTCACAACAGCTTACTTCAAGTCCTGACAGATGTCGTCAGCAATCGAGCACATCATTGTCGACTGATGAAACTACAAATGAAGGAGCTAAGATGGATGTCGATTTTGTCACTGAAATGTCAGTATTGGAAAGTTCTAGTTCAAATGAGCTAAGAACTCAAACAGACCTATCTACAAGTGACGAATTACCTCCAAGCAATAACACCGAAGACCAACTGGGCAAAGCTGCAGACGTCATTCCTACACGAATCCCTCTTTAGTAGAACAAAAAGTAAGCTTGTCAGGTGATGACCCCTCTCCTGCGAACACCACAGCCACTGATGGGTGAAGACTGGGTTGATGTCGATGTCAGTTCTACGTGTGCACTCAGTAAAAACAAAGTTCGTTTCCCAGTGCGTCGTTCTACACCGCACAGCCGCCCACTATCTCTTAGCCAGACAAGAAAAAACCTTGATAAGGTCACAACATCGGGTCTCAAGTCTTCAAGGCGAAATTGACAAATGGAAAAACCACGTTGTCGAGGAAGTGGAGACAGCAAAGGTCCAGGTGAAAACCAGTCTGAAAATACACGTGGAGCAGACCTTGCGCGTGGAATCCTTGGCTTCCAAACTGACGGACCTAGAGAATCAGAACTAAACTCTTAAAAGTCAATTAGGTGACTTGAAGAAGTAACTCGCTGACAAAAAAATGTAGTTCCTGTCCTAAACCATCCCCTAACAACAATCTTCCAAAACCCATCTGCTATGAGACTTTCACACAAACTATGCCCTTGCTATCAACGCCACCGCCAATGTCAGTAGCATCGGCTGTGGTCAACGTTAACACACGCCTAATTATAGTTTAAAATTGTCATCTTCGCTGCTGCACTCCCTTGTCATCTCCGTCCTCCTGTACGCTTGCGAAACATGGACCCTCCACATCATACCTACAACGAAGAATACAATGCATGAAGATGGGGTGCTACAGAAGACTCCTGGGCGTTTCCTATACCAAGCACATCACCAACGACGAAGTCCGACAAACCATCGCACAAGCCATTGGACAACACGATGACATGCTCACAGTGGTGGGAAAACGGAAATTCCAATGGTATGGCCACGTCACCAGAGCATCAGACCTCGTAAAGACCAGCATGCAAGGCACGGTGCAAGAAGGCAGAAGAAGTGAGAGACAGAAAGAGGGTTGGGAGGACAACATTCAAGAATGGACTGGCTTGATACTGAGCGAAGCCATGATGGTTGCTGAGGACAGAGAAAGATGGCTTAAACGATCATCTGTGGTGGCCCAACGACTTTTGAGTTCCGGGATATAATGGGAATATGAATAGTCATCGTCTAGTAACATTGTGTCCCTCGACAAGAGTTCGTCAGTTTCTAGCACTCATTCACAAGTCTCAAATGTCTCACCAGCCTCTAATGATTCACCCTCTCCCCATTTTCAGCCCAAAACTCGTCCATTAGTTGCTGCTTCTAGTGATACCTCTTACATGTATACACCAAATCTGAAAAATACTTCTGCATCCAGGCTGTCGAATTCATCTCATATAAAAATGAATATGCGTCTTACATCTCAACAACAGCTAGCTGAGGAAAGAGTGAAACCAGCAACAATTCATCTTAATGGTGACTCTGTTGTACACTATATCAGTTCAGACCTCGTGTACCCCGAAGCCAAGCGCACAAGTCAACTCATCGCCGTGTCAGACTTTGCTCTAGCTGACGTCAAACATTGGCTACAGCACATTCCACTCAGCAAAAATGTACAGCAAATCAATGTACACGTTGGCGCCAACACATGCATCAATGATGTTATAACCATCGGTCATTGTATTGAACTGTATAAACTGATAACAAACAAAAGTATGTTCCTACTGCTTCACACCATTTTCCTCCATTGTCCCACCCAAAGCCCTGGCAAAAACAATCTTTGAATCTAACTTCCATCTAAAAAAAAAACATGTGTTCAAGATGAAACGGAAACTCCGATGGTATGGCCACGTCACCAGATCATCAGGCCTTGCAAAGACCATTCTGCAAGGCACAGTGCAAGGAGGTAGAAGAAGGGGGAGACCGAAAAAGAGGTGGGAGGACAACATTCGAGAATGGACTGGTTTGACACTGAGCGAAGCCATGAGGGCTGCTGAGGACAGAGAAAGATGGAGTATGCTGGTTAAGCGATCATCTGTGGTGCCCCTACGACCTTCGGGTTATGGGACAGGATAGGGGATAGGATAGTTCAAGAGAAGGATGTGGCTACATTAACAATAAAGAAACCTCCCACACAACTCGTGGTCTACCCAAGAAAGCGGCCTAATGTGACAACATCAATCTGGGTACTGGACACGAGAAACCCAGGCAAGACTGAACATCACACCTGTAATTGCCAATGATAATGTTGATAGGAGAGATAAGACTCCACTTCTCAGAACACCTACAACCCCAGCGCTTTCTACCATGACAGGGTCTACAATAGGCTTCACGGCTATTTGGACATCAAAACAGTGCCGCCCAAACTGAACTGAGCACTAAAAACCACAAGTTAAACCACATGCAGTTAATGAATCCATTTTTCTCACCATACATGATGTACCCTCCATACTACCCCAAACCTTTTTCACATTCCGCGCTCTAAGATGCGTTGAAAACAACAGGTTATATAAGTAATAACATGCACCAAAGACATAACTATAGTACTTCAACGTGTGTGCATGTGTGTGGACGTGTGTGTTTGTGTTTTTGTGTGTGTATGTGTGTGTTTGCATGTGTAAGCGAAAGAGAGAGAGAGAGAGAGAGAGAGAGAGAGAGAGAGAGAGAGAGAGAGAGAGAGAGAGAGAGAGAACAACCAAGTGAGTCCTTACATTTCAAACGTAGTATGACAATGGACTGCAGCTGGATAATTTCTTGTAGGGATTTTATTCTGCTATTGTCACATGAGGACACTGCTAATCTCTTCTAATATCTCTTTAGGGACTTGCAGAAAAGACCTGAGTAGATATAGAACAGTATTTTACTGCGTATTGTGACATTCAGTATTGAGCGTACTGTGATTTGACTTTCCCATCTATTGAATCTAGTATTTGTTGGTAATTTTAATTGTTCATGCCAATTCTCTTATACCGCGATATAAAATTATATTGTATTGTAACTGTTCTGGTTCCCTCGCACCTATCCCTCATCTCTCCCAATTACTGACATTTTTATAATTTAATTTGTATGCAAAACCTTCCCCCACCCCAACCCATTCCCACCTTCCTCCATTGTGTTACCTCCCTTTATGAGAAATGTCAGGTACAACATGGCCTTCCAAAGATGGTTTTTGAATTGGCCATCTTAATGTATGTCACGCAATCAACAAAACACATGAAATAGCTTAAGTTGTAATCACTCATAATACACCATTTCATATGTTTGGCTTCTCTGAATCATGGTTATGCAATAAGACTGTTGATTCTGAAATGGCAATACCAGGTTATTCTTTAACAATAGATCTACGTCATAGAACAAAAGATCAAGAAACTGGTTTATTAATATTCATTAGTGATACATTTTATTTCAAGAGTCTGTACCACCTTGAGCAGCATCAAGTTGAATCTATTTGGCTTGAAATAAATATAAAACATTTAGCCCCATTAATCGTCGGATTCTTATGCAAACATCCTGATGTACATATGGACTGGATTAATAAATTCACTTTTATGATCGATGCTCTATTAATAGAATCTAAAGATTTCTTCATTTTAGGGGATTTTAATATTGACCTGTTTAATCCTAATAAACACTGGACTGATACTATTTAACTTTGCAACATTGAACAAATAATATCAGGACCAACCAGAGTCTCATTGATCACATATATACAAATAACAAGACGCATGTTGTAGAAGTTTGTGTTTCAGTCTGTGCTTGCAGTGATCATAATCCTGTTTTCTTAACCTGGAAAAAGAAAGGAGCTAAAATGCCAAAACCAGGACATAAAACAATTACATGCAGATCTTTTTCCAAATTGAATGAAGATGATTTTCTCATTGAACTCAGAACCTGTGCTATTTCAAATAGTTATAATTTTACTGACCCTGATGATGCTTTATCATACTGGTATGGCACATTTATACAATAAGCATGCTCCTGTATATACCAAAAACCATTAATGTTATAGATTTTTTTAAAGAAAAGTAGTAAAGAAGATGAATTAACAAACAGAAAAATGCAGTAACTTCACTCCAGAGAAAGAAAAAAATGAAAATATTTATTAAAAATTTAATGTAGTCCAAAACAGTTCTAAAACGATTTGAAAACAAGTTATCATTTACCAAATACATCAAGTATATCAACATTAATTTAAGATGTTTCTTCTGATACTCTGAATTTACATTTTGTTTAAAAGTCTGATAGGATTATTGCTATTGACAATCGATTCTATTTACTCTCTCTAAGCCTTTTCAAAAACACATAAATAATAATATTCTTGATCATTTCACTGAAAACATCATCTTACAAGAAAATCATCCTGGTTTCAGAGCTAATCATTCTTGTCACACAGCTCTTACATCTGTGATAGAACAATGGCTAAGTAATATTTTAAGAACGGAAAATTCTCTGGAACATTTTTTGTTGACTCCGCAAAAGCTTTTGACGTAATGGACCACGACCTTCTTCTACGTAAACTACAATTATATGGCATTCATTCTAAATCACTTGAATGTCTAAAATCGTTTATTTCGGACTTAGAACAGTGTGTTCATGTAAATAACCAAAAGTCACAATTTGAAATTGTTACAGTTGGAGTACCGCAAGGATCTATTTTAGGACCTTTGTAATTTTCTATCTACATAAATTATCTTTCCCTTCATATTTCTACTTCTTTGGAACTCTTCGCTGATGAAAATACATTATAATCTCTCTCTCGCGCTCTCTCTCTCTCTCTCTCTCTCTCTAATCACATCATAATAATTATCATCATCATCATCATCATCATCATCATCATCATCATCATCATCATCATCATCATCATCATCATCATCATCATCATCATCATCATCATCATCATCATCATCATCATCATCATTATCATCATCATCATCATCATCAATACCATCCTATTCATCACTGATATAGCTGACATCTTTTCTTCTACATTTCAGTGACATCGTGCATCTACGCTTCAACAACAACTATCACAGTGGCAAATACGACTACAACAGTGGCAGATACTAACATAACAGTGGCAGATACAACTACAACAGCTGCTGACACAAACACAACAATGGCAGCTACAACTACAACGGTGGCAGATACAACTACAACACTGGCAGCTGCAACAACAACAGTGGCAGATACAACTACCACAGTGGCAGATACAACCATAACAGTAGCAGATACAACTACAGCAGTGGCAGATACCACAACAACAGTGGCGGATACAACAACAACAGTAGGAGATACAACTGCAACAGCAGGAGATACAACAACAACATTAGGAGATACAACAACAACAGTAGGAGATACAACTGCAACAGTAGCAGATACAACAACAGTAGCAGATACAACTACAACTGTGGCAGATACAACTACAACAGTGGCGGATACAACTGCAACAGTGGCAGATACAACAACAGTAGCAGATGCAACAACAGTAGCAGATGTAACTACAACAGTAGCAGATACAACAACAGTACCAGATATAACTACAACAGTAGGAGATATAACTACAACAGTGACAGATACAACTACAACAGTGGCAGATACAACAACAGTGGCAGATACAACTACAACAGTAGCAGATATAACTACAACAGTAGCAGATACAACTACAACAATGGCAGATACAACTACCTTAGTGCTAGATATAACTACAACAGTAGCAGATACTACAACCATGGCAGATACAACCACCTTAGTGGCAGATACAACTACAACAGTGGCAGATACAACTACAACAGTGGCAGGTACAACAACATTGGCAGATATAACTACAACAGTGGCAGATATAACTACAACAATAGCAGCTACAACCACAACAGTGGCAGATATAACTACAGCAGCCGCAGATATAACTACAACAGTGGCAGATACATCAACAGTAGCAGATACAACAACAGTAGCAGATATAACTACAACAGTGCCAGATTCAACCACCTTAGTGGCAGATACAACTACAACAGTGGCAGATACAACTACAACAGTGGGAGATACAACAACAGTAGCAGATACAACAACAACAGTAGCAGATACAACTACATCAATGGCAGATACAATTACAGCAGTAGCAGAGACAACTACTACAGAAGCAGATACAATTACAACTGTGGCAGATGCAACCACATTAGTAGCAGATACAACTACAACAGTGGCAGATACAACAACAGTAGCAGATACAACCACAAGAATGGCAGATACAACAACAGTAGCAGATATAACCACAACAGCGGCAGAAACAACTACCACAACAGCAGATACAACTATAATAGTTGCAGATACAACTACAACAGAGGCAGATACAACCACACCTTTGGCAGATACAACTACAACAGTGATAGATACAACTACAACAGTGGCAGATACAACTACATCAGTGATAGATACAACTACAACAGTGGCAGATACAACTACAACAGCTGTAGATACAACTATAACAGTGGCAGATACAACCACAGCAGTGGCAGATACAACTACAACAGTGGTAGATACAACTACAACTGTGGTAGATTCAACTACAACAATGGCAGATACAACTACAACAGTGGCAGATACAACCACCTTAGCGGCTGATGCAACAACAACAGTGGCAGATAAAACAACAGTAGCAGATACAACAACAACAACAATGGCAGATACAACAACAGTAGCAGATACAAATACAGTAGGAGAGATAACTACAATAGTGGCAGATACAACCATCTTAGTGGCAGAAACAACCACAACAGTGGCAGAAACAACCACAACAGTGGCAGATACAACAACACTAGCAGAAACAACTACAACAGTTGCAGATACAACTGCAACAGTGGCAGATACCACAACAGTTACCGATACAACAACAGTGGCAGATACAACTACAACAGTGACAGATGCATCCACCTTAGTGGCAGATACAACTACCACGGTGGCAGATACAACAACAGTAGCAGATATAACTACAACAGTTGCAGATACAACCACCTCAGTGGCAGATACATCTACAACAGTAGCAGATACAACTACTACAGTGGCAGATATAACTACAACAGTGGCAGATACAACTACAACAGTGGCAGATACAACAACAGTAGCAGATGCAACAACAGTACCAGATACAACAACAACAGTAGCAGACACAACTACAACAGTGGCAGATACAACTACAACAGTGGCAGATGCAACCACCTTAGTGGGAGATACAACTACAACAGTAGCAGATACAACAACAACAGTAGCAGAAACAACTACAACAGTGGCGGATACAACTACAACAGTGGCAGATACAACCACATTAGTGGGAGATACAACTACAACAGTAGCAGAGACAACTACAACAGTTGCAGATATAACTACAACAGTGGCAGATACAACCACGTTAGTGGGAGATACAACTACAACAGTAGCAGATACAACTACAACAATAGCAGAAACAACTACAACAGTTGCAGATACAACTACAACAGTAGCAGATACAACTACAACAGTAGCAGATACAACGACCTTATTGGCAGATTCAACTACAACAGTAGCAGATAAAACTACAACAGTGGCAGATACAACTACAACAGTAGCAGATACAACCACATCATTGGAAGATACAACCACCCTAGTAGCAGATACAACTACAACAGTGGCAGATACAACTACAACAGTGGCAGAGACAACCACAACAGTGGCAGATACAACTACAACAGTGGCAGGAGCAACTACCACAGTGGCAGATATAACTACCACAGTGGCAGATACAACCACGTTAGTGGGAGATACAACTACAACAGTAGCAGACACAACTACAACAGTTGCAGATACAACTACAACAGTGGCAGATACAACCACGTTAGTGGGAGATACAACTACAACAGTAGCAGATACAACTACAACAGTTGCAGATACAACTACAACAGTAGCAGATACTACTACAGTGGCAGATACAACAACCTTAGTGGCAGATGCATCACAACAGTGGCAGAAACAACCACAACAGTGGCGGATACAACTACAACAGTGGGAGATACAACTACAACTGTAGCAGACACAACTACAACAGTTGCAGATACAACTACAACAGTGGCAGATACAACCACGTTAGTGGGAGATACAACTACAACAGTAGCAGATACAACTACAACAGTTGCAGATACAACTACAACAGTAGCAGATACAACTACAGTGGCAGATACAACAACCTTAGTGGCAGATGCAACTACAATTGTGGCAGAAACAACCACAACAGTTGCAGATACAACTACAACAGTGGCAGGAACAACTACAACAGTGCCAGATACCACTACAACAGTGGCAGATACAACCACATTAGTGGGAGATACAACTACAACAGTAGCAGAGACAACTACAACAGTTGCAGATATAACTACAACAGTGGCAGATACAACCACGTTAGTGGGAGATACAACTACAACAGTAGCAGATACAACTACAACAGTAGTAGATACAACTACAACAGTTGCAGATACAACTACAACAGTAGCAGATACAACTACAACAGTAGCAGATACAACGACCTTATTGGCAGATTCAACTACAACAGTAGCAGATACAACTACAACAGTGGCAGATACAACTACAACAGTAGCAGATACAACCACATCATTGGAAGATACAACCACTTTAGTTGCAGATACAACTGCAACAGTGGCAGATACAACTACAACAGTGGCAGAAACAACCACAACAGTGGCAAATACAACTACAACAGTGGCAGGAACAACTACCACAGTGGCAGATACAACTACCACAGTGGCAGATACAACCACGTTAGTGGGAGATACAACTACAACAGTAGCAGACACAACTACAACAGTTGCAGATACAACTACAACAGTGGCAGATACAACCACGTTAGTGGGAGATACAACTACAACAGTAGCAGATACAACTACAACAGTAGCAGATACAACTACAGTGGCAGATACAACAACCTTAGTGGCAGATGCATCTACAACAGTGGCAGAAACAACCACAACAGTGGCGGATACAACTACAACAGTGGCAGGAACAACTACAACAGTTGCAGATTCAACTACAACAGTGGCAGATACAACCAAGTTAGTGGGAGATACAACTACAACAGTAGCAGATACAACTACAACAGTCGCAGATACAACTACAACAAGAGCAGATACAACTACAACAGTAGTTGATACAACGACCTTATTGGCAGATTCAACTACAACAGTAGCAGATACAACCACATCATTGGCAGATACAACCACCTTAGTTGCAGATTCAACTACCACAGTGGCAGATACAACCACGATAGTGGGAGATACAACTACAACAGTAGCAGACACAACTACAACAGTTGCAGATACAACTACAACAGTGGCAGATACAACCACGCTAGTGGGAGATACAACTACAACAGTAGCAGATACAACTACAACAGTTGCAGATACAACTACAACAGTAGCAGATACAACTACAGTGGCAGATACAACAACCTTAGTGGCAGATGCATCTACAACAGTGGCAGAAACAACCACAACAGTGGCGGATACAACTACAACAGTGGGAGATACAACTACAACAGTAGCAGACACAACTACAACAGTTTCAGATACAACTACAACAGTGGCAGATACAACCACGTTAGTGGGAGATACAACTACAACAGTAGCAGATACAACTACAACAGTTGCAGATACAACTACAACAGTAGCAGATACAACTACAGCGGCAGATACAACAACCTTAGTGGCAGATGCAACTACAATTGTGGCAGAAACAACCACAACAGTGTCAGATACAACTACAACAGTGGCAGGAACAACTACAACAGTGCCAGATACAACTACAACAGTGGCAGATACAACTACAACAGTGGCAGATACAACCACATTAGTGGGAGATACAACTACAACAGTGGCAGATGCAACTACAACAGTGGCAGAAACAACCACAACAGTGGCAGATACAACTACAACAGTGGCAGAACAACTACAACAGTGCCAGATACAACTACAACAGTGGCAGATACAACCACACTAGTGGGAGATACAACTACAACAGTAGCAGAGACAACTACAATAGTTGCAGATATAACTACAACAGTGGCAGATACAACCACGTTAGTGGGATATACAACTACAACAGTAGCAGATGCAACTACAACAGTAGCAGATACAACTACAACAGTTGCAGATACAACTACAACAGTAGCAGATACAACTACAACAGTAGCAGATACAACGACCTTATTGGCAGATTCAACTACAACAGTAGCAGATACAACTACAACAGTGGCAGAAACAACTACAACAGTAGCAGATACAACCACATCATTGGAAGATACAACCACCTTAGTTGCAGATACAACTACAACAGTGGCAGATACAACTACAACAGCGGCAGAAAACAACCACAACAGTGGCAGATACAACTACAACAGTGGAAGGAACAACTACAACAGTGGCAGATACAACTACCACAGTGGCAGACACAACCACGTTAGTGGGAGATACAACTACAACAGTAGCAGATACAACTACAACAGTTGCAGATACAACTACAACAGTAGCAGATACAACTACAGTGGCAGATACAACAACCTTAGTGGCAGATGCATCTACAACAGTGGCAGAAACAACCACAACAGTGGCGGATACAACTACAACAGTGGCAGGAACAACTACAACAGTTGCAGATACAACTAGAACAGTGGCAGATACAACCACGTTAGTGGGAGATTCAACTACAACAGTAGCAGAGACAACTACAAGAGTTGCAGATACAACTACAACAGTGGCAGATACAACTACAACAGTGGCCGATACAACCACGTTAGTGGGAGATACAACTACAACAGTAGCAGATACAACTACAACAGTTGCAGATACAACTACAACAAGAGCAGATACAACTACAACAGTAGTTGATACAACGACCTTATTGGCAGATTCAACTACAACAGTAGCAGATACAACCACATCATTGGCAGATACAACCACCTTACTTGCAGATACAACTACAACAGTGGCAGATACAACTACAACGTTAGCAGATACAACTACAACAGTAGCAGATACAACGACAACAGTTGGCAGATTCAACTACAACAGTGGCAGATACAACTACAACAGTGGCAGATACAA
>CM072525.1:17531789-17643191 GCA_036898135.1 Oncomelania hupensis | reverse complement strand
TCTTTTTGAGATTGATTGATTTCGGACCTCATATATGGCTATTATCCTTTGCACTCAATGTTGCACTTCTTAATTATGCTATCTTCTTGTCCTAAAACTGAGCATGTTACATTTTGTGAGAAAATCAACAGATCAGAAATGAAGCAATGTACCCATCAAGATATATCCAAGCAAGCTCAGCTGCCTTTCTTTTTGTTGCTTTGCCATACAAGACGTAATAGAACTAAAAAACGTACCTCCCCCTGTGGCAGGTCCCTGGGGCCGTGAGGACGACTGCTGGGGAGTGGTTGGTCGTGGTGCCCCCGTTGCTTTGAATGAAGTCTTGCCCAAGCCTCCTACCAGAACAATCACACACACACTGAACGTTCAACACATTAATCCAAAGTACGCTGGATCATTCTGTATGTAAACCATTACATCAACTCAAGCATTTCTTGTATTATTTTATGAAAACGTGTAGAGTCCAGCTGAGTTACTGACTTTTAGAGAGAGAGAGAGGCAGAGAGAGAGAGAGGGATAGGCTTATAAATGGGTAGAAAGAAAGTTTGTAAATGTTATTCTACAAATAGGAGAGAAAGGACACATCTATAAAGTATACTACAATCATCTTTCCAAATCAATCTGTACGTATTAGCGCGTTTTTCCTAATGAGACAGCAAAACTAATGGCAAAGTACCGTTTCACATGTGCTCACCAAGATCGGCAAAGGGGTCTGCCGCTTTAGGTACGGGTCCAGCAAAGCTGCTGGTGCTTTGAGAGGTGCTCATCCCAACACCCCCAGCAGCACCAAATGCCATGTTAATTCCTGTGCCTGTGCTTGCACTCTGGCACTTGCAGTTTCATGTTTTGCTCTGAGACTATCAATGCATTCCTGTATAACAAAAAATATTGCTCTATTTTAGCAAAAGTAAATTATGATTCTACAGTGCTATTTTTCCTTGTGAGAATTAGAAATCTTTGTTCCTCATTGTAAAACAAAACAGTATCGTGTTAAATTTTATGTACATTATCGAAACAGAATTATTATAAAAATCATTTTTGGAAATCTTTTTGGATATAAAAAAAATTTGTCTTTATCAGTTCATGTCCCAAAAATTTTTGCTATGCCCAACATTGCAATCCCTGTAGTTTTGTGAGTTTCAGTAGTACTGTGAAAGTAGCCTACACTACTGTATGTAGTGTATGGCTGAAGTATAATAATAAGTATTTGCAATATATACAACATTAACAATTAACACTGTATATTTTCACAGTCATCCCAGGACTGACCTGGCTCACCCAAATAAAAACATAGTTTATCTATGATTAAAATTAAATTGTAACGCAAAAGCGCTCTGCTGAAGTGTCATTTACAAAATGACTATATATGGAGAGGCTAAAACTAAAACACAGTGACACTGTTATCGAGAGGAACTTAAAATTTTTTTTTAATGATTATTATGTTTGCTGACAGTTTATCATTGTTGTAGGAGTGTAAGTGTACTGTATGTCCTTTTAATTATTTCTTTGTTAAAATTCTTAATATTTATTCTTAAAGCAAAGCATGTTAACTCTTGTCAATTTATTTAGTACATGTAATTAGTATTTTTCATATTGCAAATGCTGTTTAGTTTTTTAAGGAAATGCGATTGATTGCAATTAAAAAAATAATCGCTTCACCATTCATTCGAATACAAAACCTTAAATCCATATTATAAATAAAAATACATGTTTCAAACACAATTAATTATATGATGATGTGGAACCTACAATGTCCAAGGCAAAAATTAACCACTGAGGGTTGATGC
The DNA here is from genome assembly GCA_036898135.1 of Oncomelania hupensis. Taxonomy (NCBI): domain Eukaryota; kingdom Metazoa; phylum Mollusca; class Gastropoda; order Littorinimorpha; family Pomatiopsidae; genus Oncomelania; species Oncomelania hupensis. Next base: position 17,641,404 of record CM072525.1, on the reverse strand, counting down.
TATTTATATGCAAAAAAAAAGAAAAAAGAGAAAGAGTTCTAGGCCTAATTATTCTATAGGCTAATCTTACTACATTCCACAGAACAAAACATAAGCTACTTTAATGTAATCTGCAACTAAATATAAAATACTAAATCACTCAAATGCTTGTTCCACAAAAATAATTATTAAGATATCTACACTTCCTGTGGGGCGAATAATATTAATAGGGTAAAGCATGGACATGGGTAAAGTGACCCTACTTTCTGTTTGGAACTGTTCCTACTTTCTGTTTTCATTCCTTATCTCAGGGGTACTAACCTAAGTAACGCTCAACATCTCCACAATACAGACCTGTAATTGACAACGTATGCCTACATAATTGCTAACATCATGTAAAATAATAATAGCATAATAATAATTAGTAAATAATAATAATAATAATAATAATAATAATAATAATAATAATAATAAAATAAATTAAAATATTTATTTTATATTACAGAAATAAGTCGGATAAACAAGCAGATCTACATGTACATGATCAACAAAAGTAACTAAAATACAATATCATACTCCTAGTTAATGATAACTGATAGTATAAGTATCTGTTGATGATAACAACATAATCATATTAAAAACAATAAACAGCTAATCTTACATGATATAGCCTATAATTATACGCCTTTGCTTGTTTTATTTGTGCTCAATATAAAAGTTGAATTTAACAACAATAAACCTATAGAATTTAGCTTAATTTAATTTACTAAATAACATTACAAAAGGACACAAGTGGCAGTAGGCAAGTATAATTAGATAGGCCTACGTAACATTATTTAAACATGGGCCAGGGTCCAAGGCCACAGCATCATGATGATTAGGCCTATTCACCGCTAATTTTCAAAGAAGTTTACAACCCTAGCAATTAGCTTATTTTAATTATCTGTTCCCAAAATATGTCCATTAGTCTTGAATATCACCTGCGAACTTAATGAACCCATGTATCTCAGCCCTAAGTAATGATAGCCTAGTATTTTGAATTTGAATTTTGATTGAAGACACTGAAGTAAACAACAACTGACAAATACTAGTCACTGAAGTACTGAGGTAGCCTACCTGGATTCTGCCCATGAGATTGTCGTAGGAAGCTGGGTCAAATCTGTCCCTAACAGCAAGGGCCTGTATCTGCCTCCACTCTCTGTAAAAGTTTCCATCTGGGTCGTCTGTTAGACGTCGGCGGCTAATCCCGTTTACTACGTTTGTCGCTGCTTGAGCGCCATTTTGCAACTGGTGTGCGAAACTACAATGCGCTGAGCTGCGCATGTGTGAAAAGATAGAATTTTAATTCTGGAGTAGAATTTTAATGTTGAAGTAGAATTTTAATTATGGTCCATAATTTTAATTCTATCTTTTGACACTAATAAGCTGTGGAAAAGTGTATCAAAAGGCACAATTTTAATTGTGTCACACAATTAAAATTCTATATCACAATTGAAATTATCAAAACCAAAATTATAATTATAAACTAGAATTTCAATTCTAATATAAAATTGTAATTGTGGGCTTTTGACACTAATAAGCTACGGTGTCAAAAGTCAGAATTAAAATTCTGTTATAGAATTTCAATTCTGCTTTTGATAATTTCAATTTTGTTACACAATTTCAATTCTCGAACATAGAATTTTAATTATGGAAAGTAAAATTTTAATTCTGAAACATAGAATTTTAATTATGTAATAGAATTTTAATTTTGCCAAGACAGAATTAAAATTCTATACTAGAATTAAAATTCTGGGCTTTTGACACTAATAAGCCGTCATAGACATTGGTCTGTAGCGTTCAGAGGAAGAGTCGCAGTGAAACAAGCAAAGAAAAAGTAATTTATTGAACAAGCGTCTGAGTTACAATGTGTAATATGGACTATTTGTATCCATTACTCCATTGCATGTCCATGATTTCAACGGGTATATGCCTCAATGCAGACAATGGATGGAGACACGCGCGTTATAATCGACATCATATTTGTTATTTAAATAATAATATAAATCACTTTTGTTATTGTGTACTTTATTTTGAGATTTATGGTCAGTATTTCTAAATTCAATAACAGGTAATAGGTGAAAGATTCTATATTGCTGTAATGCCAAACTTGTGACTCATGCGCACACACAGGAAAACACTCTCGGTCTCTTAGGATTTCTTTTTAAAGAGTCCTTACACCTCTCTTAATGTGTAAGCTGTTCTCTAGCAATGCTAAAAGGCAATGTCGATCTAATACAACTAATGCCAACTTTCTGCGTTTTTAGGGTAAACAAGGTTGTCGGACAATTTGTGTGACATTAAATACGCTATACTATATAAATTTGCTCCTCTTAAGTTAATAGCGGCAAAATTCATTTTGACTTGAGCATGAAAACTGTTTCTCATAAATGCAATTGAGAAGAAACTCTTTAACTAATAATTTGTATGTCTAATGTCTTCAGTTGGTATAACTCAATATTTACATGGCTTTCCACAGTATACACCCTCCCTCCCCCCCCCATTTGGGGGTGCCGGGGGTTTCAGTATAAATAGTATCCCCACTTTCTGGAAATCTAGTGCTTTAAATTCCCACTGTCGCTGTCTTTCTCCTTTGTTCTGTCTCATTCCTACTCTTATCTATCAATCTACTATACTATCTTCTTCTTCGCTAGACCAGTCACTTACCTTTTTTCTTGAAAACTTTTCCGGGACAAAATTCTTCATTTGTGTGGGAGGTCTGTTGGATCAGCTTGTGATGTTATTATTTGTTTGTGTTTTTTGATATTTTATAATGATGTTTATATTCTAATTTGTTTTTGTAAACGGGGTTCGATAAATTAGAATAGAATATAGCCTCAGCGTCCCCTGCGTGGGATGTCTTTATTTTTTTTTTATTTACCTTATTGTCCCTTTTCTATAGGGAAATTCTGGGCCGCCTCCCCTGTTGATTTTGAAATTTTGCTGGGGGAGCAAACCGGAGTACCCGGAGAAAACCCCCGAAACATAACGCCCAGATGCTGGATCGAACCCACACCTGTCAGGCACCATTGGTTTCTGGCCTGTGGACAAGGCAAGTTTGTCCCGCCTTAGCCCACTTGGCCACAACGCTCGCTTCCGCACTTGGCCACAACGCTCGCTTATTGTCTGGATCTGGATAGCCCGCCTGTGGATGTTGATTGGCGGGTGCGCCACAGAAGCCGATGACGACTATCAACGGGACGTTTTAGGGTGTGCGCATCTAAGAAAAATCTTTAACAGTAATATTTACACTTCAGCTGGTCTTCTTGCTGCTGTACCTAGCGGTTTTAACTGTCCGTTTGCCCAGATGTAGGCAATGGGTACACTGTCTGTTTAAAAGGTTATAATCCAAACGGTTAAAAACTTGATAACAACACAGGGTTGTTCACACTGGTTTCTGCCGCCCTAACGCTGCTGAGAAGGCGTTGGGCGTGGGCATGGTGACGGTGATATCGTCGAGGTTGTTCCACTCGATCACTGTCTTGACAAAGAACGAGCCTCTGTACTGCTCTGTCTTGGAGGGAGGAGCCTTGAAACAGCGGCTATTGTTGGTTGCCTGTCTCTGTATAATATTCTGGCTCACGTACCCGTCGTACGCTGTAGGTTTGACCCTACGTCGAGTGCCGCTCACAGGAGTGAGGAAGGAATCAGGGGGTAGGGCGGGGACAAGACCATTGGCGATCTTGTAGAGCATCGTCAGCCGGAGTTGCTGGCGACGTTCCTGGAGTGTAGGAAGTTTGAGGTACTCAAGCATCCTGCCAATGCATCCTGGGTCCCTGGACTTGTAGTCCTTGGTAATGAACTTCGCAGCCAGGCGTTGGATGCGTTCAAGTCTCTCAATGTCTTGTTTGTAGTAGGGATCCCATACCACCGACCCATACTCAAGGGTGGACCTAACAAGAGCGATGTAGGCAAGGCGACGGCACTCTTGTGGGCAGTTCCGAAGGTTCCGGCGTAGGAAGCCAAGTGTAGATCCTGCCCTCTTGCATAGGCTGGTGATGTGTGGTCCCCATTTGAGGTCTGCTGAGATTTGGATGCCAAGGTAGGGGTTCAGCTCAACCTGTTGGAGGATGGTGTCTCCGAGGCTATAGAAGAAGTGAGACTTGGATCGGGTGGAGAGTACGTAGCATTTCTGCGCGTTGAATCTCATCCCCCACTGGGCGGCCCACACTTCTAAGCTATTGAGGTCGACCTGTAGGGCAAGATGGTCTTGGAAGGAGCGGATCTGGCGGTACAGTGACCGGCTGGTGGAGTGCCTTTAGCGTTACAACTAGGGTTGTTTCGGGAGATCTTTTATGCGGATCAGTGGCGAGTCCTCTTTTAGCGAAGTTGTGGTCTTCATTTTGTGCTCCTGATTCGGCTCTTTGCAGTCCGCTGGACCCTGTAAGCAATAAATAACTAACTTCCACAGTATACGCAGACTTGCCTGAAGTATCAAGTACAGTGCTGCGCGTCATCTTCAGCGTGAGTTTTGGTTCCATCTTGACGATCTTGAGCATCCATTTGAGGTCCAAATTGCGGTGTAAATAAAATAACTATCAAAGTCAATATAAATTATGCCCTCATTCTTCTTGCCTTAAATTACATCTATAGTACCATGAGGACATTTTAATTAATTACAAAGAATGTTTGTATTGACCAGTATTGTGACTGCATAAGTGTAGTAGTGCATGAAATAATGCCTTCAGAACATTCTGCTGTTTGCTTACTCAAATTACTGTTATGCTATTCTGTGTCTCTCAATGCAACTGCACTTTTGTTTCCCTTTAATGGTTGTGAAAATAACTTTTGCTTTCATATTTCAAACGTGTGTAGTAATTTTGTCGCTGTATGTTTTTGCTTTTGTTGAAAGGAGACGCCATACAATAAGGGTGCTAATGTGCTTTTCCGTTTTGTTGAGGGAGAACTTGTTCTCAAAGGAGATAATAATAGTAACAAGATAGCCTAAGAAGTACGATTAATGTAAACATGATTTTTGTTGTATTTCAGAGTAAGAAATCGCAGGTTTTGTTTGACTGAAACGAACATGTTTGTAGTTAAAGTGTACCATGTATGTGCGATCAGTTTAAACACAAAAATAAAACTCATCGATATTAGATCAAACAAGTCCGGTTTTATTTTGTGATTTTGTGGTGTATTTCTTCTGTCTGTGTCTGCATGGTGTTATAAGTTATGGGCCCTGTGAGCCAGTGAACTCTGATTCAAATCGCACTAGGATAGGGGTGCATAGTGGCTGGAATGTTCTTAAAGGAGTCCATTACACTCTAGATTCCATGTCTATGCAACCCATGCGGCAGCCATAATGATCATGTAGATAAAAACATTTTGGATTGTTTTTATCTTCTTTTGCCAGATACATTTCCTTTGCCATCACCAACTTACGAGACAACCATTTCACCTGGTTACGAGACTTTGCATAGGCATAGCTTTAGTAGGGTATTTCTTATACATCTTAAAGGCTCGTCTTTTTTGTCTAATCTTGTCATGCATATCTGGTGGAATATTCGTCTTTTTGCCCCCTCTATCATGCAATTTAAACCTTCTCACTGGTATGAACCTTTCTTTAGCCTCTTTCAGCATCCTCTTTATCTTATCCCAACACTCATTCACATTCAAACCCTCATGCAATGGGCTCTATGCACAAGTCGGCGGCATGGTCACGTGGTGCGGGAATAACAAAGCGGTCATGGCTTCTTTTAGCTCGCTCGCGTGTACTCCAATGCTGCTTAAAAATTTTAAATTTACCGACAATTTGGGATATTGTGATGTTTTGAACATAGCACACTCGTGCAATAATGATTACAGAGCGATTTATCACTGACATTCAGTATAGAGTTGACGACATGCAGTGTTTCATCATTTGCGCTCGAAGTGGAAATCGATGCAGGATGTTCTTTTCTTTGCATAAAGGTTTTACGTCGGAGTTAGAGCATCCAAACGCAGCACAGTACTTCACCATTTTCAAACTCGATCACGCTGTGTTATTCACGCAGTACGTGACCGCCACGCCTTTGTGCATAGCGCCCATTCTCTCTTCCATTCATGCTTTCGTGCAAACCTCTTCATACCCTCATAATCGCCCTTCGTAAACTGGTATTTTACAGTGTCAGGCCCTGCACTGGCATTCCCACCGGCAAGAAGAGAAAATTCTATTACCAAGTGATGGCTCTTACCTAAGGGTGGGAGAAATTCAACTGACGATACAAATTCACCATTAGTTGAGATTAAATCAAGAACATTAGCTTTTTGCCAAGCTCTATAATGAGTTGGTTCGTACACATGCTGAGTCAAAAACTGCTTATTTACCGTCTCAAGAAATACACTGGCTGGATGCTCAGTACCCTTCTTGGAAACCTCGAGGTCCCAGTCAATCTCAGGATAATTAAAATCACCAGTCATAATCACTCGCTCCCTCCCATGATCCTCAAGAAGCTTATTGATCAAGACATTTACCCTCCCGTTTTCTTACTCAGTACAGTTAGGTGATCTATACAAGACCCCCAAATTCATATGACTCCTTATCGGGTAAACTTACTTTGCATAAAATACTTGGGTTAAAACATTTCTCTAATTCGTATAACCTGAAGACATCCAGGCCCTCTTTTACAAACAAACTCACTCCTCTGCCCTGTGTCACTGTCATACAAGTGTAGCCTGGCAACACAAAAGTATCGATGTCATTACATAAGTTCTTCATCATCACTTCAGTGACAGCAATAACATCAAACCTTTTTTCACTTACTAATAATTCAAATTCTGGTAATTTGTTTATTAAAGAATCTGCGTTTGTGTACATGAATCTTAATAAATTATCAGATTTTCTTCCTCCACCAACATCCCCTGCAGTTCTCCCCTCACTCACCACATCACCATCAAGTCACACTCCCTGAAGTCCAGCATCCACGCCCCTGTCACCCCCACACTGACCTTCCCCTAAAACTTTAGTCTCCTTCCCATGACCACTCCTCCTACCCTCATTCTTGGAATCCTGTTCCCCTTTATTTCTAACTCTGTCACTTCTATCCTCATCTTTCTTCCTGCCATCTACCTCAACTCCCTCCACCCTCACCTCCCTCCCCCCACTCCTCCTCAAATTCCCTCTCTCAACTGTTGTCATCACTCTTCCACGGTACACTCTTTGCACACTCCAGCCGTACTTATCTCTCCTGCTTTCTTTCAGTCAGGGTCTTGTCTGCAGAGATGCCAACTTTGCTAAACTCCTGGTGGTTCTTAAGCCGCCAGGCCTTCCTGAGTATAGAGCTGCGCATCTCTTGCTCTGTGAAGGTAACTTTGATTGGTCTGGGCTTGGAGCCATCCTCATTTTCTTTCCGCCTACCTAGACGAGTAACACTGCTTCCATTCAGGCAACTCACTTCCAATTCTGGTTGCACTGCATTCAAAATGCTTTTCACCACTCCCAAGTCATGTTGATCTTCTGCCCTTCTTTCCTTACTTTTACATTCACTCACATTGAACAACACTATATTATTCATCCTCTCATCTCTTTCTTTCCTACTGTCAAGAACCTCTGACACTTGTACTCTCACGTTCTCCTCAATAGTCATGGACTTACAGCTCTCTTTCTGAACTAGCAGTTTTTGGCCAACAACACAATTTCCTGAAAGGTAACATGAAAATGTAATCGGAATGTTTTAAAACTTTGTAGAATTATCTTCATCATCATCTTCCCGCTTTAAAGGTTACAGTGCATTAGAATGCATTATGTTTTGACTGTCTGTCTGCTTGAATCAGGAGCGGATTCAGAGATGCCAACCTGCAGAAAAATCTGTCAGTGAGAAATTTATAAATTCTCAGTAGATTTAAAATTTTGTCAGTAGACAAGAGGGAGCAAAGGTCCAGGATTGAGATTTCTTATTAAAAATCATGAGTCTGCTGGACCTAAAGCAATATTCAGGTAATGTAATGTATTAAAAATCATATAGGAAAAATGAAAGATGACTGAGCTCCGCAAAAGAATTCTGTAATAATCTGTGGTAAAACTTGACCCCGACCGAAGTCAGAAGGATAAGCGATGTCAGTTCGCAACATTTTTAACATCAACCTGCTACGAATCAGAATCATGTACTGCACAATGTTTGAGTTAATTAAAATTAATCGCTTTGAGGTTGTGTATCGCCATACATTTTAAAAAAAAAGGTAAATCTCATTGATTTCTTTGCATTGTTTTGTCTGCTGCTGCTGCTTCAGCGCAGCTAACAAGGTTGTGAACTACGATATGCAATAAGTTAAACTAATCAAATAGATTTATTACCTTATAAGGTCGTTATATAATATGCTGCATTATTTTATACTGTGACAGTGCCTAAGTGTAATCAGTCTGAAACGTGTAAGTCCTTTTGCCATAATCATCAGCTGGAAATATATATTCTTGTAAAAATTATTCTCGCCGTAAGAAAAATGACTTCAGCGTAAATCCGTAAAAAACTATTTGCCACCGGAAAATAATACGGCGAAACCGTGAGGGTTGGCATCTCTGCGGATTGTAGGAGGGTCCATGGGAGCACGGAACCTCCACCCATGTCCCCCTATCCCTCGGACAAAAAATGAATTCTTCCCAAGATCAAGGTAATTGAAGATCAAGGTCATCAAAGGTAACTATTTTTTGGGGGGGTTGGGGTTGGGGAGGTTATGTTTGTTTTTTCAGCCTAATACAACTTTTGCTGTTCTTTATTTGATAGTACATGAGTGTTTTTGGAGCCAGACGTCAAGGTCATCTCAAGGTCAAGATCATAGAAAGATCAAAGTCGGTATTACTTTGCATTTTAATGCCACCGTTTCATTTTGATTTTTTTCCCTCGGCAATCGTTTTCATATCATATATTTCCTATAAGGAGCATGCGAGTCATATGGGCTTTGCTTTTTAGTTTAGTCTTAAAAACTGTATCACTGTCTCAGTGAAATTCAATTTTCAATCACAAAAATGTTCGACATTTATTTACAAAGCATATTTCTACCTTGCTGGTGGTTGTCATGCTCAAATCTTTCCATCTGTGCAGCTGTTTAATAGTACAGTATACTACTCTTCTATCAAGTTTGCCACCCTTCAATTCAGAAATTGTGCTCTAACTTAAAGAATAGCACGGCGTAATACTTTTTTTTTTTTTTTTTTTTTTTGCATTTTATGTATTTTTAGGATGTTTGCTTTAAAATAACCCTCAATTTAGGACATTCTACCCGGTGTAGCAGGCCAGATTATACCCCGCCTCAAGTATACCCAGGGTATAAACTGGCCTAGCCCAGACTATGCCCCCGTATAAACTGGCCTAACCCAGACTATACCCCTGGGTATTATCTGGCCTAGGCTCGTTTAACCCTCTCCTGCCCATTATAAACCACCCCCCCCCGCCCCCCCACTACGGAAGACCTTATCCTTCACGTTACTCTTTAATTTATGTGTTGTAATTGTTCTGATGCACTCAGATAGATAGACAGACAGACAGACGGATAGATAGATAGATAGATAGATAGATAGATAGATAGATAGATAGATAGATAGATAGATAGATAGATAGATAGATAGATAGATAGATAGATAGATAGGGTTAGGGTTAGGTTGTTTTTTTTGTTTTTTTTGTTTTACACGCAAGATAAAGGCTGTGTTAGCTGAGTTCACTCAGGTTTTTTTTTTCTTTTACACGCAAGCAAAAGGCTGTTACCTGAGAGTTGGTCACGCAAACGTTCATGTACAACAAACCCATGAGTGAAATCTCTTTAGGTGGGGGTATATTCCGGGCGCGAGGGGTATGACCTGGCCTAGGCTGATCTATACCCAGGGGGTAAAACCCGCCTAGGCTACATTATACCCAGGGTATAAAGTAGCCAGGGGTATATTCCGGCCTGTTACACCGGTTTGATTTCAACGTACCTAACTCCCTTAATCCACAGAATTAATTTGTCTTGGCTGAAACTTTGGATCGATCTGAACGTCAGCGCTTACAACCTCTTCTTAATCACTATCACAAACATCGGAAAGACAGTTGTCCTTTGACTGTAGATATATTTCCTTTCAGTTTCAGTCCCGTAACCCTTGCAGTATATCGACTTTTGTCCCGACTGTTGTTATTTTACTAAAACAGTCTGGTTTCCAAAGGCGATATTATTTACTTCCAGTCTTTGTACACCACTGTTTGTCTTTCAGTAGAAAATAATTGTCTCAATATTTGAAAGCGGTGACTGCTGATACCTTGTGTGGTTATAGGGTGAACGCAGTGTTCAAGGGTCGTCTGTGCCTCTGACTGAGAGTGCCGACACAAGATCTACAATGCTGTCGCATTCTCTCGACGTTTGCTGGTTTTTAATATCAGAAACCGCGTCAGTGGAGGGAGGCTCAATCGTCACCAGGGGAACAGACTGAGCCTGAAGCTGGGGCTGTAGCTGGATGTCCTCAGGGTCAGTGGGCGAGTCACGAGGTTCGTGTATTCTGATGCCGGAATCTTGACAGGAGGGCATGCGGGTGTCAGCAAGCGGCGATGTCAGCGTCCGAGAGCTAGGCCTACTCAACTTCCACCAAGCGAAGCGGTTCTGGGAGGCCGCGATTTGAACTTGTTCCTGTTGCTGGTGCAACTGCTGGTGAAGCTGTATGATCTGCCTTCTGGCCTCTTGGAACTGCTGCTGGTAAGGCGGCACAGTCACGTCCGGGGTCCACCGGTAAGAGAAAATGCAAGCCAACACCACCACGACCGCGACCGCGCACAGCAGCACTACCACCAACACCAATGTCACGTCGAGCGGGGAGTCCGTCAGCGCCGTCCCTTCCCGACACGAATAGTCTTTCTCGAAGAAGACGAAGGTACGTATACACTCGCACAGGTTATTCCAATCGTGGCACTCCGCCACGGGAAGAGTGCAGCTCCTGTTGACCGAGCATACACCGCCCGGCCTACCTTGCTTGGGCAGACATAGCGCACCGACGAAATCAGAAACTTCCGAGTTGCACTGACACTGGGCGTCAATGCACAGAGCTCCTGGGACGCACGACTCGGAGTCCTTGCAGGGCATGCCGACCCCCAACCTGCAGCGCGCAGTGTTGTCGCAAATGGCGGGGCTGGCGCACATGTTGGAATCCACGTTTGGACAGGGCATGCCATGTTTTACTCGGCAAAATCCCGCATAGCATAGCGCTTTGGTCTCACACTCGGATTCATCTCCAGGAAGCTCCTTACACCTCGCGCCCACCTGAAACACAGGCAACGTCAATTACATTTATGGCGATTTTTGATGATGATCTTTGGAAAGCGATCTCGTATGCAGTTGTTGATGTTTGCTGAATAAAGTTGGAAAACTTCATACAACGACTCCTGCCTTGTTGTTGAGTGAACAGGTTGCGTGGATAAGCGAATCTGAGTTACACTTATCAAGATTCAAGCATCAGGACTGAATCAACTGCTGATAAAAAATAACAACAGTGTAACAATTTGGGGGTCAAGCCGCGATCTATGCCATAGCCAAGGGTTCAACTGCGACAACAAGCGAGTCAACTTTATGAGAGGCAGTCATCGAGGGTAGCCGCCGACGAGTTGCGTCGAGAGGGGCCAATATACAGGGACTACATCCCCGATATATTCGGGTTGACTGCAAGGGCGTGTAGTCGCCGAAGAGTTGCTTCGTGAGCGAACAACAGACCTGGACTACGTGGCTGCTGCAAGACTACGTCGAAGGACAGTCTCGGAGCTACATCGCCAGTATTTATATAGAGCGACGAGCGGACCTCGCGTCAGCTTCAGCTCAGGAGTGTATACTTCAACACCAGCGTGGTGCAGCGTCGCATACGACGAGGACAGCGGAGCCTGCGTCATCGAAGGCGACTAGTGACAAACATCAGCGCTACTGCAGAAAGCGTGCTGTTCTAGAACAGTCTTTACAGGTACAGCATAATCAAGAACTTTCCAGAAATATCAAGATGGATGACTTCTGGCAGAAAGGATTTGAACTGAATCTAAAAGGCAAGCAGCTGACGGAGTACGTCAAGTCTCAGGAGAGAATACAAGAAAAAGTACTCGAAGAGCAACGTCGGCGTGAAGAAAGAGAAACTGAACAGCAGCGGCAAGAAAGAGAAGAACAGAGACGGCGTGAAGAAAGAGAATTAGAAGAGCAGCGTCGCCGAGAAGAAAGAGAGGAAAGAGAAGCTGAGCGTCGGTTCGAGTTAGATATGGCGCGCATCCAACAACAGCAGCACGCGTCACACGGTATCAGTGACCACATGGCTCCAAAATTACCAGCGCTCGTCGACGGGAAGGACCAGATCGACAGTTATCTGGCGAGATTCGAAAGGTTCGCTGAAAGCTCTAACTGGCCAACCTCAAGACTGGGCGATTCGACTCGGTGCACTTCTGACGGGGCAAGCACTCGAAGTTTACAGCAGACTGTCGAACGAGGACGCCAAAATCTACAACGTCTTGAAAGAGGCCCTATTGCATTGCTACAGCTTTACAGAGAATGTGTACCGTAAACGCTTCCGCGAATGCCGGCCTTTGTCAGACGAGACACCAAAGCAATTTGTGGAGCGCCTGTCGTCATACTTACACAAGTGGGTGGAATTATCAGGCGAAGGGAAGTCTTACAACAGTCTCCATGACCTGACTGTGAAGGAGCAATTCCTCAATGCCTGTCACAAGGACCTGGCGACCCACTTAGAATTACAAAAGCTGCAGACACTTAAAGATGTGACTGAGGCTGCTGCAAGATATATCATCGCTCACGGGAAAACGCTGGGGCCACCCAAGGCGACGAAACATTTTCAGAAGACTGGAAACCATGGGAACCAGATCCAGGGGAGCCAGACGAGCCAGAGACGGACTCCACACCACCTTCCAGTGGAGGGCATTCCAGAGGCTATTTCACCTGCAACGCCACAGACCACAGAGCTGCTAACTGTCCTCAAAATAAAAGTAGCGGACAGCAGAGCAATACGGACAATGCAGCGGGGGGAGGGTGGAGGGGTGAGGGGGGGAGAGGGAACAAACAGAAGCGTTTCTTCAATCGACGGCAAACTAGTAGCTCTGACCATCAAGTGTGCGGCGGGAGCGTCATTCTTCCGAGTGAGACCGAGCGCACAGCTACTCCTGCGGACGTGCAAGAGTGCATGACCGATGGCCAACTTCTCCTTGCCAACGGGAAATCCATTCCCGTCGTCGCCAGCGCAGCTGTGGCCGTCCAGAACATACCTGTTTCCAAGGGACGCGTCGGAAATCACGAAGTAACTGTCCTAAGAGACTCAGGCTGCAGTGGGGTCATCGTCACAGAAGATCTAATCGATAAAGAACAGTTCACTGGCGATTCCAAATGGACACTCATGGCCGACAGCAAGTGTATTAAAGCCCCAGTTGCGAAGATTCAAGTCAGCATCCCTTTCTACATTGGTGAAGTAGAAGCGTTTTGCCTGAAGAAGCCCCAGTACGATTTGATGATCGGGAATATCGACGGCGCGAGCCAACCCGACGACTCCGATCCAGAGTGGAGTCCTGCCTCAACTCAACACGTCGAGGTTGCGGAGGAGGATTCATTGCCATTTCCCGATGGAGACCTTATAGAGCTGCTACGGGATAATGTAGCTATTCCGGCTCAGCCTTGCCGACCAGAGATCATCGGTGCTGTCATTACCAGGGCCCAGGCCAAGAGAGACAAGACGTCTACGCCACTGAAGGTCGCCGACAGCTCCAAAGCCGCCATCATGGACAGAGATAAACTGATCCAGCTCCAGGAAGCTGATAGTACTTTAAACAAGTACAGGAACCGCCAAGACCACCTGACCAAAGGGAGTGGCAGGGTCTATTTCGAGGTGAAGGCCAAGATCCTGTACTGAATCTTCTAGCACCCGAGGGTCAACGGCGGTAAACCACTAGGTCAAGTCTTGGTACCGTTACCCGTAAGGCGTCAAGTGATGGAAGCAGCTCATGACTCCATCATGGGAGGTCACCTGGGCATCAAGAAGACGTCGGACAGAATCCAGGCAGTTTTCTACTGGCCAGGACTTCACTGGGACCTCAGCCGTTTCTTCCGATACTGTGACATTTGCCAAAAGACCATACCTCGAGGTGGGGATCAACAGCCTTGCCGACCAGAGATCATCGGTGCTGTCACTACCAGGGCCCAGGCCAAGAGAGGCAAGACGTCTACGCCACTGAAGGTCGCCGACAGCTCCAAAGCCGCCATCATGGACAGAGATAAACTGATCCAGCTCCAGGAAGCTGATAGTACTTTAAACAAGTACAGGAACCGCCAAGACCACCTGACCAAATGGAGTGGCAGGGTCTATTTCGAGGTGAAGGCCAAGATCCTGTACTGAATCTTCTAGCACCCGAGGGTCAACGGCGGTAAACCACTACGTCAAGTCTTGGTACCGTTACCCGTAAGGCGTCAAGTGATGGAAGCAGCTCATGACTCCATCATGGGAGGTCACCTGGGCATCAAGAAGACGTCGGACAGAATCCAGGCAGTTTTCTACTGGCCAGGACTTCATTGGGACGTCAACCGTTTCTTCCGATCCTGTGACATTTACCAAAAGACCATACCTCGAGGTGGGGATCAACGACTACAAGGTGAAGGTCGGCCAGCATTCCAAGATATACCACGCCAACCTCCTTAAGCTGTACGTGGAAAGGCCACCAGAGACTGTACTCGCAGCAACAGCAGCGGAGATTGACGACAGCTTTGACAGTGAGGAACTGTTGGAACTTGGAGACTTCCACGGCAAAGAAGGCATCGATGATGTTAAGCTAGGAACAAGCTTGACGGAGGGTCAAAAAATGGAGCTCAAGGACCTTATGGGCGGGTTTCCCAATAGCTTCAGTGATGTCCCAGGCTCTACGACTTTGGTCGAACATGAATTCCACCTTACTTGAAATATTCCCGTTCGATCCAAATCCTTCCCGATCCCTTTCAAGGCCCGTGAATTCTTGAAGAAAGTCGTCGATGAGATGTCACGCGTCCCCTGTCGTGGTCGTGAAGAAAAAGGATAAGAGCAACAGAGTATGCATTGACTACAGGAAGATTAACAAGATCACCGTCTTTGACCCTGAGCCGATGCCTATTGAAGCAGACCTCTTCCGCCAATTATCGGGCAGTAACATTTTCTCAAAGACTGACCTCAGCAAGGTTATTGGCAAGTCCCCATGCGTCAACAGGACATACCAACGAGTGCCTAATTATGCCTTTTGGCATGGTCAACAGCTGTGCTACCCTGAAGAGAGGGATGAGGAAGATGCTTAAAGGGATGGACAACGTCATGTCTTACTGGGACGACCTGCTAGTCTACACTCAGACCTGGAAGGAGCATCTGATGACCTTGAAGGAGCTGTTTCACCGTCTCACAGAAGCCAACTTGGCCGTGAGACCCAGCAAGAGCATTCTGGGAACTGACAACACCGACTTCATCGGACATTCGATGGAAGAAGGAAGCAATAGAGGATGCACTTACTCCAGGAAAGTCTACGAGATCACCGTCTTTGACCCTGGGCCGATGACAACCATAAGGGACGAGGGCATTAGCATGTGGGTGAAGCTGGTCCTGATTTGGCTGGGAAGAGTCCGCTGGACTTAAAGCAATTACCATGTAATGTAATGTAACGTAACGTAACGTAATGTAATGCAATGTAATGTAATGTGTGGATGAACTGAGAATATTGACAGTATCCAGACAGTCTGAGTAATAATAAGGAACGTATAGCACTTATTATTATTATTATTATTATTATTATTATTATTATTATTATTATTATTATTATTATTATTATTGCTGTTGTTTTTCTAGTTGCTGCTTTTTTTTTGCTGTTGTGTGTGTGTGTGCGTGTGTGTGTGTTTGGCCTAGGTCTAGTCCACGGACGGTTTGTTAGCGGACTGAAGTTGGTGGGCCTGCCTGTTCGACGAGCCAAGGCCGTTGCCCGCTACTGTTCAGTTAGCGCTAAGCTAGGGTCGCTGATTATCTGGAAGCAGCGATGTCGAGACACTCTGCCCTAATGCCTAATGCTTAAAAGGACTGTCAAAGATGATGCTGTACTGTGTTGTATGCACCTGTGAATGTAAACTGGAAATAATTAAAATGCAATATAGTGTGCTTGTTTTATAAGTAATAATGTTTAATATTATTATTCATATTTTGCGTTCCATTATTATATTAGGCAGAGAGAGAGAGAGAGAGAGAGAGAGAGAGAGAGAGAGAGAGAGAGAGAGAGAGAGAGAGAGAGAGAGAGAGAGAGAGAGAGAGAAGAAAGAGAGAGAGAGAGTGAGAGAATGAGAGAGAGAGAGAGAGAGAGAGAGAGAGAGAGAGAACATTTGCCATTGACGTATTATTTTATGTGTGTGTGCATAATTTGCTTCTGTCCAATCATGATGGTGCTTGCTTCGTGTCATCCATGTAATTCTCTAAGTGCATATATGTTCATGCGATGTTATAGAGAATAAAATCTTGAAATGTGTGTGTGCGTGTGTGTATGAGAGAGAGAGAGAGCGAGCGAGATAGATATTTTTCTGCTGGTGCTGTTGCTGGTGCTGTTGATGATGATGCATCGATGATAACGATGTAGCCCTGACTGATTTTAACAGCAGTTAAAGTAAACCCTCAAACTAATGTGCAATGAACACGACTCACTTTTATCAAACACCGTTTCAAGTTATCGTCGCATATTGTAAGCTTGTCACATTCTTGGTCAGTTTGACAGGTTGGTCCATCTGAAACAAAAACAAAGGTCAAGGTGGTGGTCTTTCCCGTAACCTTTTGGCTCGTGGGGGAGATAGGCGCGTGGATCTCGCTTTCTTCTGGGCCAGCTTAAAAAGGGCTGTGGATATCTTCTCGCTGCCTTACCTTACCCCGGTTCTAAACAGAAACCAGGTACGCATTTAAAGAACCCCCTTTGGGGTGCCGGGGGTTTCAGTATAAATAGTATCCCCACTTTCTGGAAATTTAGTGCTTTAAATTCCCACTGTCGCTGTCTTTCTCATTTGCTCTTTCTCATTCCTGCTATTTTCTATCAATCTGCTATACTATCATCTTCTTCACTAGACCAGTCTCCTACCTTTTTTCTTGAAAACTCTTCCGGGACAAGACTCCTTGTTTGTGTATGAGGTCTGTTGGATCAGCTTGGGAATATTGGACGCTTTCTGCCAGGTGGTCACTAGGGCTTCCTATGATGTTATTATTTAGCAATGTAGGCATTTTATATGTATGTGTTTTGTTGATAATTTATAATGATGTTTGTATTCTATTTTGTTAAAATTGTAAACGGGGGTTCGATAAGTTGGGGTGAAGCCTCAGCCGTCCCCTGCGTGGGATGTCTTTATTGTAAAGTGACTGGCTGGTGGAGAGCTTTCGGTTTTACCACTAGGGTTGTTTCAGCAGATCTTTTATGCAGATCGGGGGTTGTCCGGTCCTGATTTGGTTCGGAAGAGTCCGCTGGACCTAAAGCAACAATAATGTAATGCGGTAAAAGGCTGAGTAGTTTAAGTTAGGAAATGCAGTAGGTTCCGTAATGTAAACTGCAATGTCGAGTGATAACCTGGCTTAGTTTTGCTAATAAAACGGCATTGTGTTATTTTGTTTTGTCTTAAACAGCATTCCTTTGTTCATTTCGTCCTGCTGGATTTTCATCACCACACGGTGCAAAACCACTTGCTTCCTGTAATAGCTCAGGTGTATGCATAGCTGCAAGGATCGCACTAATTGTATTTATATCAACTGTAGTAAAATTGAAGCCGTGCAACGCGCCTGCGGTCTAAGTCTATCATTATGGTATACGCCTTTGGTCTATTAAAATCTCAGTCTGGAATGTAATAAGATGTGCAACAGTGAAATGAAGATCGAACGGCTTAAATCAAGGGAAGTAAGTGCAAGAGAAACAAAAACTGTGGGCCTGTTGTGGAATGGAGTGTCTCCCTTGACGTTTCTGGGCCGAAGATAATTTCCTAATACTGGTCCATGGTCACTTGGTCAGTAATGTATTTATTTATTTATTTAATTTAACGTCTATTCACATCTGTGATATTAGACAACATATTAAATTAGAAACAGATTAACTTAAAATTAAAATAAAGGAGTGAATATGAACAACAATTAATATAACGACATAATTATATAAAAGAAATCTATTGTTATTGCTTGTTTATGATGTACGAATGAATAAGAAAGCACTATGACAACATATATGCTTATTGCAATCATTGCGGAGAATGCATTTTAAAATATATTAATTGTGAAATACTTACAGATTAATGTATGAATAAAACATAAGTAATGAAAAATATAACTATTTAACCTAAATCTTTGAGCATAAACTTTTTTGATGAAACCTCTGTTAAAACTTAAATTTGAACTCTACGGATCGTTTGGAATAATCAGTATATTTTATAAATTTAATTTCAATGATAAATGGAAAACATGTGAATGATTACCATCTTGAAAAATTATTATTATTATTATTATTATTATTATTATTATTATTATTATTATTATTATTATTATTATTATTATTATTATTATAAGAATTGACCAATTGGAGAATATATTAGTGCTTTAGATATATTTACATATGATTTTAAGTCTAAGTCTTGAGTGCTATTTAATTTATCATAACTGCTAGGTAAATATTTCTTTATATCTTTACAATGTAATATTAAGTGTGGGATGGTTATATTTTCATTACAAATGCAAGTAATATTTTTACAAAATTTTGTTTTCCAAGAATTTAAATATAATCTAAATGCTAAACTAGAAATATGTCTAGGGACTCCTGATATGCTAATTAAACAGGAATCTGAAATTTCTTTTTTAGTAATATTATTAATTATGCGTACATTTCTTTAACTGATAATCTAATATGAATTTTCATAGCATTAATATTTTTTGCTCCCTGTTTTGCTGCTTTATCTGCTTCATCATTATGTATTATTCCGCAATGTGATGGCAGCCAACAAAAATTTATATTTATTCCTGTGCTTTTCAAAGAGTGAATGAGATGTTTTATTTCAAATATTATATCATATCTGTCATGATTTTTATTAGAATTTAATGCATATAACACCGATTGTGAATCAACACATATGAGAATACCATACAAAGCAAGTGGTGTATTAATTAATGTATGAAGAGACATTAATATAGCCACCAACTCTGCAGTGAATACTGAATGATTTTTACCCAAGTAAAAAGATTTTATAATTTTAAGGTCTGGAATTACAAATCCTGCTCCTGCATCTCCTGAAGAAATTACAGACCCATCTGTATAAACTTTTAAATGTCTATAATAATGTTCATTTATATGTTCTCGGGCCTCTGTAGCTATTAAATAAGATGTTCATGTTTCTTAAAATTAGTATAATTAATATTATATTGTGCGCTTTCCATTTCCCATATGGGATATGGAGCATTAATGAGTTTTGGCGCAACTTGTTGTGGTAAAATATTTGCATCATTAAAAATATCCTGAGTATATGTTGAAATTGTTTGTAATGAAATTACATCTTTTGTTCTCTTTGGAAAATCAATATCAGATCTAGTATTTAGATCCTCTTGCATATTATTTTCTACTGCATGACTTCTAATTAAATATTTTGCGCATGCAAGTTTTCTATAATCTCCTAAAGATAAAACATCTGCTGCTGCATATGCATCTGTAGTTTTAGTATGAATCGGTACACCAAGTGCTATTTTTATAATCTTACTATCTAAACTTTGTAATTTGTTCAAGTACGTTTTATGTGCAGAAAAGAATGCTTCTTGACCAAAGGATAGTTGAGATCGCACAAGAGAACAAGCTAAATTAATTAACATTTTTGTATCTTGACCCCATGATTTTTTACTTATTACTCTAATAAGATAAAAACTTTTCATCGCCTTTTGTATTAAATAATTGATGTGTCTTTTCCAATTTAATTTTCGTGTGAAATATACACCTAAAAATTTTACTTCTTCTACATATTTAAGTTCTTGTGTTTCAATATAAAATTTAGGAAATATTTTTGGATTTTGACCATTATTAAACAGTAACATGTTTGTCTTTTCACTAGATAGTTCAAGGCCATTATTATTCATAAAAAGGCAAATGTTATTTAGTTCTAATTGATATACATTTTGTATGTGTTTAATTTCATATAAAGAAGATCTTTTCCTCAAAGATACGTTAGTCCATATTGCGATATCATCTGCATACTGAACAATGTGTATATTTTTACTTAAATTTTTTGGTAAATCATGAATAAGCAGATTAAATAATATAGGTGATATAATCGAGCCTTGTGGAATTCCCATATTTATAAAATGTTTGTTAGAATAAGAATTTCCAACTTTTACAAATCATGTTTCTTCCTGTAAGGAATGTTTTAATATATTGATATATGTGGCCTGATAATCCTATGTTTTTAAGCTTATACAATAATCGTTTGTGCCATACTCGATCGTATGCTTTTCGTATATCAAAAAAGGTTGCTAGTAAACTCTTTCTTTTAGCAAATTGCTTCTTAATATGTGTAGAGAGTTTAACAATGTGATCTACTACAGATCTGCCTTTCTGAAAACCTGCCTGATTAATAGGTATGACATTGTGTTTATTGCAGTAATATGACAGCCTATTGAGAATAATCTTTTCCATTAATTTACTAACATGCGAAGTAAGAGCTATTGGTCTATAATTTGCTGAGTCTCTCCGTGATTTTCCACTTTTTAATATAGGTATAATTATAGATGTTTTCCAAATATTTGGCAGATTTCCTGTTTCCCAGCATTTTTGTATGATTTTATGTAAATAATTTAACCACATGTCTGGAAGATGTTGTAAAAGTGTATAAGAAATCCCGTCACATCCTACAGCAGATTTTTTATTTCCCAAAATTTGTAGCGCTTCTTTAATTTCTGTGAGAGAAATGTCTGCATTAATTACATTGTTATTGAGTTGATCTTCAGGATCTTTATATATATCTGAATTTTCAGCTGTTTCTCTAAATTTAATATTTTTATCTGTTAAATTATGACTGTTACTTTCATTGGAAAACATTTTAGCAAACACTTCAGCTTTACCTTTGCATGAAATGAATTCTTTGTGTTCAACTTTAATTGGACATTGAGGAAGTTGAAAGCCAGTTTTCATTTGTGAAACTTTTTTCCAGATTTTTGAAATGTTATTGTTTTCAGTTATTTCATTATTGCAAAATTTTGTCCAGTATTGTTTTTTTTCTAATGCAATAATTTTATTGCAAGCTATTTTAGCCTTTTTCATAATTTGAAAATCTATTTCAGATTTACTTTTACACCATTTTTTATATGTGCTTTTTTTATTTTGTACTGCCTTCTCACATCTTGGTTCCACCAAAGATTTCCTTTATGTTTATTATTTTTATGTTTCTTGATGATAGGAATTGATCCTTTTGCTGCAAAGATGATTGTTTCATTAAATTTTGTAAACATTTTTTCAATATCATCGTCTTTCATGAAATCATTTTCAGAATTTAATAAAAGTGATTGAAATGTTTCCCAGTCTGCACGACCATATGAAAATGTAGGAATATCATCTTCATTCTCATCTACTTCAGGTTTTTCATTTAAAGTTATTATTATTGGTAAATGATCACTACCCAGCGAGTCTTGACCTATATCCCAAATACAGTCATCTGCCAATTCAGGTGAAATTAATGTTAAATCAATAGCATAAGAGTTTTGATTAAAACAGTCAGGAATCCTAGTTGGTCTTCCATCATTTAAAAGAACAAGATTAGAATTTATAATGTTGTCTGTAAATTTTATATTAGTATTATGATCACAGTCTGAGTCCCACACTGGAGAATGAGAGTTGAAGTCTCCTGTAATTATCCATCGTTCATTATTATTAATATTGGTTAACCAGTCACAATTGGTTTCCTTTGGTCCTTTGGGGATGTATGCACACACGATGTTGATATGAAGAGTATTATTGATTTTAATTTTTATCATAGAAGAAAAAGTATCTTTGCCATCATTTGACTCAACTGGAGGTTTGCACGATGTATATTCTAAATCATTTCGGACATATATTGCCGTTTGTATTTTCATATTATTTTTAACATATGGTGTGACTGGAGGAAAATAATATCCATCTATCTTTGGTAATTTATTTCTATTTACTTTTAATGATTGTAATGATAAAACATGATAAGAATGTAAAATCAAATGCTGATTAAGATATATCATGTTGGCATGAATTGAACGGCAATTCCATTGCAAGACACTAAATCCACTTTTCATTTCAGAGTATCTAAAGTGAAATAGGTACTGTGCTAATATTCATTTCATCAATTTAGCGGACAGCCCACAGTCAAAGTTTTACTGGAGAATACGCAGTAGACATTTGGACAAAACATCCAATCCTTTCGCATTTGGATGTATACAATCTCGGTACAATGATCTTATTGCTGCTCCGGATTTAGTGAGGAAACCTGAATCATTGTCAAGGAATTCCGCACCACACCTTTTACAGGCCATACTCAGTGCATCATTTGATGCATCGACCTTTCTTCTTAGAGGACCTCTAGGAGGGATGATTGCAGAGCAGTGAATGACTGCCTTGGGAAATGTTGTTTTAACATTTTGAATCAATTTCATCCAATTTTTCATTGTAATGTTTCTGGTTTTGCAGTTGTTGATTCCAACATGAATAATGCATCGTTCTATAATCTCATTTTGTTCCATAGTGTGAATCCAACTGCTTACATCTTCCAGTGTGATACCTGGAACATAGATAATTTGAGTGTTCTTGTTTTTGTCTGTTATTTTCTCTTCTTTCAGTCCCTTGATTGTCGAGTCGCCTATGACCAGATTTAGCGCGCGTCATTTGCAACCTTGCAGGTTTGTAGTTGTTCAGATGGTGTATGATTTGTTGTTTCCCCTACATCTGGAATGGGAATGGTTTCGATGTGGCACTTCAACTTTAATGTTTCATCGATTTTGTTCTTTTCACGGACTCTAGGAAGTTCAAAGACTGCTCGTATTTGCTCTATGGTTTCATCTTTCAAGATTGGATTCTTTTGTACCTGTGAGCCTATGTATGTCATTCTGTATATGTCCTCCAAATGTTGTTTCAGGTCTTCTTGACTGTTGCTGTTGATGATCGGAATCACGGTGGTTCGAACAAAGTTATCAAAAGTTGGTGGTTGGAAAGGAACCTTCGATGCAATGCTTGCATACGTTTCTTTGCATACTTCATGATTCTTTGTTTTTGTAACTTTGTTGATGGCATCTTGAAGACTCATGTACTTTTTTGATCTTTCTTTTTGAGCATTTTTCAACAGTACTTTTTTATCACAACCGTGATAAGCAGCAGAGTGTGGGCCACCGCAGTTAATACATCGCGGGGCACTGGTTGAGCATGATTTTCTATCATGATTTTCACCGCACCTGCAGCATCTTGGTTTGGCAAAGCAGTTTTTTCGAGAGTGATTCAAACGCTGACATCTGGTACATCTGATGACAGGAGGACAATAAGGAAAAATCTTGTACTCCCTGTTTCTTGTTCTCAGAATCGATGGCAATGTGTCTGTGGCGAAAACAATTCTAGTAATGTGTTGTTGTGATTTCTTGGTTTTAAAAAAAGTGAACTTTATTATATCTTTGTTGTTTTTCAAATCTTGTGGCTCAATGTGATGAAACACAATTCCTTCAGTTTTCACAGTAGGGATATAACAATGAACATTTGCGCCTCCTAGATTCGTTAATGATAGAAGTTTGTTTTGTTGATTTTGGGAAACGCACTCCACAAACAAGTCACCAGATTGTAATATTTTAACATTTAACACACTTCCTACTACACCGATAAAAGGGAATGTTGTTGTTGGTTTTAATTTACGTAACAACACATCACCAGTTTTTTGGTCTTTGATGATCACTTGATGTTTTTCTAGTGCTTTTTTATATTTCAGAATTATTTCTTTTTCTGGTGTTGTAACAATGTAATCTTTATTAGTTTCTCTGATGTGATATTTCGAGTCAATGTTGTAATTTCCATATAGTGCCTGCATGTTGTGAAATAACTTGTGTCATCTTCATTATTTAAAAAAAAAAAAAAAAAAAAAAAAAAAGATAATAAAAGAAAGAAAGAAATAAATGAAAAAAAAATGTTTTGAGCGCCTGTGTTACGTCATAATTAGTGAAGTGAAAAGCACGTGACAATAATTTTGCACAAATGACGTATTTCCTCTCTGTTTTGTTTTGTTTTTTCCCCTTGGGTGATGTCAGTAGTAGACTATCATCACGTGTTCATGTTCCAGATGACAATAATAAAAAATTATTCAATCGAAAATTCAAGACATATATTACATCAACAAAAAGTAAGTAATAGTAGAATGCTTAAAACATCATAGTAAATGTAAAAGAAAAATCATCCGGTTGGAAATTACACATGTGATACTCGGTTTTGCACATTCCTCGTGTTCCAGAACACTAACTGGTCTTGAAGTTGCTCAGCACGCTCAACAGCCTGCATCGTTGAATTGATTCGATCCTCCAGCGAATCGGGTGCCCGTATTTGACCATTTGTTGAGTCACATGATTCGTTTAGACGAATTTTCTCTAACCTTAAGTCTGTTTCTTACTATATTAAAACAGAAAATCGCACCTTTTCCAGGAGCCCAGGTTAGGATGCTGAATCTGTTTCCATGACCGGAAGTGACCTCAGTAATGTAAAATACGATGATAGTGATGATAATAGATGGTGCCAAATCCGTTAGAGTACAACCCCCCTCCCCCCACCCATTAATCAGCATTTTACAATAACGCATTTGAATGGACACACAACTAGTCTTTTAACCTCCAATTTTATACGATGGCATTGGAGGTTGGTCACTAACTTAGCTAATGTGTCTATGAAGTCTTGTCAAACCTATTCAGTTGTGTTGGAGATATGACGGCTAACGGACCGACCGAAAGACCATTTTGTTCGTTCTGATTTCCAGCCATTTCACATTCTGATTACAGGCAAATTAGATAGATAATAAATGCTTATAGGGTCCAGCGGACTACAAAGAGCTGAATCAGGATACAGCCAATTTTATTGTATCTTCACAACCCTTACTATTGTTATGGCCTAAATTAATTGGCTGCAAAATCGTTAAAAGCAGATTAAAACTGAGTAGCTGTTTATTTCTGGGTTATTGATTTTTTCCAGATTTCAGACAGTTGATGACAAATTCGGAGGAAAACGATGCTTAACGTCCTATTGCATGAGCGTTAAGGACGATCACCACGTCGCCACCCTGACAACAATGACCATCATCATCATATCAAAAATGAGATCCAACGGATCTGCAGACTATATATAGAGGATGATGATGATGATGATGATGATGATGATGATGATGATGATGATGATGATGATGATGATGATAATAATAATGATGATAATGGTCACGTGACGAGTTTAAAAAAATCTGTGAAAAATGTGCGAATTACTTATGACTGATGACCAACAACACCAATGGCATCAACATGGACATCAAAGTCCAAGGCCAATCCCTCAACACAATGCATAGTTTCAAATATTTAGGAGCCATTGTATCAGACAATGGGTCCCGACAGGAAGTCCTCTCCAGGATCGCATAAACAACTACTGCCATGGCAAGGTTAAAGCCCATTTGGAAAGACAAGACCATCAGTCTACATTCCAAGGTAAGGCTGCTGCGCTCCCTTGTCATCTCCATCTTCCTATATGCTTGCGAAACATCTACAACGAAGAATACAAAGCATGGAGATGAGGTGCAACAGAAGACTTCTGGGCATTTCCTATACCCAGCGCATCACCAACGACAGACCATCACACAAGCCATTGGACAACATGATGACCTGTTCACAGTGGTGAAGAAATGGAAACTCCGATGGTATGGCCACGTCACCAGATCATCAGGCCTTGCAAAGTCCATCCTGCAAGGCACAGTGCAAGGAGGTAGAAGAAGAGGGAGACCGAAAAAGAGGTGAATGAATGAATGAATAATTTATAAAGCGCGTAAATATCTCCACGCCGACGGGCATGATCGCAGCGCTGGTGGGAAGGAGGTGGATAAACACACACACCCACACACACACACACAGTGGCGGAAAGGGTGCATAGATCATAACTTAACATTTTAACTTCTTCACTATCGCTCAACACATTCTAGCAGGCAGACCAGTCAGTTAACATTTATGCAATACTTTCACGCAGTGACTTATGAAATTGGGATGAGATCAGATAATTATATATCCAGATTAGCTAGAAGAGAAGAAATGTGTTTTCAAGTTTCTGCGAAATGCATCGACAGAGTCTGCTCTCTTTATGCCTTCTGGAAGAGCATTCCACCAGACCGGTGCAGAGTATTTGAAAGACCTCTGGCCATACCTCTTAGTCATACACTGCTTGTGCCCAGGAACAACAAATAAAGACTTGGAAGCTGAGCGGAGGCTGCGAGATGGTTCGTACACATTCAGAAGTTCGAACAGGTATTCAGGAGTGTGCTCTTTAACTGCGCGATAGGCAACTGAAAGCAGTTTGTGTTTAATGCGTTTGTGGACAGGAAGCCAAAGGAGTTGCTCAAGAATGGGGGTGATATGGACTGATTTACGACTTTTTGTGACCAATCGAGCTGCAGAATTCTGCGCAGATTGGAGGCGTTTGATCTGTCCTTGAGGCAGATTGGCAAGAAGGCTGTTGCAATAGTCTAGTCTTGACAAGACCAAAGAGACAGCAACAGTGTTTGCTGCACTACGAGTCAGAGAAGAACGGATTTTACCAAGAGCTCTTAAATGAAAGAAACAGAATCTCACTACTGCCGAAACATGCTGTTCAAGTGAAAGGTCACAGTCAAGCACAAGGCCAAGAGTCTTTACAAAAGGAGAGAACTGAATGTCAGCATCACCGACCCGCAGGGACTGGAAGGGACAAGATTGTCTTCTAATTCGCGGCCCACATAGCAAAGCTTCTGTCTTCTGTTCATTCAGTTTCAACTTGTTCGCATTCATCCACCTCTTGATCTCAAGACTGATTGATTGATTGATTGATTGTTGCTTTAGGTCCAGCGGACTCTTCCGAGCCAAATCAGGACCGGACAACTCCCGATCCGCATAAAAGATCTGCTGAAACAACCATAGTGGGAAAATTGAATGCCCTCCACCGGCCAGTCACTTTACAGACATCCCACGCAGGGGACGGCTGAGGCTTTACCCCAACTACTCGAACCCCCGGTTACAAAAACAAAATAGAATACAAACATCATTATAAATTATCAACAAAACATATACATATAAAATGCCTATATTGCTAAATAATAACATCATAGGAAGCCCTAGTGACCACCCGGCAGAAAGCGTCCGACACTCCCAAGCTGATCCAACAGACCTCATACACAAACAAGGAGTCTTGTCCAGGAAGAGTTTTCAAGAAAAAAGGTAGGTCATTGATCTAGCGAAGAAGAAGATAGTATAGCAGAGTGATAGGACAGAGCAGGAATGGGAAAGAGCAAATGAGGAAGACAGCGACATTGGGAATTTAAAGCACTAAATTTCCAGAAAGTGGGGATACTATTTATACTGAAACCCCCGGCACCCCAACGGGGGTGATCTCAAGACAGCACTGCTCAACATTTCTGACGGCTGCAACAGCAGCATCACAATCAACTGGAATTTTGGAATATAGTTCCGAATCATCAGCGAATAAGTGATGATCAATGGAGAAACTGCTTATGATGTTAGACAACTGGCGAACATACAGAGAGATCAGAAGGGGTCCAAGGACAGAACCCTGTGGAACTCCACAGGAAAGAAGAGTTTCAGGGGAAGTGTACCCCTTGACATGAACACATTGATATCTGTCCAGAGGTGGGATGACAACATTCGAGAATGGACTGGCTTGACATTGAGCGAAGCCATAAGGATTGCTGATGACAGAGAAAGATGGAGTATGCTGGTTAAACGATCATCTATGGTGCCCCAACGACCTCAGAGTTTCGGGATAGGATAGGATAGGAATTACAATTATCATTGAAAAATTACAAATATCTTCGAGTTATCCTGTTTAAATTTCAGTTTTGACTCTAGCAATCCGCCAAAAGCGAAAATTTTAATTATCACATAATAAATACAAATTTCACTTGATAAATAAAATTGTTACGTGATCATGCTTAATTATGGCTAAGGCGGCTTATTAGCGCCAAAACTTGCATTTACCGTTATCGGTCATAATGGTAATTAACACGTGTTCTGTGTGATTCACATATATGACGGCCTATTAGCGCCAAAACCCGATAATTACAAATATAATGGGATAATTACAAATATTAACGACATACTTACAATTAACAGATAAAAATTCCAATTTTCGGGGTTGGAGCATTTCCAGACGGATTGCAAGAGCCACAAACTGAAAATTAAGCATGATCCCGCGACGATATTTGTAATATTTCAATAATAATTGTAGTTATCCCTTGATAATTGTAATTATCCCATAATATTTGTAATCATCTCATTATATTTGTAATTTTCAGGGTTTGGCGCTAGGAAGGCGTGGCAAATACTGATAATTATTAATTAACATTGTGGACTGCCGGAATCTCTGTAAATTACACAGAACACATGTTAATTTCAATTATTTCGTGATACTTGTAACTCTCGGTTTTGGCGCTAGTAGGCCGTCATACTTACTTGTTAGACGTGGATCTTCATCTTGCGCCAAAACAGCGACTGCCACGCAGACAATCCACAGACGCATCATTTGCCCTTTTTTTCAGTTTTCGTCTGTTCAGTCCTTCTTCCTTCTTTCCCAAGAACAGATAAAGAACTTCAGCTGTCTCGTACTATTACGCACTTCAGTCTAGATGTGTTCTTTGAGGGATCATTTCAGCCAATCCAACTAGAAAGCGAAAATTACGAAAATAATTGGCTCCAAACTTTGTTGAATAATGTTGAATTTAAATTCGATTGCATTACAAACGATGGACGAACGCCATTTTCTCTTTGTGATGACATCATTCATGTACTTTCCAATTTGTGTGTAATCGCCAATGACGTCATATTATTTGCATCTCTCTCTCTCTCTCTCTCTCTCTCTCTCTCTCTCTCTCTCTCTCTCTCTCTCTCTCTCTCTCTCTCTCTCTCTCTCTCTCTCTCTCTCTCTCTCTCTCTCTCTCTCTCTCTCTCTCTCTCTCTCTCTTTTCTCTCTCGTGTGAATGGAAATAATATTAAACAGGTTGAAACTCATAAACTTTTAGGCGTCCTCGTAGACAACAAACTCAGTTGGCATTCACATATTGAAAATCTTTGTAAAACTCTCTCAACAATTCAATTCAATTCAATTCTTTTATTTAACGTCTCTTCACTTGCTGAGCGATATTAGACCAAAACACTTTCTCTCGCACAGACAAACAAACACAAAGGTCCATAAACAATAAAATAAATAAATAAAATTCTATAACAATTTGTTGATCGGAGATTCACTAATAGTCGTAGCAACGTCAACTATTACATGATGATGTAATATAGAATCTAATGGTTTGTCGTTGTCAATCACTATTTGTTTTTCCTTATATGTATTAAGCAACACAGGACACTGTCGTACAATGTGTTCCACAGATAATCTTTGCGAGCAAACACACAAAATATTCTTAGAAAACTTGGTATTCCACGAATTCACCCTCAATTTGTGAATAATCCTACTTATGTGTCTTGAACAAATAAAATCTGGAGCTCCACAACTTAAAGCTGAACGCATGTAATTTTCAATTAAAGATATCATTTCATGAGCAGAGAGCTCAAGTTCAGGATGCTGAAAGATGCATTTAATTTTCTGTGCTCCGTTCTTGGCTATAATGTCTACTTTTTCGTTCCAGAAGATACCACAGTGGGATGGAACCCAACAGAAATAGACATCAGTTCCTCTTGTCCGCAAAATATGAATTAATGCTTTAATTTCAAATAAATAATCAGAACGATTCTTACAATGCCACGTTTGCAATGAATGAAGAACAGCTTTGGAATCAACACAAAATAAAATTTGGAAAAACGTAATAGGATAATCAGAAATATATTGCAATGCCTTTAGTATGGCAAACAACTCTGCTGTAAATATTGAGACATTTTTACCAATATAAAAAGATTTCTCAAATTTTAAATCAGGTATAACAATACCAGCACCAGCTTCAGAAGATTCTAAAACAGATCCATCTGTATATATTTTTAAGTGATTTTTATATGTATTAGATAAGTGCTCCCTAACTTCACTCACCAACTGATTGATATTTTCAGATTTTCTTGTTAAAGTAAAATCAATATCAATGTTTGCACCTAAGTGCTCCCAAGAAGGAATTGTAGGAAAAATGGAGGCGTTTTAATGCCATTTAAATTGATGTGACATGCTTCAAAAATAGCACTAACATAATTTCTAATAGGTAGAAGGTATGGAATTTCTCTTGCTTTACTTGGGTAATCCAAATTACAGTCTATTAGAATTTCTTCTCTATTTGAATTAGACACTGACAAACTTCTAATAACAAACTTTGAGACATTTAGTTTTAGTTGTTCTAAGAAACCTAAACAACAAGCTTCTTTATACGATTTTAACGTACTTGAATGAACAGGAACACCTAAGGCGGCTTTAATTGCTCGACTATCTATGCTTTGTAATTTTTCCAGTAAATATTTGCTTGCAGAAAAATACACTTCTTGACCATACGTTAGTGTTGACCTTACTAAAGTATTGGCCAAATGTAATAAAGTATTATTATTTTGACTCCAAGGCTGCGTACACAACAGCTTTAGGAAATTTAATCTCTTCGTTGCCTTGGTAATCAAATATTCTATGTGAGTTTTCCAATTTAATTTGGATGTAAAATATACACCCAGAAATTTAACCTTATCTGTATAAGATAATATTTTGCCATTAATTTCAAGTATTGGTAAAATGTCTGGATTAGCTCCATTGTTAAATAATATTAAACACGTTTTTTCAGCAGAAAATTCAAGCCCATTTGCTATCATATAAGAATTAATTTTATTTAGCTCTAACTGATAAATATTTTGGATGTATGCAACTACTCTTTTACCAGTATTTTTCCGCAAACTTGTGTTAATCCAAATAGCTATGTCGTCAGCATATTGTACCACATTAGTGTGTTTCGACATATTATTTGGGAGGTCATGAATCAGAAGGGAAAATAAAATCGGAGCAATAATAGAACCTTGAGGAATCCCCATATCAATTTGTTTTAATGAAGAATATACTTTACCTACCCTAGTACATATATATCTCTGTGATAAAAAAACTTTTGAAGTAGTCATACATAGCTCCAGATATTCCAATTTTTTTCAATTTATATAACAGTCGTGCATGCCAAACACTGTCGTACGCTTTGCGGATATCAAAGAAAGTTGCCAAAGTTGACTTTTTACGAGCAAATTGTCTTTTTATTTGTGCTGATAATTTTACCAAATGATCTATCATCTGCCTTTGCGAAAACCTGCTTGATTTACTGGAATAATTGAGTTCTTTTCGCAGAAATGCTGCAATCTGTTAAGGACTATTTTTTCAAGTACTTTACCAGCATGAGATGTCAATGCTATTGGCCGATAGCTATCCAATAATGACCTAGGTTTGCCTTGTTTCAGTATGGGAACTACAACAGACTGCTTCCAGGAATCTGGTAGAGTGCCATTTAACCAACATTTTTGGTAAAATGAATGAAGTAATTGCTTCCAAGTTGCAGGCAAGTGCGTCAACATTTGATAAGAAATGCCATCAATACCAACAGCAGATTTGTTTGTTTGAAATGAATTTAATGCTTCAATGAATTCAAAATAAGTTAATGATGAATTAATGTAATGCTCTTCATTATTTGGAGAGTCAGAATATTCCTCTTTAGCTTCTTCTTCTGTTCTGAATATTCTATGATTTTCACTCAGACTTGTTGATATACTATTGTTACTAAATATTTTTAAAAACGCTTCAGCTTTATCTAAAGAACTAGGAAACGTATTATTTTCAATTTTTACTGGGAATTGTTGAAGACAAGTACCTTTTTTCATTTGTTTAACTTTTTTCCACACTTTAAAAATATCTTTAGATTCCGAAACTTCTTTTTGGCAAAATTCAATCCAATAACTCTTTTTCGCCTGAGCAATTATTTTATTGCATTTAATTTTTGTAGATTTCATATTCATGTTCCTACTACGCTAGGGTGAATGGGATCTCGCAACGCTCTAGCTTGTTGTACATTCTCATGTGCCACAAAAGAAATATGTTTGTCTTCTACAAGCGCAGAGAAAACCATGGCATTAAACAAGTCGCGCTTTGCCTGCAGACAGTTACCTTTTACAGGAGCCACTCTACTCACCACTATCTTAGCTTCCGGAAACCCTGCCTTTACCTTGCGAACGACCTTGATGAAATTGGAGCTGACCGCACTTGGATCGTGCGACCGAAGATCATTGATTCCACAATGAATCACGATAGCGCTAAGCGGACCGTGGCTAGCCTCTTCTGCTTGTTTCAAAGCCCCATCGATGTCGTTGATTGACCCCGCTCTCTTCTTAATCACATAAGCGCCGTATCCCAAGCCCAGACGTTTGGGGTTGATACCGCCGAGAACGCTGTCGTGGATCAGGGCTACAACAGGTCGCTTTGAGCCCTTTAACTGCTGCATAGACGAACCCGCGTTGCTTTCCGGCTTTTTCGGCTGCATGACACGTGGTTTCGATTCGCCCGATGTGTTCCGCGACTGTGCATCACTAGACGTGCTCAGTTTTACGACACCAGACAAAACTTTGACGTCAGTTCTGGATTCGAAACCACCGACGCCATTTTTCTTCAGATCTGGTGCAGATGCACTTTTCGGGCTAATACATTTTTCGTCAGACCGATCAATCGCGCTGTTGTTGACAGATCGAACAGCTACCGCTTTCGATGAAGACGCTGATACCATATTTATCTGCGAGGCTGGCGGAGAGGTCGACACGACCTTTGCATAACTCGGACCTCTTTTGTCGGACGTTGACAGCATACGCACAATTATATTTATATAATATATAATTTTGTTGACCAATATGGGACGGCTGCAGTGATGTCTTGTTTTAAAAAAAAAGCTGCCGGTTCGGTAGAGACGGGACCGTCACTTACGGAGGAAGTACAACTGGTGTCTGACTCCCAACCCAACACGGTCGAGCCGATGGAGGGTACCTCTCAAGCATGGACCGCCGTCTCGGGCAGGCGGAAGATGAGAAAGCGAGTGGGGGAGCCGTTTGGTCTACCGCCCTTGCCATATTATGGAATCTGTAGATTTCCCGTGCTGGTTAGACCAGCTAGTCCCGATGAATCGGTGAAGTTGAGAGACCTTTCTTGGAGGTTCACTGATATTGTACGGTCTGCCGTCGGCTCTGTTGATCGTGTTAGACCACTCGGCGATGGTTTTCTTGTGGGATGTTCTTCTCTGGATCAGCAGCGGAGGCTGATTGCTGGGAAAAGGTTGGGGTCGGTCTCGGTTGCGTGCTCCGTCCCGAGCCCGGTGGTGGAGGGGGTTGTTTGCGGCATCCCGTCCTCTGTTTCCGAAGATGACATCTTGGTCAAATGTCAGGGCAGCATTGACTCCGATGGTTCGGTTCGTTCCTGCGCTGTTAGAGGCTTTAAGCGGCTGTCTCGCGCGGACGGGCTGGCCTCCACTTCGGTTAAGGTCACTATTGAAGCACAGGAACTTCCCTCCTTGCTTCTGATTAACAAGAGATAATTTCCTGTGCGCCCATACGTCGCAGCGGTGGTCCGATGTCACCAATGTCAAAAATTTGGTCACACTAAAAAGTATTGTAAATCTACTCAGACCTGCTCTTCCTGTGGTCGTCCTGGACACACAGGGGAGCATTGCAAAGCCAAAAAGCGATCTTGCCTAAACTGTTTAGGCGAGCATTCAGCTTCAAACAGTAATTGCCCTGCCCTGAGGGTACGTGTACTCGCTAATCAGCTCAGGGCCTCAAACTATATGCCTCGATCTCAGGCTTTATGCCTAGCTCGTACTCAGCTATCTCAGGACTCCGCGCGACCGAAGGCACCGACCAAGGTCTGGGGAACACCTTGTGCTCCCGCAACATCCGAGCTTGCGCACACGGCCCCGCCCCTGGGTTCCGTTGGGCGACCGGGGTCTTCGACCCATCATGCGGACTCCGTGGCCGTAGGGACTTTGAACCACTCCATCACAACAGCACAGCCTCCTGGAGGCGGTGATGAGTTTGGGGTTGCTTTCCGGAGGCTAGGATGTCTGGTCGAAAAGCTTACCCACACTGTGGCAGAGGGGTTAGTTGATGTCACGCGGACATAGCAGCGTACTTGCTGAATTTGCACGTTTAGGCCTACCTTATGCACTTTAGGCTATTTGTAACCGGGGGCAGGGTGAAGGTTAAGGTGGGAGATACGAGGGTGGTTTAGAAGTCGGTTTCGGGTGGCCTTAGGCATGCTTTTCGTGGAAGTTTACTGCACTGTATTATATGAATAGCTGATCACAGTCAATGTAGCTAAGATTTGTTTGGGTCAAGTCGCACTTCTTTCTTAGCCACCGTCTGGGGAAGATCGCAGAAGAAAGGCAAGCTCGAACACTTGTGGGGACGTTTTGGGAATTTGATTTATGATTCCACGTCAAGCCGTTGGATTTGGGGACTCGGTTGCTAGTCTCATCCTTCTACTTCAGAGCTCTAGGGCGTCTGTGTTAGTGGTCGAAGGAAATCGCACGAGCCGGTAAGTGATAATGATGCGGTTGCTGCTTGCAATTTTGTCTCTGTCGGTCCGGTCATGAGTGTTGGGAATTTTAGGGAGGGCTTGTTGAAAAATGTATGCAAGAATTGTAGTGTGTTAGTCTAATTAATAGGTTTATCGTTAATGCATTTTTTAAAAATTATATATTAGCAAGGCATTTATTTCATTGCTTCTGTTGTTTTGAGAAAAACGAATGTTCAAGGGACGCAACCAATGTTTATCTATGCTGGTAAAATATAATGGAATATATTGTTGGATTAAGCAAAGCGATACTATAAAGTATTATGTTAAAGATTATAGAATGTTGATGTTTAGTTTAGTTGTTTTTTTTTTCTGGAGGAACAAAATAAGATTGTTTTGTGAAGTTTAAACCTTGTAAATAACGTGGATGCATTTTGATGTTTCTATTGCAGTGTGCTGACAATGGAAGGGAGATAATTAATTGTTTAATATGCAGTAGTTTTTCTTTTCAAGTATGTAACGCGTAAACCGAGTTGTTTGCAGGTTGGGCTTTCTTTGGTTGTTCCGGTGCACTTTATGCACGCATGCTTATGCGCCCGTTCTCCTGGCCTAGGGGAGGTGCAGTTCGGACTGAGGGGCAGCACTGACTCTCGGAGCTCCGTCCAACCCTCTCGGCAACTTGCAGCCAGCGTAACGCCGTAATTTAAGTTACGTTCTTTCCGTCGTTATTATCAATTGAATAGACCTTCTTCAGGCTGTTTATAACTCTACTGAAAGGCTCTGATAGTTTTGACTTGAAACTAATGAACTGGGAAAAAGACACTGAATCAAGTGACAATAATTTGCTGCAATGTTTGTGGTTGTTGAGAGGGGAGTCAGTTGCCTGCTGGTCTGAAGTGGAGACCAAATCTGAATGTTATTTGTGTTGTATGTTTGCATTGTGAAAGAGAGGGGAGGGGAAGATTAATTATCATTGCTTCGATTTTGTTTGGTTGTTCGTTTTTGTATGCGAGTTTTTTTTCTCAAAATAATCATTTTATAAAAACTTTAGATATCTCTTATGTTTGAATAGTTAGAGAGAGAGAGAGAGAAAGGGGAAACATGAACCAAGCACGCATTTCCTGACATGCAAAGTCACATATGAGAAATCTCTCGTGACAATTTGGTGGACCTGAGGGGTAACGGAATAGGTTCAGGTGGGTTGGAGGTGGGTAGTTAGGTTTCTAGTAGGTTTATAGAATTTTTGCTGTATAATGTGTACATATATTGTGTTGTAATTGGGCGCCTTTCAGTAACAGGTGACGTTGAGTCGAACGTGTTGCCAACTCCAAAGGACTGTGACAGAGCCGGCGGAGACGGAGTGAGGTGGTTAACTTTGGTTAATGGTCAGTCCGGGTGACCAGCCATCGTCGCTGGCGTCTCGTGCGTTTCTTTCGTCCCTGCGGGATTGGAGGTAGGGATATTTGATTCATTCTAGGAAAGGATCGATTTTTTCCGACCAGTTTGTGGCTGGGTTAGCTTTCAGTTAGGTGCAATACGCATACTCTGTTGAAATGGCACGTAACTTGATTGATTGATTGATTTATTGTTGCTTTAGGTCCAGCGGACTCTTCCGAGCCAAATCAGGACCGGGGCACGTAACTATGAGCTTCGTTCGGGTACAAGAGGTTTCCCTGCTGTTGAAGCGATTTCGGTTGTTACTGTTCCTACTGTCTCTACGACGTCGCCGGCGGTGATGACTGGGGCTCCGAGTAGTAAGGTAACGGGTTTGGGTGCCGGTAGGGGTTCGGTTACCTTTCTGTCACCGTCGTTGAGGCAGAGTCCCGTAGTAGGAACGATTCATACAGGGGCTAGAATGAGGGAAACGGATACACCCAGAAGGTTAGATGCCAAGTTTGCTTCCATGGGGTTGCAGGAGGATGCAGAAGGTCATGAAAGGTCAGATGAGGGATTTGATCCGTTTGAGCTGGGCGGGGAAGGTTTGACCCAGACCCCTAGAACCTTGATTTCTGGGAAACGGTCCGTAGGAAATACCGACGTGAAACAAGTCTTTTCGTCCTACAGCGGGGATCCGGTCTTGGATAAGCTACAAAAGCTAGTCTCTGACTATGGGTTGTCAGGCCCTGTAGCTGCGCAGTTTATTACGCAGGGGATGAGAGAAGAGAGGGATAGAAGGGAAAGAGAGGAAGAGAGACGAGAGAGAGCTAGAAGGGACGAGTTAGAGCTAAAGAAGATGGAGCTTCATATTCAGACTGAGAAAGCTCGTTGGGACTGGGAGGCTCAGGAGAGGGCACGTAGAGATAAAAAAGAAGCAGATGAGAGGGAGGAACGGGATCGGAGAGATAGAGAAGAGAGGGAACTTCGGAAGGAAGAGATTAGGATCCTGAAGGAAAACAGTTCCTCTAACCTTAAGATGGAACCTTTTGATGGGAAGGAAAACATAGATTCCTACTTAGCACACTTTGAACGTGTAGCCATCCTAAATGAATGGAGAGAGGCGATTTGGGCCAGGAAGTTAGCTCCTCTGTTACTAGGGTCAGCAAGAGATGTATATGTCCGTATGACGCCAGAAGAAACGGGGGACTATAAGCTTCTCAGACAGGTTCCTGCCAGGTTGCTTGACAGGTTCCGCCGGAACGAAGAGCATTACCGGAAGCAGTTCAGGTCGGTCAGGAAAGAACCGTTCTTTGTCATTCACAGAGTTCCTTAAGAGACTTAAACACCTTTTGACTAGATGGTTCTGTATGGCTAATATTGATGGAAAAGACCCTGAAAAGATCGTTGACTTGTTTGTAAGAGAGCAGCTGATGGAAACGTTGAACGCAGAGTTAGAACTGTTCGTTCGCGATCACGCACCGAAATCCGCTCAGGAGGCCGCCGAGCTCGCGGAAAAACATTCTCAGGCAAAGTGGGAAACGAAGAGGTCGGGGGGTAAACCTGCTAAGGGGGAGGACAAGTCAAAAGCTGGGGGTGGTAAAGACAGTGACGTCAAGCAAGGCGCAACCCACGCTAGCAAGGAGTGTTTTGAGTGCAAACAGAAGGGACACATTAAACGAAACTGCCCAAAGTTGAAAAAGGTCAACAGCGCTCGTGTAGTCGAGTCGGACAGGGAAGGCGCCACGTACGATGGTGGCAAGGGATCGGAACTCGTAGATGGGTTAGAGTCAGTGGGAAGCATGTTAGTGACCGTGAACGGTCGAGCAGCCTTTGCTATTCGCGATACCGGAGCTGATGAAATTTTCGTGGCGGCGAAGCTTGTTGACGTGTCAGACCGGTTGCCAGAAAGAGTTAGCGTATCCTTGGCCGACGGATCAGTGAGGGAGGCAGACAGGGCTGTTGTCAACTTGGAGTCACCGCTCGTGTGTGGCAGGGTCAAGGTAATTGTTTTTGAGGCACCTACGCACGATGTCTTGATCGGAAACCGAGTCCGATTTGCGGACGGTGAAGTTAAGACCGTTGATACTCTAGCTCCCGCGGTGAAGGTAGAAGCCGTTGAGACAAGGGCTCAATCCAAGAAGAAAGACGTCGCTCCTCAGGTAGAACAGGTTCCGGGTTTAGCTGTTACTCCCACAGAGCTCATTAGGATGCAGGAGGCCGATCCGACATTGGCTCGGGCGCGAGCGAGTGTGGGGGAGGCGGTCAAAACTCGATTGAAGAAAGGACAGGTTCGATATGAGAAGAACCGCGGCGTTTTGTACAGAGTGTTTGAAGGACAGGGTGGCCTCTTTAAGCAAGTGTGTGTGCCGTCCGAGTTGCGGACAGGGGTTATGCGGCTAGCACACGACACTCCGATGGCAGGACACATGGGAACGCAGCGGACTTTAGACCGCGTTTGGGCCGAATTTTACTGGCCGGGGATTGGGGCGGATGTCCGTAGGTACGTGCGTTCGTGTGATCGCTGTTAGAAAGCACAGCCGAGGGGTCGGATACCCCGTGTGCCGATGGTCAACATGCCGCTAGTGGACGAGCCGTTTGAGAGAGTGGCCGCGGATCTGATCGGTCCAGTTGTACCTGCTTCCAATCGGGGATTCAGGTAAATTCTGGTCGTCGTAGACTATGCTACTCGCTACCCGGAGGCGGTGCCGCTGAAAGGTATCACCACAGAGGAAGTGGCCGAGGCGTTGTGGAATATTTGGACGCGTTTAGGCGTGCCAGCCCAGATTTTGAAAGACAATGGGTCTCAGTTTACATCAGAGGTTATGAAAGAGGTTTTGCGTTTCTTGGGTGTTAAGGGGTTGACGACGACACCCTATCATGCCCAATGCAACGGGCTCGTGGAACGGTTTAACGCCACTCTGAAGGAAATGCTCAGAAAACTGTGTGACAAGAAACCGCGTACGTGGGACCAGTTCGTACAGGCGCTACTTTTCGCGTACCGCGAAGTCCCACAGAGCAGCACGGGTTATTCTCCGTTCGAATTGCTCTATGGCCGGTCGGTGCGTGGTCCGATGAGGATTTTGCGAGAGCTCTGGACTGGAAAGATCGAGGAGGGTGAGGTGAAGACCGCTTCAGAGTACGTTACCGATCTTAGGGCTAGGATTGAGGAAACGTGCGAGATAGCGAAACGGCATTTGGAAACAGAAGGGAAGAAGCAGAAAAAACACTTTGACAAAAAAGCAAAAGCTCGTGTTTTTTCGGTTGGGGATCAGGTATTGCGCATGGTACCCTGTAATCGCAATAAGCTGCAAATGGAATGGACGGGGCCATACGTAGTGAAAGAAAGTGTGGGTGTTTGTGATTACAAATTGCAAATGGGCAACAAGTGTAAAACATACCATGCCAATCTCCTTAAGAGATACGTGGCTCGCGCTGCCGCTGTGGCAGTAGTTCAGGAACCCTTAAGTTGGGTCAATCGGTTAGTCAGGCAAGGATTGTTGTCCACGCGTGATAGGGAAAGAGAAAAAAAAAACTTTCCGTTTTTTTTTTTACTTAAAGGGGGAGGTGTGTCACGCGGACATAGCAGCGTACTTGCTGAATTTGCACGTTTAGGCCTACGTTATGCACTTTATGCACGCTTGCTTATGCGCCCGTTCTCCTGGCCTTGGGGAGGTGCAGTTCGGACTGAGGGGCAGCACTGACTCTCGGAGCTCCGTCCAACCCTCTCGGCAACTTGCAGCCTGCAGCGTAACGCCGTAATTTAAGTTACGTTCTTTCCGTCGTTATTATCAATTGAATAGACCTTCTTCAGGCTGTTTATAACTCTACTGAAAGGCTCTGATAGTTTTGACTTGAAACTAATGAACTGGGAAAAAGACACTGAATCAAGTGACAATAATTTGCTGCAATGTTTGTGGTTGTTGAGAGGGGAGTCAGTTGCCTGCTGGTCTGAAGTGGAGACCAAATCTGAATGTTATTTGTGTTGTATGTTTGCATTGTGAAAGAGAGGGGAGGGGAAGATTAATTATCATTGCTTCGATTTTGTTTGTTTGTTCGTTTTTGAATGCGAGTTTTTTTCAAAATAATCATGTAGTGGTGTTGGTGGTGTTGGAGAGAAGATGATGTGATGGGGGTGATGGTGAAGAATTTCATTCATTCGCTCTCTCTCTCTTCCCCAACGCCAGTCCGTGATGACCGTTGAACTGTTTTATTCAGAAGACATGATACTAAGAGCAAAGGCATTGCTGGAGTGGAAAAACACACCTTATCTACTGCATGGTGCCCGGTGCTCTCCCTCATGCCGATGTTTGTGCTTTGCTTTTATAACGGACCGTCAGCCGCAGCGACCGTGCTTTTTACGCATTCCTTACCCGCCCCAAAATCTAGGCTCGCTAGCTAAGTTTGTGTTAGTAACTAAACTTACTTTGACGCATAAGGCTAGAAACGCAAACGAATACTATACAAATTATATATTGATAGAAACGCAAAAATACAACCTTTCTTCTATTATAACAATGTCAAACCTATCCGCTTCAAAATAAAAATAATACGCAATTTAAGAGGGGGTTGGCTGCTGCTCCTAAGAATGTCACGACTCTAAACTCATAATAACTCTTCAATTTAATACAATTATAAATAATAATAGTAATGACAAAGAAAGAACAACGTCTCCTCTTTCCAATGATATACAATATGGCATGGTTACTATTATGGGTTCCGACTATGACGAACTAAACTAGAAAACAACTAACACAACATGCAATAGTTACATCTAGAGCCTTCTGACAGCTTTTCACTGTTTCCCTTTCGATGTGTATGTCTCTATGAAACTAATATATAATTTAAATATCTACTATAAATTAATAGAGAATAAACTAAGACATCGGAAAATATCACACTAAGGTGTTACAGTGGAGAATCTTTGCTACACTAGCATCATACACAATTTATAATCTTATCATGTTTTGTAGGCGAGCGGGAAGGTCCGTTATAGCCGGCGAAATTCCAGAACAGCTTCAGCTGCTGCTGAGCGTACAACAGCGCGGTGTCTTTATCAACATGATATGCATCGCGCTATCCTAAACATCGCGCTCTAATTCAAAATTGCTACATAAATCACAAATAAAGTTTATATATTCTAATAGAGAATTTAACGCTGCGTCTAATGGTTATATGCTTTAAAGGATCTGAAAAATGTATATCAAGGTATTTCATACAGTGAGTTTAAACATAACAGAGAACAAAGTTAGGCCTACATATCGTATGGTCAGAAATACTCGTAGCCAGCACGGCTACAATCATTTTATAAAAACTTTAGATATCTCTTATGTTTGAATAGTTAGAGAGAGAGAGAGAGAGAGAGAAAGGGGAAACATGAACCAAGCACGCATTTCCTGACATGCAAAGTCACATATGAGAAATCTCTCGTGACAGTTGACTCGGTGCATAACCTGGTCTCCGGATGCTTGTCTCCTCTCTATAGTCCAACAGACTCCCGGACGCCTGTTTCGAGTCCCGGCCTCATGCAGGACGCCCCCCCTCCCCCCTCCCCCCGTTCATGAAACCTCCGCGGACCTCGCGGCTGCCCCCTCTGCTGTGGGCCGCCGTTTAACGGCCTCTGAATTTATTAAGAGATTAGACGGTCCCATTTCGAGATTTGTCGCTGCTCACCCCAGGAGACACTCTATAGGTGTTGTTTATACACTGCGCATGGGACTGAAGTCCCTCTTGACGGAGCAAGCGCTCGGATCTATGCGCGTCATTATACAGGACCTCCCTTGCCCTGACTCGGGTACTAACTCCGAATCCAGTCCTCTAGCTGGCCCGCCGACCACCTCTTCGGTCCAATCCGTTTGGTCGTAGCTTTTTTCTTATCCATATAATCTGCGGATCTCTCCTTTTTTATATATTAACTCATAACTAAAATTTTAACTTTGTATACTTTTGTACATATCCTATTCTAAATAGCCATTTTTGGCCTTTTAACAATAAAAGATTTAATTCATCTCGTTTTAAATTTTTTTTGTAATGTTTTCCGTTTCAGTTCTGGCAATAGCCTGGCAGACCTGGTCTGTCTCTATAAAAATTCTAATTTTTTGTGTAACTGATAAATTTCCGATCCATTCCTTCTGTCCTGTGGCTTTTTCCCTCTCGGGCGTGTTTCGCCGAGTTCCCTTACCGCACTTTTTGGCCTCCCCTTCCTCCATATATTGTCATCCTAAATTCTGATCCAAAGCTTTCTCCTGCCGGTTGTCGTAGCAGCCGCTTCAGCCGCAGGCGCTCCATCTTCATCTATTTTCCCTCCGCATCAAGACACCTTATACCAACGAACTATCAAAACTTCCTTGTCCCCTATACGCATTGTGTCCGGGGACGTTAATCTATCCACCTAACCTAACCTAACCTATTTCGAGGACAGAGAGCTGGAACACACACGGGGGAGAACGACACACACGGCAGACACGGGAAGAACGAGTCAGAAACACAGGGAGGGCAGAATTTTGCTGTTATCTCCACTCGAGCATTTGCCTTTGCTACGATGCTCTTGGACAATAAAACTTTCAACGGTTATCAACGAACTGGCGTTGGGGAGAGAGAGAGAGAGAGAGAGAGAGAGAGAGAGAGAGAGAGAGAGAGAGAGAGAGATAAGATAAGATAACAATTTTATTTAACAAGGGTAAAAGATTAAGCACTGGGTGTGCTTTTTTACATCCTGCCCTTGGGGCTTGTAACAATAGCAATTAGTATAACAAAATAACTTCATAACAATAATATCAAAATGTAACAATATAATCAAAATATGCGCACGTGCGCATCCACTCCTCTCTTCCGTTCCACACACACACAAACATAAGAGAGAGAGAGAGAGAGAGAGAGAGAGAGAGAGAGAGAGAGAGAGAGAGAGAGAGAGAGAGAGAGAGAGAGAGAGAGAGAGAGAGAGAATGTTTTATTCAGTATAAAGATTGAATGGGTGTGTACAATAAATTTACTTACAAGATAGAGATCAATTTTTATTCATCACATTCACATAAGTTGTACTGATAGACATATATAACAAACACTCAATCAGAGGAAACAAGTAAGAAAAATCTTACGAAATTGCTATCTACCTCAATTTAAACGCTCTGCAGAGAAATATACATAATGTTCGGACAGTTTCTTGGTTTTTCGATGACAGCAAAATATTAAAGGTAAATGCATTTGGGTTTCTAATAAACGTAGCAGCAATTAATTGCTTTCTCAAATTCTCAAAAACTGGACTGCGTAATACAAAATGCACT
The DNA here is from genome assembly GCA_036898135.1 of Oncomelania hupensis. Classification (NCBI taxonomy): domain Eukaryota; kingdom Metazoa; phylum Mollusca; class Gastropoda; order Littorinimorpha; family Pomatiopsidae; genus Oncomelania; species Oncomelania hupensis. Next base: position 17,598,044 of record CM072525.1, on the reverse strand, counting down.
CTCTTGATTCTTGAACATAAAGTATATATATATATATATATATATATATATATATATATATATATATATATATATATATATATATATATATATATATATATATATATATATATATATATATATATATATATATATATATATGGAGAGAGAGAGAGAGAGAGAGAGAGAGAGAGAGAGAGAGAGAGAGAGAGAGATGTTCTTGTATTGTTCAGGTTAGTGATCGTCCGTGTCATGAACCTGGAGAGCCCTGCCTGTTATCGGTGTTTTGAGCTTCTTTTGGAGCTGTTGGTGAGTGTACATAATAAAAAATTGCAGTCATTTCACTTTATAAACTTAGAATATTGATTTGACACGAGACCGAATGTAATACGAATCCTCAACCTGCTAGCCGCCTGATAGCTGAATTAGGTTCCTCCATTCGTTTACCTCTCGGTGGTTTGCACCTTGCCTTTTGTCCCGGAACTAGAGACCCCTTACCTGTAAATCCTCCCCACTCCCCCACCAACCCTCACCTCTCACGAACTCCCCACCTAGAAGAATCTTGCCCGACCAACCCCCCCCACCCCCACCTTCATCCCGTCCTATTTTCTCCTTATCCCCTTACCCTCTACCCCCTACCCTGGTTCACATTTCTCCCACCCCTGCGGTTGTCTCGCCACCCCAAGCTGTCTGCGTTTCACGCCCCAACGTAGAATGAATACGTGATCGGGGTAGACTGACTTACTGCAAACCTGGCCACTGTTCCTTGGGGCCGTCCTTCAATATATCTTCCTTGTACCTCAGTTCTCTGTGGAGACTGGCTACTATAGTCTTGTGCTCCGAAAACATGTCATCGTGTACTGGTCTTGGGGGACTTTATTTCAAAGTGTGAGAAAAGAGGTAATATTGCTTGTGTCACAGATCTCTTTCCGAGTCTTTGGCTACCAGTCTTGTGCCGGGAGAACCTTCGTAGTGTAATAGGCTACTCTTGGAGATTTGTTTGTATATTTGTGAAGCAAAAACGGTAGTACTCCTTGTTCCACAATTATTATCTTTCGAGACTTTACTTGACCTTTAGTCTTGTGCCCGGAGAACTTCCATAGTGTGTACTGGTCTTGGGGACATTTTTGTATCTTGTAGGGAAATAAAACAATAGGCCTACCTCTGATGGTATTGCATTCCAGTCTCTCCATGTTATCTCTGGGGTTTTACTTCCTGTGTTAACAATTCTCTACAAAGTATTTGATCTTGTATCTTGTGCTTTTGTGTGTGTGGACAGTTTCTATCTATTCCATTTAAGTCAACCAATCTTTATTACCATCAAAAGAATTATGTACAAGCCAGTTGTGTTGCATTTGAATAGATGAACTATGCAAAATTAACAACAATTCTTAAAATCTAACTCTTACATAACAAAAATATAATTATATATATCCTTTTTTTTTTACCCACACTTATATCTAATATCACAAATGCGAATAGACGTTACATTACAGAATAAGTAACAGTTTCTATTATCCTTGTGGTTAATGGACAGCTTGTTGTGATTGTTGTTGTTGTTGTTGTTGTTGTTGTTGTTGTTGTTGTTGTTGTTGTTGTTTTTTGTGTTTGTTTTACCTTCCCTTTTGCGCTGTTTTTTTTTTCTTAATTACATTCCTTGTGTATCGATGACACAGCGTCTTTTAATTAGTACTGCAGCCGTGCAAATAGATTTCTTTCCTCGTGGTCGGTATCGCTCAACTTCTGGAAGACTTGCATGGCTTTGTTAAGTTTTCAACTGAACTCCTTTTTGATTTAAAAGACCGCAACGGCGAGCAGGAGAGGAGAGAAGTGTGGACCTCATTGCTGCCATGTCCCTCGCTAGCTGAAGGAAGTGTTCATCGTGGCGTCATCTAGGAAAAGGACTTTGGTAAAAATGCTGGCCTTCTCCTCCTTAACATTCTTCTTCTTCTTCTTCTTCTTTTTCTTCTTCTTCTTCTTCTTCTTCTTCTTCTTCTTCTTCTTCTTCTTCTTCTTCTTCTTCTTCTTCTTCTTCTTCTTCTTCTTCTCCTCCTCCTCCTCCTCCTCCTCCTCTTCTTCTTCTTCTTCTTCTTCTTCTTCTTCTTCTTCTTCTTCTTCTTCTTCTTCTTCTTCTTCTTCTTCTCCTCCTCCTCCTCCTCCTCCTCCTCCTCTTCTTCTTCTTCTTCTTCTTCTTCTTCTTCTTCTTCTTCTTCTTCTTCTTCTCCTCCTCCTCATCTTCTTACTTCTTCTTATCCTTCTCATCCTCCTCTTCTTCTTCTTCTCCTCCTCCTCCTTTTCTTCTCCTCATCCTACTCTTCTTCTTCTTCTTCCTCTTTTTCTTCTTCTTTTTCTCCTCCTCCTCTTCTTTTTCTCCTCCTCCTCTTCTTCTCCTCCTCTTCTTCTTCTTCTTCTTCTTCTTCCTCCTCCTCTTCTTCTCCTCTTCTTCTTCTTCTACTCCTCCTCCTCCATCTCTTCTTCTTCTTCTCCTCCTTCGCCTCCTAATCTTCTTCTTCTCTTCATCCTCTTCTTCTCCTCCTCCTCTTCTTACTTCTTCTTCTCCTCATCCTACTCTTCTTCTTCTCCTCCTACTCCTCCTCTTCTTCTTCTCTTCTTCTTCTTCTCCTCCACCTCCTCTTATCATTTTTTCTCCTCCTCTTCTTCTTCTTCTTCTTTTCCTCCTCCTTCTCTTCTTCTTCTTCTCCTCCTCCTCAACTTATTATTATTCTTCTCCTCATCCTCCTCTTTTTCTTCTTCTTATTCTTCTGCTTCTTATTCTCCTCTTCCTCTTTTTCTTCTCCTCCTATTCTTCTCCTCCTCCTCTTCTCCTCCTCTTCTTCTTCTTCTGCTTCTTCTTCTTCTCCTCCTCTTTCTCTTATTCTCCTCCTCCTCCTCTTCTCCTCCTCCTCCTCTTCTTCTTCTTCTGCTTCTTCTTTTTCTTATAACTTCCTTTCTTTAATCCTTTCTTTAATTAAGTTTAGTAAGAATTACTCTTTTCTTACTAAAATGTACTTGTCTCCTTACTTGACTCAATATATTATAATGTTTCGTTTTGCATAATGCAAAGTGTACTTTAAAAATAATTACTTCATACTTGCACACCCATGACTTTTAATAACATTAAGAAGAAGAAGAAGAAGAAGAAGAAGAAGAAGAAGAAGAAGAAGAAGAAGAAGAAAAAGGAGAAGAAGAAGAAAAAAAAGAAGAAGAAGCTTTCATAAAGCGCGATTCCTTGTAAAGACGAGCTCAAATCACCCTTTATTCCGGTATCAAAAGTCACTTTACTTTTAATACAAAGACGTGCCCCGTCATACCTCTCTGACCTTCTTCGACAGTACACCCCATCCCGCACGCTTCGCTCAGCCTCTGACCCTCTCCTCCTTCAGATCTATCCCACAAAACTTGGGTCTCGTTTCGTTTCGTGGTTAGATTAACGTCCCCGGACACTGTTGTTGTTTGTAGATTATAGTCACACGACACTTTCGCATATAGGTGACTATTTGACCGATTTATACTGACACCAGCGGGCCAGTTGTTGGTAAAGGGGAAAATAATATGATCACACGTTGACCAATCCGGGATTCAGTCCCAAAAAAGGTCAGGACCATGACAGGGTCACATACACTGCGCATGACGTTCAGCTCGTTCACGGTCGCTCACTAGTCAGGAGCGGTTGACAGCGCGCTATTTACTGCAATTTCTCTCTCTCTCTCTCTCTCTCTCTCTCTCTCTCTCTCTCTCTCTCTCTCTCTCTCTCTCTCTCTCTCTCTCTCTCTCTCTCTCTCTCTCTCTCTCAAGAAGAAAATCACATTGTCACCGACTTAACGTTTCTGTGCAGGTATGCACGATTAATTAGCTGCATGCCGAGGTAAAGAAGCAAGGACAGACCCCCTTAATGCATTGATAACGTTGTCACACCACACCGCACCCCTCTCAATAAGCGTGGGGGTCAAAGGGGTTTTATTTGTTTGTTTTTTCTCGGGACAGTGAGTTTTCCTGCAGCCATTGTTGTGACATGTATGATGTAACAAGATGATACTGTGAACGCTGGTGGCTCGAAACTGACCGCAAAGCCTGGAACGTTCGGCAGGTCTTCTCGTGGTATGCAAACAAACAACTGTGCTGGGTTTGTGCTCATGCTACATTTCGCTGCTGACGCTATGTTTAGACTCAAATTGAAGGTGTATGTATACTACTCAAAATAATACAAGGGCCACTTGGACATATTAGTCTCTCTTTAAATCAGATGCGTGGTTAGAAAAGCAGCAAAAGCGCTACCATTTATACCCAGAAAAAAGCGCCGATTGTTGAACTGAACTCAGAAAATGCAAGCCTTTCGCATGCAAATCACTTTTTAATGTTGAAAAATTTGCTTTATTAGCAAGACAACAGTAAATTATGGTCATTTTTTTTTAAAAATTGGGTATGTTTTTCAACTCAATGCAGAAAGTTCAAAACTCACACATGCGATTACTTGTCAGAATAAGATTGTCTTGAATGTTACTATACTGGAAAAGTTTTGAAATAAGCAATATAAGCGATATTATTGATAGCAGCAAAAAAATAATTAAACTAAATGAAATATGAGAGTGACCCTTCAATTATTTTGAGTAGTATATATTAGCATGTGTATGTATAGGTTTGTGTAAGTCTAAAATCATGTTATCACTGAACATTAGCCTTAACCAAAAAATAAATGAACTGATGCTGTTATTTTGCACATAAACAAAATGAATGTACCCAAAAATGCTTTTAAGACAGGTTATTTTGTTGTTCAATCTTAATCATTTATTTTATTTATTTTATAAACGGGCAAATCCAAACTAAAATCTGCTCTAAGCACCCGCTTGGTGGAGCAATTACAATACCCACTGTGATTTTGAACAGGATTTGTGAGGCAGAAATGTGAGAAAGTTAGTACCTTTAAACACGCAACAGCACCAACGAAAAAATATGATTGTGAGACTGAAATCCAGCATCGCGCTATTCATTTGTATAATTCAGGAAATCTACCACAATATCTACGGAACTGACCATTGTGGATATAAACCAATCACAGGCGGCGGAAGCGGAGGGGGGAGGGGGGGCAAGGGGGGCACTGGCCCCTCCCAGAAAAATATTGGGGGGGGGGGGGCAAACCTATACATTTGCCCCCCCAATATTCAGCCCCTCAAGAAACATTATTTGGAGGTTCAAACCAATATTTTCCCCCTTTCTCTGGACTGATGCAAGTTAACAATACCTGTGCTGAGACCATTTTCAAAGCACTGAAGGACTGCTTGATCAGACTTGACTTGCCTGTGCAAAACTGCGCCAGGCCTACGACGGTTCGAGTAATTTTCAGGGTCATGTGTCAGGAGTTGCAAAAAGATTCAAAGATGATATCCTTGCTGTGACTGAAGAGCTGGCGACAGTTCTTCAAAGAAAACAAACGACTTTTGATGACGCAGTAAACGCTGCTGACATTTGTCTGAGAACACTGGAAAGCATGCGGAATGAAGATTGTTATGAGACATTTTTTGCTGACATCACAACGAAAGCTGCAAATTTGAGTGATGAGCCCTGCGTTCCTAGACAGAAGCAGCCTCCACGAAGACTGGACGATGGCTCACAGGGTCACAGCTACTCTTGTCCATCTGCTTACTACAGACAGCAATACTGTGAGGCCATTGACAACATCAAGGAACATTTAAAGAGCCGGTTTGATCAAATAGCTCTCGACTTACCAAGGAAAATTGAAGTTCTTCTAAGTGATGGAGCAGAGGGAAGAGACCAGAAATTCCTAAAAAAATCAAAGATACGTATTCCGCTGACATCGACTTGGACAGACTCAAAACTCAGCTAGAACTCCTCCCACATGCACTGGGTGACATCAGGAAGGCGGCTAACTCTAGGATCACCATCTTCCAAGCACTGCCGGATGAACTGAAAGCTTCTGACACTGTGCGACGGATGCTGAGTGAAGTGGATAAACTTCTCAAACTGTACTTCACCATCCCAACCACAACTGCAACGGCTGAACGCAGTTTTTCAGCCCTAAAGCGGGTAAAAACATACCTTTGGGCAACGATGACGCAGGAGCGTCTAAATAATTGTCTTATAATGCATGTGTTCAAAGACAAAGTAGATCAACTAGACCTAGCGCAAACTGCTTACGAATTTATCAATAGAAATGAACGCCGTCAGGCATACTTTGGAAAATTAACGGTGTAATTTCCCATGCCAAATGACATGCATGACTGCTGTTTTTGTTACTGTGATGGATCAACATTGTCAGGTCAGTTCCTCTTCCTTTCTCTCTACCCTCCCCCCACCTCCTACCTCCCTCCCCCCTCTCTCTCTCTCTCTCTCTCTCTCTCTCTTATATGCACAGTTGTAGAAATATATGATATATATATATTTTTTCTCTCTCACATAGTGTCTATGAAAATAGTTCCAATTATTTGGAGTAAATGTCCAAGGCTGGACACGGGGGGAGGGGGATTGGAGGGGGTTTACCTGGGTTCCAGACCCCCCCCTCCAAATTTAAAAAAAAGTTGAATTTTTTTTTAAATGCTAAAAATTCAATTTTTTAAAAATTGTTTTTAAAACATTGCAGGTTTTAGTCACTTTTGGTCCAAAGTACAGAGTTTTTAAATAGTCAATTCAACGGAAATCCTTTTCAAGGGATCCGTTGAAACGTCCAAAGCGTTTCCCCGTTGAAACGACAAGTAACTCAACCCCTAAGCCTAAATTAGTAAATGCAGACATAATTTCTTGTTCTGACCGCAAGCCTCTTCCAGCACCTTCACCTTGATACTGCCCTAATCCACCAAAAACGACTTTTTAGAAATATTAATTAAGATGCTAAGTTGATAATTATGACAATTCGTTGTAACGAACATCCACTGAAACGACCATCGCTGAATCGTCCAAAAACATCGTTGAAATGGAAACCCTTGACAGTGAAGCTGCAGAAAAGGACAAAAGATGCTGTCGATGCCTACAGGGAAATCAAAGAGGTCAGTAACTGCATGTCTTCTATTAGAAGAGATGTCGACACAGCGTTTGTTGCCTGGTTTGGTGAAGTCAGCAAAATGGCAAATGCTTTGACAACTGGTGTTATTGTTCCTCGTCAAGCATCCCAACAGACTCTCCGTGACAACCAACCTGCGGCCACTCCAGAAGAATATTTCAAGATTAGCATTGCCATTCCTTTCTTGGAACACCTGTCAACCGAATTGGACTCGAGGTTAAAAAATGCTGGCCTAGCAGTTGATGGTCTCTGTCTGGTGCCAAGCACTTTAATAGACAACCAGGATAGTTTCATGCAGGTTCCAGAAGGGGTGAAGACACTGGCAATGTTGTGGGAGTCTGACCTACCAGACAACGCTACCCTTGATGCAGAATACCAACGGTGTGTTTGCAAATGGCGAAGTGCTGCTGAGAATGCGACAGCTATCATCCCATCCACGGCATCAGAAGCACTGAAACATTGTGAAAGGGATTTCTATCCCAACCTGTTCATCATGCTAAAGAACCTTTGCACCCTGCCTGTCACTACTGCCGAGTGTGCGCGTTCAAACAGTCAGTTGCGCAACCTGAAAAACTACCTGCGCTCTACAATAGGGCAACAGAGACTCAATGGACTTGCTTTACTGAAAGTGGACAGGGATGTTGATATTGACTTCAAAGAGGCAGTGAACTGTTTTGCCAGAAGATACAATTCACAAATGGTACTAATGCCGAGGAACCTAGTGCAGCAAGACTGAATTAAGTGAAAGCAGGGCGGTGATGTTCATAAACTACAAGGTAAACAACAAAAAGTAGTGAATAATAATAGTATACAAAACATCTCTGCTGATAAATAAATGTTTGTGTGTTTGTTTTTTTTGTGTGTTTTTTTAAAGGGAGGGGCAGAGGATAATTTTTGTACCCCAGAGTTTGTTAGTTCAATCAAAGAGCTTATTACGGAAAGAGGGGGAACTTCCATTATATCCTATAAAAAATGCGAGACGCTCTCACGGATTATTTCCCTTTGCTCGGGCTGGCTATATTTCATCATCTGCTATATGAATGATCTGTGCGTGGTAACTTATTGAGCCTATGCCATTGCAAAAGAACATTTTTTATGGCAACGTTTGCAAAAACCAAACTTTTAACCATCATTATTATTAACATTCCGCTACTGCTGTCTTTTTTTGTTTTTGTTTTTTTTTGTTTATGCTTACTTATTGACATTTATTATGTGCTTTTATGTTGGTTATGTGTGTATGTCATAGGTTAGTTTTCTGCCCTGGAATTTATTATTTTTTAATCAACGACAGATATTTTAAAATTAAAATATGCATGACAGACTGTTTCATTTATCCGAAACTGTGTAAATCCGTAATCGTGTGTGTGTGTGTGTGTGTGCGTTTGTGTTGACTCCGTTAGGCTGCCAATCGTATGGTTACACACTCACGTTATGCTGCCTCGCTCTTTATGCTGCCGACCGCATAATGCACAATTGCGATTTTTGAACTCCCTAACCTCTAAAATATGCATAAATTATAATCCGAGCTGTGATTGGTTTAGGCAGCATAACGCGGGAAATTCATTGATGGTCACACACGACCCTTAACACACGTGTGTGTATCACGGCAGCATTTGTGCTGTAAAAAGTAGACGTGAAATCACACACTAAGGAGAGAGAGGGAACTAGTTTTTGAAAACAAGTGTGCACAAGTCGCCATCTTGAATTGGAAAGAGCCACTGGTAAGTTGCTGTGCTTTAGTTGATTTTTCGTTTGTTAAATATTTACTTTGAGTGCTTATGTATTTGTGCCATTATTATGAGAAAACCATGGATGCTGTCTGTGAAAATTCAAAATTTTTTCTTCCCTTTTTCTGTGGAGAGTCCATTGAAGCTAGATCTAGTGCCACTTCCATGGCATGCTGTGTCTCCATCCCTCTTCTACTGACAGCACTGTTCTAATTCTACTTTGTTTCCTTACATTGTTGATTCAGAATCACGTTGGTTAATTCAAATTAATTATCAGTTCTGATGTTTGTTTTTTCTTTACATGAATGTCGGAAGGAAAAGTATTTATTCAGCATTCCAATACTAAAAAAGGAAGTTTTTGATTCTAACAGACTTTGTTACTAACTGGACTAATCTAGCTATTTCACCTAAGAATGCACCAAGCATAAATAACTTTAAACACCTGTTAGATATACTTCCACAGTTTAAAAATATATTTTATTGCTATGAGTATGATAATGAAATGTGTAGGAAAATCACATGCTCATTTTGCTCCTATACGACTACTAGTACTAGTACTAGTAGTAGTAGTACTACTACTACTTCAAACTAGTATCTTCTTTTCCTTTTAAATTCACCTCTTTTAATTTAATTCTTTTTCTTGATCTTGCTTTTTTACATGTACACTTTCAAGTTTGCATGGTTGCTGTACATAATTATCTACCAGTGACAGTGTAAGCAACAAGTAATGAAGTATGATGGGCACCAACAGAAACTTGAGAAAGAAGACAAATTAAAATTATTTATCAAATACTACAGTATAGTATAGTGAGGCCTATAATTAGGACTTCTGTGACTGCACACTAGCTTGTCCTACTGTGTTAGCACATGGACCCTCACAGACACATTTTGACCTGGCTGTTGTAAGCATAAGCTCTCGACCGTGTGCACAAATTCTACGAATGTATAAATTTGTTTGATGGATTTTTAATTATTTGTTTTTGGAGCCCTGTTTAAGTTGTTAAAAGCATTTTAATCAGGATCATTGATTCTTGTTGAAATCATGTAATTTGAATGAACATAATTAGATGATGTGATAGATCTAATCTAGAGAGTATTTGGTTGCTTGGTTATGTTGCATGGTTACGAAGAAGGAACTGTACTCAAATAAAAGATGGCCTAGCTAACGAACACATTAACCAGTGTGTCAGCGTGTTTGTGGTCCTGAGAGAGGTTTACTTCATTTGGCGACGAGGATGGCGTCCTTCGGACGATTACGAGAGTTTGATTTACATGGGGGAGAAGATTGGAGTCAGTATGTGGAAAGATTGGGCCATTATTTTGAAGCCAATGATATTGGCACTGCAGACAAACAGAAGGCCATTCTTTTGAGTGCGGTTGGTGGGCCGACTTACAAGCTCATGAGTGATTTGTTGGCACCTTCAAAACCAGGTGAAAAATCGTTTCGGGAGCTCGCAGATGCTGTACGGAATCATTTGAAGCCAAAACAGTCAGAGATCGTGCAGAGATTCAAGTTCCATACACGTATGCGTCATAGTGACGAATCTGTGTCGACGTATGTAGCCCAATTACGTCATCTGTCATTAGAGTGCAACTTTGGTGCATCACTGGATTTAATGTTGCGAGACAGGCTGGTGTGTGGAATCAACAACGATCGTGTACAGAGGCGACTGCTGGCTGAAAGAGAACTGACATTTGACAAGGCGTTGCAGGTGGCCACGGCTATGGAAGAAGCAGAGAAGAATGCTGTAGCTATCCAGGGGAGCAGTGGCGCAACTTCAACCGAGGGCTCTGTCAGTGTTCAGAAAGTTGAAAGTAATCCAAAAAGTGCACTCTCTGAAGAGCTTCAGTTCGTGCGAAGATCTGAACTACCGAGAGACGTGGAATGCTGGTTTTGTAAAGGCAAGGGACACTTGCAACGACAATGCCAAAAGTACCGCGAAGAGCGAGAAAGACGTAGACGAGCCAGAAACAACCGCACACGGGAAACACGGGGTGCCGTGAAGAATGTGGAAGATTCGGAAAGTGACGTGGAAGTGTTCACTGTGTTCCGAACATCGAGTAAGGTGAAGCCTTACATTGTGAAGGTTGAGTTGGATGGCGTGCCTGTGGAAATGGAGTTAGACACGGGAGCGTCGCTGACGGTGATGAGTGAGGAGACTCTGAAGTCCGTCAGGAAAGGGGCGTATCTGCCGCTGCAGAAGAGCAACAGAAGGCTCCGGACTTATACAGGTGATGAAATTCCTGTGTTAGGGGAGTGTGAGTTTGCCGTGGTGTACAAAGGCAGGGCGCCAGTGACCCTGCGGATGATCGTGGTACGAGGAGACGGGCCAAGCTTGCTCGGAAGAAATTGGCTGGAAGTGTTGAAGCTGGATTGGTCCGAGATTTTTGCAGTCAAAGAGGTCAGTGCAGATTTGGAGAACATTTTGACTGAGAACCAGGAGGTTTTTGAGGAATTGAGGGGCACGATTCATGGCGTCAAGGCCAACATTTGCGTGGAGTCAAACGCACAGCCTCGGTTTTTCAAGCCACGGCCCGTGCCCTATGCGGTCCGTGACAAAGTGAGTGAAGAGCTGGATCGCCTGGAGGCTGAAGGGACAATTGAAAAGGTTCAGATCTTAGACTGGGCGGCGCCGATTGTAGTCGTGGTGAAACCTGACAAGAGCCTCCGCATATGTGGTGATTACAAGGTCACAGTGAATGCTGCCTCAAAGTTGGATAATTACCCAATTCCAAAAACAGAGGACTTGTTGGCTGAGCTTGGTGGGGGAAAATATTTCTCCAAGCTGGATTTGACACAAGCGTATCAACAGCTTGAGCTCGATGATGTTTCCAAAGAGTATACCACGATCAACACACACAAAGGTCTGTATCGCTACAACAGACTGCCTTATGGCGTGTCTTCAGCTCCGGGAATGTCACTGTTATATGACACACATCCGGGAATGACGAAGATGAAGGCGCTGGCGCGATCGTACATTTGGTGGCCAAATATGGACAGTGAGATTGAGGCCACAGTGCGACGCTGTCATGTGTGTCAGACGCAGCGAAACCTGCCCAGTGCTGCGCCTCTGCATCCGTGGGAGTGGCCGAATCGTCCGTGGAGTCGTCTGCATGTGGATTTTGCAGGCCCGTTCCAGGGCAAGATGTTTCTGGTTGTCATTGACGCACACTCCAAATGGATTGATGCCTATCCAATGAATTCGTCTACATCGGAAGCTACCATCGAGAAGCTGAGGCAGTCATTTGCCGTTCATGGATTGCCAGAGACACTCGTGTCAGACAATGGGACTTGTTTCACGAGTGCGGAGTTTGAGAAATTCATGCTGATGAACGGCATCAAGCACATCAGGTCAGCTCCATACCACCCCGCGACCAATGGGCTGGCGGAGCGGGCAGTACAGACGCTGAAGCAGGGCCTGAGGAAGATGAAGTCCGGCTCCTTGGAGACGCGGGTGTCGCGTTTCCTGTCCTTGTATCGGGTCACGCCGCAAACGACGACGGGACTGTCGCCTGCTGAGCTGCTCCTCAATCGGAAAGTGAGTACACGACTGGATTTAGTACAGCCAAGTGTGGAACGGCAAGTCGTGCAGAAGCAGCAGCAGCAGAAGCTGAATCATGATCACGTTGAGGCCCGTCGCTACGCTGTGGGTGACCAGGTGTATGTCAAAAACTTTCTGACAGGCCCAAAGTGGTTGGCAGGAGTCATCACAACAATGACGGGGCCTGTGTCATACACTATTAGGCTGCCCGACGGACGGGAGCTGAAGAGGCACGTGGACCATGTACTGCCGCGTGTCCGAGAACCACCAGAGCCGGGAGAGGACGTGAATGAACCCAGTACCTCCCAGGCTGCGCTTTGCAGTGAACGCCCTTCACTGCAGTTGATCGATCCCCCTGCTGTTCCGCAGGAGCAGTGGTTGCCACAGCCGGCAAGCCAGTTCCAGACGACACCAACGCGACCGCATGAGCTGTCTATCGAGGTTGCTTGCTCGAGAGATTCCGCGCCATCGCCGCAGTCTCCGAGTCTACCCGCAGTGTCCGCGGTGTCATCGCGCTTGCCGTTGCCACTTCAAAGTCCAGCCGTACCAGATGGGCGTCCGAGCCGCACACGAAGGCTGCCCGCACGCTTCAAGGACTTTGTGCTCCAGTAGATCTCTAGTGTCCGCAAGTGAAGACTTAGACGGGGGAAAGGCGTGAAAAGATGCTGAGAGTCCAGTGACGTTATTTTCGTTATTGTTTTTATAGTTTAGGGTTGTTTGTTATAGTTCCATTTGAAAAAGGCCAGTAGAACAAAGTCTACGATCCAGGACTATAGACGACATCTTAACGGTGGGGATATGTGATAGATCTAATCTAGAGAGTATTTGGTTGCTTGGTTATGTTGCATGGTTACGAAGAAGGAACTGTACTCAAATAAAAGATGGCCTAGCTAACGAACACATTAACCAGTGTGTCAGCGTGTTTGTGGTCCTGAGAGAGGTTTACTTCAGATGAACACAGAAACATGTGATGAATAATGGTGTATTGAGTGCATACACAATTAGGGCATAATGGTCAGTTGAGTAAAATTGACACAATGTTTTAATTTGTTTTCTTTTGTATTATTTAAGCAATTTGAATTGTGCTTCACCAGGACATGAAAACGAGAGTTGAACTTTACACATTTGGACTAATAAAATAAAATAACGTATCTTTGCCATGCGCCTGGTGTACAAATTGAATTCTTAAAATTATTTGTTTTGATATCAATTGCAGACGCAGCAGAGTACCCAAACACTGCCAATGGCTTCTTGGCATGGAAGGCCTCAGAAGGCATCGGAAGTTGTAAGACCCCAGACTGCTGCAGAATATTTCCGGTTGTTAAAGGAAATGTGAGTTTATGTTTTAGTTTCCTTAAATTTCTTCATAATTATTTTCCTCATTTTTATTTTGTCACAATGAAGAGAGCAGCACAAATTCGTTCTTTTGAACACATGTATTGTTGATTCGGGAAATGACTTGGCCACGTTAATTTTTGTAAATACAACTATTACTTTGGTAAGATATTTATTTTATTTTTTTTTCAACTGGAAAACCCCATACAGAGTACTGTTTGACCTTTACAACCATACACCAAATGGAGACCCATCAGTTCTAGCATGTCCCGAGAACAGATAAGAAGAAGAAATCCTCCCAATTCTCCGGGAAGAAGTTGAGGCAGCAGTGCAATCGCTGAAGAAATGGAAGTCAGCGGGTGTGGACAACATACCGGAGGAACTGCTACAAGCAGGAGGAGAAGTGATGATTGATGCCCTCACCATTATCTGTAACAAGATCTGGAAGAGTGGGGAGTGGCCAATACCATGGACCCAGTCACTTGTCATCACTCTTCCAAAAAAAGGTAACCTTCAGGAGTGTGAAAATTACCGCACCATCAGCCTCATCAGCCATCCCAGCAAGGTCCTCCTGAAAATAATACTCAACAGGTTGAAACCCCAAGCTGAACAAATCATAGCTGAAGAACAAGCAGGATTCAGGTCAGGAGAAATACCTACAGCACCAACAACATCTATATCATGTGTTCATAGACTTCAAGAAGGCGTTTGACCGAGTCTGGCATGCAGCTCTATGGGCAACAATGAAAGTGTACAACATCAGCCCTAAAATTATGGAAGTCATCAAAAGCCTGTATGACAAGGCTACCAGTGCAGTCCTCCACAACAGCGCCATCGGGAAATGGTTCAGAACAACAATCGGTGTGCGTCAATGATGCCTACTCTTTCCAACACTCTTCAACATCTTCCTAGAGCGCATCATGTCAGATGCTCTTGCAGATCATGAAGGCACAGTCAGCATAGGGGGTAGAGCAATCTCCAATCTTCGTTTTGCGGATGACATTGATGGATTGCCTGGAGAGGAACAAGAACTTGAACAGCTGGTACAGAGGCTTGACACCACCTCCAGAGCTTATGGAATGGAAATAAGTGCAGAGAAGACCAAAATGATGACCAACAACACCAATGGCATCAACACGGACATCAAAGTCCAAGGCCAATCCCTCAACACAGTGCATAGCTTCAAATATTTAGGAGCCATTGTATTAGACAATGGGTCCCGACAGGAAGTCCTCTCCAGGATCGCACAAACAACTGCTGCCCTGACAGTGTTGAAGCCCATTTGGAAAGACAGGACCATCAGTCTACATTCCAAAGTAAGACTGCTGCGCTCCCTTGTCATCTCCATCTTCCTATATGCTTGCGAAGCATGGACCCTCACAGAGATCTCCAACGAAGAATACAAAGCATGGAGATGAGGTGCTACAGAAGACTTCTGGGCATTTCCTATACCCAACACATCACCAACGACGAAGTCCGACAGACCATCACACAAGCAATTGAATTGGACAACACGATGACCTGCTCACAGCGGTGAAGAAACGGAAACTCCGATGGTATGGCCACGTCACCAGATCATCAGGCCTTGCAAAGACTATTCTGCAAGGCACAGTGCAAAGAGGTAGAAGAAGAGGAAGACCGAAAAAGAGGTGGGAGGACAACATTTAGAGTAATTTAGACATAACGATTCATTATGTGCTTATCAAGAGTAACAATAGACAACAGATAACAGATTTGAGCAGAATATATTTTTTTGTGCTGTGTAGGAATGTAATAAAGGCTGCTCCAGTCCAAGCATCATCTACAACACCAGCTGAAGCAACTACATCTGTCGTGTCCACAGTAGCTACTACAGCAGCAGAACTGGAGAAGTCGGCATCGCTGCCATCACCAGCCCCTGCAGAAATAACGCCGTCTTCTGAAGTGGATTGTAATATGGTAAGTCTGTTAACAACCATTGTTCTGTATTAAAAAAAACTAATAATTATGTTGTATTGTATAGTTCGGGAGGGAAGTAAACAATAATATTGCCTTGTTTTCTTTCAAAGGTAAATTATATATATATATGTGCAGCTTAAATAAAAACACTTGCTCAGGATTCCCCACCACCACCACCACCCCCCCTCCCACCCCCAAAACAAAAAACACAAAAAACACAACAAAAAAAAAACAAACTGTTTTCATCAGATACATGACTCATGAGTGATATGAACAGAGCCAGGGAAGTGGTTCATTAACTCTAGATTAAGCTTTGTTTCAAATGGTAGATCACAATAGTACAAGGTCAGCAGTTAATTTGAAACACTTTCTTACAATTATTTTAATTTTGATGTATATTTTTTTTCTTCATAAAACAATGTACAACTAATGGAACAAAAGGCTTAAAACAGTCTGTTATTCATAGTTTACATCATTACATGTAATGAATGCAGGCATATTACAATAATATTATATTTTGTTGTTTTCCAGTTGCCAAACACAGCTGATACAGACATCCATGGAGTAAAGAGGAAGTAGCAGCTTGTTATCGACAGTTGGGTCGCTACATTCACCTCCACACCTTACCTGGTAAAGCTGTCATAGAAGACTGCCTCCAAAAAGAACCTGTTCTCAGGCACAGAACTTGGAAAAACATCAAAGATTTTGTAAGAAATCGGGGCCACAGCAACAGCTAACGCAGCTAGATAAAAACACTGTGTACATACAAACTCTGTGTATGAGGGACTGTCACGCCTGCCTCGATTCTTTTCAGGCACAACTGCACTGCTTCAGAAACTTCTAGATGCCAAACTCTGGACTTTTGAGACTGATGGTCCACTAGTGCACCATTGCAGCTCTCCAAAAATAGTGTGATGTTGTGATTCCTCATGTTTTAAGTACACTAAACCTTTTCACTGGTAAAGACTTCATGCACTAAATGGCTGCGTGTATGCACTGTGTAGACCACCTTTGTTGACAGCGTGGTTTTGTGAAACAATTTGTAATGTAATGTAGAACGTCGTTTGAAACCAATTACTGAAAATTCTGTGACCAAGGCAATTGCCTGTATATGAATGGCACAAAAAATGACCCATGTAGCATCATCATGCTTACGGTTGTATTTGTTACATTCATACTGGACAGTTATGCATGAAAACTATGACCATTGATTCATGAAGTATTAATCATGAGACATAAGTATTGCGGATACCCCCGTTGGAGTGCCGAGGGTTTCAGTATAAATAGTATCCCCACTTTCTGGAAATTTAGTGCTTTAAATTCCCACTGTCGCTGTCTTCCTCATTTGCACTTTCCCATTCCTGCTCTGTCCTATCACTCTGCAATACTATCTTCTTCTTCGCTAGATCAATGACCTACCTTTTTTCTTGAAAACTCTTCCTGGACAAGACTCCTTGTTTGTGTATGGGGTCTGTTGGATAAGCTTGGGAGTATTGGACGCTTTCTGCCGGGTGGTCACTAGGGCTTCCTATGATGTTATTATTTAGCAATATAGGCATTTTATATGTATGTGTTTTGTTGATAATTTATAATGATGTTTGTATTCTATTTTGTTTTTGTAACCGGGGTTTCGAGTAGTTGGGGTAAAGCCTCAGCCGTCCCCTGCGTGGGATGTCTTTATTGTAAAGTGACTGGCCGGTGGAGGGCATTCAGTTTTCCCACCAGGGTTGTTTCAGCAGATCTTTTATGCGGATCGGGGGTTGTCCGGTCCTGATTTGGCTCGGGGGAGTCCGCTGGACCTAAAGCAAGCAACAATCAATCAATCAATCAAGTATTGCGGAAGAACAAAATTTAGGGAGGAAAAAAAGTATACTCAACATATCATTTGATAGCTATCTTTTATCAACAAAAAACAAAACAGAACACCACAAGCTGGGATTTTTGTTGTTGATAAGAAGAATCTATGATCTAAAACGTTAAGTGTTCTTTCCTTCTGTAATTCTACAGTTTTTCCGTCTCGTTGTACAGGACAGTATGTGACTGAAAGCACGAATCGTTGGGGACACAAATTGTGCTGGTACTGCTTTCTCTAGTCTGTGAATAAATTGTTGCTAAAAAAATTCTGACAATCTAACTTGTTGAAATTGAATAGTGTGCTGAGTCATGTTTAGAGGGAGCAGTGACCAAACAAATGGAAATGGCGAAATGGACTATTCATGATCTTTATTGATGAGGTGTAATCAATATTTTGATGCGTCCACTGTCACAGTGTCAGTTTTCATGAGATGTAAGAATCGTTAAAGATCAAAATTAAATGTATGCTTGTCTTAGGGTGAGTGTACATGCCATCCAGGCATGTTGTTTGACTAAGTTCATGTAAAATGCAAAAGAGTATTTTGGAGAAACTGTTCTGTCCTATGTTTCTGTGGATCCATGTTTTGTTTCCCCGTCCTGTGTTTAATGATATGTGTATTCTTGTTTGTTGTGTATTTTGTTTACGTTTTACAATTTATGTAACTGACTTGACGATCATCTTCTTTCATTGACCCTTGCCCTCGTTTGACTTTGACTCTGACTTGACTTACTTGTTTGGATGTGTTTATTTCGTCCCCCTTGTGTGTGTCTCAATGTCAGTTTGTTTTGTAGTTTTCTCCTTATTCTTTGCCGATTGTTGGAAAAGGTTATATTGTAATGTATTTACTTTTTTGATTGATTTTTAGTAGTCTTAGAAGATTAATATTATTAGGGGTAGTTTTTGGGTACTACGTCATGCACGCTTCAGTTTCGGCTATTTCGTAAATAATGTTCACTGTTTTAATCCCTAAGCCTATATAACTGGCTCGCTGTTCACATTTCTGGTTAGTATTGGTCTGTAGGCTAGAGAAAGGAAGATCGAGTCGTTTTGTGACTTTGTGAACGAAAAGTAATTTTGTAAACGAAAAGTTGAACCGGTCTGTTTTTAATGTTCATGGATCAAGTGCCTTGTCTTTGGTGGAAGAACCTCGTTTTACATTCTTTTGTTATCCGCTTGGATCATAAGGTACGATACATTCGCCATGTTTTCTTACATTTGTTGTTACACGTTTTTCAGTTTTTGATGATAGTTGTTGCATTATACTTTTCGTCGTGAGCATTTTGTGGGAGGATTTGGCTGATGTAGCCTGAGCTATTATTGGGTTTTATTAATTGTTTAGCTTATGCTTGTCTTGTTCGTAGTTGCAGCCAAGTTAAAGTGGGCTTATACTTTCATAACTGTGTTGGAAAGAAGCATCGTTTATAAATATCTCGCGTGTTTGTAAGGCAACCAACTCAGTTGGAGTTATTAGGTTATGCTGAATTTTGAGGAGTATTTTTCAGTATTGTCTAAAGATAACGAACGCGACTTGATTTGTCTCGCTACACTGAAATTCGCGATTGAGCTTTCAGCGTGTATTGTCTGATTATTTATAATTGTTTT
The DNA here is from genome assembly GCA_036898135.1 of Oncomelania hupensis. Lineage (NCBI taxonomy): Eukaryota > Metazoa > Mollusca > Gastropoda > Littorinimorpha > Pomatiopsidae > Oncomelania > Oncomelania hupensis. The sequence continues at coordinate 17,579,054 of CM072525.1, read as the reverse complement.
GCATTAGGAGACTATGCGCCCAAGTTCGCATTTTCTGCATAAGGTTTCGTTAAAGCTGGTAAATATATTTGTCAGTTTGTAGTTTTCTGTGCGGTTCATGGGAGATAACCTACTGTGGGCTTTTTGGATTATTGTGTTGCACTGTTATATTATGAATTTGCATATTGTTTATAATGGTTCTTGTTCTCTGTCCTTTTGTCCTAGTCTTTTACCACATACATACCCACCCACTTATGATATTGAAGTCCTAACCTAGTCCCTTAATTTGAGAAAACGTAAACAGTTGAGTCATCTAAATAAAAATCGTATTGCGTGACTGTCTCTATACTAGGCCAATGTTAATAAACATGACTTCCAATTATTCATCATTCGTTATGTGCGTTATTTGCTTGTAATCCTGGGCGTTTGGCGAGCGTTGAATGTCAGTTCTTTCTCCTTGGCATGCACAGTGAGTGCCAAATATGATTGGTAATAGAGATTTCGTGTGAGCTGGATGGGTCAAGGGCACATGTACAATGCCATGAACATAATTAAGACAGATGGGTGCGCGTGAAAAAAATCGATTATACATGTATTTTGAAGTGTTTAGTTTAGGTAAGCATGCAGTGGGCAATTGGAAAGGTTAACATTTCTTTTAGTATTTCAGATGAGAGTATAAACTGAGATCAAGTCTGCATGCATGCATTCCATTGCACGGACTTTAAAGATCTTGACGCTCATGTTCTAGCTGGGCGAGTGCCAGCTACCCAAATACACTTTGCACTCAACTAGGTCCAATATCTCATCGTCCAGGATTGTGCTCAGTCGTTTGAGAGTCATACTATATGTCCAGAGGTTGCAGGTTGAGCATCAGACTATGCCCCCAGAGGTTGCAGGTTGGCGCCTTGGGCCGCTTTGGCTAGATCCTGTATCGGCCAGCACTTTGAGCAGCTCTGTCCTATTGTCTGCAAATATGCATCCCGAACAGTGCCCTAAATACTTATATAGTGAAATGGTTCAGTGTTTGAATGATCTTTCTATTTTATTTTAGAGCATCCTTTAGCAATCATAGTAGATACCATGCACAGCTCTGTGTGACTGCAGCACTTTGAAACAATGGTTTGTATGTTCCCCTGTTTACTAAGTAGTCTGCTACAGGTTTTCAGGAAATTGATAAGACATTGATGTACTTGTAATCATTCATTCAATTAAACCACCATTCGTTATTGACACAGCCCAAGCACCCATATTAATTTTATGTTACACGAAGTTATGCAAATTAATAGCCGAATCTCTTATGTCGATGTTCGTGCTTGGGCAGTGTAAATAAAAATATCGAAGCTCGAATATCAAATATCAAGGGATGAACTTGTGCGGCTTGTAGGTACGAGGCTTTTCAGGTCACTGTTGGTTTTCTCTGGGTACTCTGGTTTCCTCGCTCCCTTCAATAAAAATATTGGATGCAGTCAATCTAAACATTTCAAAATTAAAATTAGATTCCCTTTCCATCTTCTAATAGTAGTGACTTTGCATGTCTGGGTGATGAATGTGCGTTCCGTGCGTATGTAAAGATGTCTGCAAAATGTGCAATTTATTGATTTTTATGTTTTTAATTAGTGTTGTTGTAGGGTTTTTTTCACCACTTTCTTGTTTTTGTTTTTTGTTGTTAAATATGTGCTTTTTTAAATTAAAAAAACACATTTTTTTTTGTTACATTTGGATGATTTTCTTGTTAGTTGACTGATTATTTTTTATTTTTTTGTGTGTTGGAAGTAACACCACCGTGGAGTTGCCGGGGGTTTCTGTATGAATAGCATCCTCACTTTCTGAAAATTTAGTGCTGTAGTTTAAATTCCCACTGTAGCAGTCTTTCTTCTTTGTTCTTTCGTATTCATACTCTGTTCTATAGCTCTACTATCTTCTTCGCTAGACCAGTCATCTACCTTTTTTCTTGAAAACTCTCCCAAAACTCCTCTTTTGTGTATTGGGTCAGCTTGGGGATATTGGACGCTCTCTGCCAAATGGACACTAGGGCTTTCTATGATATTATTTAGCAATGTAGGCATTTTATATGTATGTGTTTTGTTTTAATATTTTATCATGTTTTTATTCCAATTTTTTAAACGGGGGTTCGATAAATTAAGAGTATAGCCTCAGCGTCCCCTGCATGGGATGCCTTTATTGTAAAAGTGACCGGCTGGTGGAGTGCCTTCAGTGTTACCGTTAGGGTTGTTTCAGCAGATCTTTTGTATGGATTGGGAGTGAGCCCTCTTTCAACTGAGTTGTGGTCCTGATTTGGCTTTTATCAGTCCGCTAGACCCTATAAACAATGTCTAGCTAACTAATTGATTTGTTGTAATATTGATAAATATGAAACCAAACAAAACCAGTGTGATTTTCTATCTTTGAGATGCCAGCTCACCCATTGCCACTGTCTGCAAACCACACATGTTTATGCATTGTCCATAGTCCTGCACGCTACCAGTTGTTTGAACATTAAAATATGTATTACAGTTTGAATACATTTATACTGAAGCCATTTGACAGATTTGTGTTTTCTTTTTCTCTATCTTTTTCTCATTCTGTTGCTCAACTCAGTTACGATTACATAAGTTTTTTTTAAAGCACATTCTGCATCAAACTTCAAAGCAGTTTTCATAGTGAGTCAAGTAAAGTTTATTCATATTCTCAGCATCATAATACAAATGTCTTTAACATGTTCTACTGCTAGTTAACTAAATTCCACTAAAGATTTACAATAAAGTCTTTTTGAAGATTTCAATTCAATGTATTTGAAATCAGTTTACAAATTATGTGATTTTAGAATGTAACATCTTTATAAGTATGATGGTACACCTGCAGACCGCCTGGTAATCATGCATAAAAGTTTACACAAAATAACTACACAATAATGGTACAGATGAGCTTACCAACAATGACTACATAATGATGGTACATAAGAGTTTATACACCATGACTACTTAATGATGGTACACAATGACCGCATAAAGTTAGTACAAATGAGCATACACAAAATGATCACATAATGATGGTATAATAATAATAATAATAATAATAATAATAATAATAATAATAATAATAATAATAATAATAATGAATTGCATTTATACAACGCATTTTTCATTAGAATAACAACAGTATACATGAGTTTACACACAATGACCACATAATGTTGATACGGATGAGCTTACACACAATGACCACATAATGTTAGTGCCAAAGAGGTCACACACAATGGCTGCACGATGATGGTAAGAAATCACACTTCCATGTTTGTTGCTTTAGAGAAATAATTTATAAACCACAGCTCTTAGAATGCAAAAACGAAGCAAATTCCATAATTTGGAATAATTTGGAGTTCATAGAGCTGTTCGGTAGCCAGATATATACCGGCAGCGTAATGATGGAAAATTGTTAAAGACCGCTTAACGGGGTCAACTCCTGTATGTGTGTGTGTGTGTGTGTGTGAGAGAGAGAGAGAGAGAGCTCTGTCATTCAATCAATTGGGGGAAGAGAGAGCTCTGTCATTCAATCAATTGGGGGAAGAGAGAGCTCTGTCATTCAATCAATTATTCACAATAAAGCACAATAACAAAATGTTTCACTAATATTGTGAATTTAATTTATATCAGGTCTCCCCCTACCCTCCAACCCTCTCACCTCCCACATCACTGGCTTAATAACATCAGCCACTTCATGGAAAATAATTAATTAATCAGACAGAACAATCAAAACCTAGACTACAACATTTCACACAATATAGATCTAATGCGCAGAAATTCACAGATCAGAACAAGGACTGAGTTTCTACATTACATTTTTTTCCCGTTTACACTCAAACGAAAAGGGATTACAACAGATCAAGGACCATTTTTGTGCCTAGGTAAGGGGTTATCTTGCACAGTATTTGATCACGAGGAGAAAACAGTCTAATTTAACTTGTTAACATAAGCAGTTTGACGAAGCCAAACTGCCAATTTGACAAAATCTACTTTTGAAATGTAAGCACAAATATAATAGTCAAACAACCTAGAAACAGCGTAAACAGTGAGCGACCTTTTGAACGTAAACTGTCAGCAAGCAAACAGTTTTTGTTTTAGCACATATAATAGATATAACATGAATCACTGAAGCCTCTCCCCGATTGTTTTAACAACACTGCAGCGGTCTTGGTTTAGGCCTATATAAACACACAAAAAAGAAGTTTTTCGATTGCAATTTACCTTTCTTTGTCTCTTGGAAACTTGAAAAAGAACTTGCCATCACAACTTTTCTTGTATCTGGCATTACGGCAATTGATGGCTGTGCAAAAGTCACCGCCCTGTTTTACTCGGTCGCCTTTTATCTTTCTGCCACGAGCCATTTTTAGCATGTCGACAAGGGAGCGTAACTCGTATCTTCCGTCTCGCGGTTCTGGACCAAGTTCCCCCTCTTTCTATAATACGCTCTTTGGTTCAATTGTTCAAAAAGCTCAAAGTCCCGGACCATCACAAATGGCTTTTTCAAGGTTCAGATTGCACCAGATTGCACCATTTTGCATCCTTGAAAAAAAAAATTTCCGCATGCCCCCGAACCCTCCTAGAAGGCTCGGCGCTTCGCGCCTTCGCTGGATCTGTAACCCCCACACGCCCCCCCCCCCCCCTGGACTTTTCCCAGGTCCGGCCCTGATGTCAGTGAATAAAATGTGTGTGTGCCCCCCCCCCCCCTCCCAATCCTGAGCAGCTTCCGCCGCCTGTGCCAATATTTTCTTTTTCAAAACACAAAGTAGATGTAACTATTGAGTGGGATGTATCCAACGTCCACCTTGTCCTACACAATTATGATGATTATCTTGAAGGGGTTTCTTCCAATAAATGTACGATTTTTGAAGGCTGTGTCCTGTTTGTATGTTTCAGTACTGAAAATACGCATTCGGGAAACTGTGTTTTTGACACTGAGCGCCTAATAGTGGGTACCTCCGGTCACCTCAGCTTGTCAGGATGGCGAGGATACGATGGTCCTCTTTTCTGTTGCTGACAGGTAACATTTGTCTGTCTCTTTCTCCTCCATGCCATCACATTCGATCTCTCTGTCTGTTTGACAGTGTGTGTGAGTAGGGGGAGGAGGGGTGGCGGTGAGGGAGGGTAGGTTAGAATATTATATCTCAATGAAAAGACAATTATTTGTATAATAATGCTCTGTCAAAAATTCTGAATAACTTCTCCAAACGTGTGTGTGTGTGTGGGCATGTAGAAACGACGTTACTCTGACACACACATGGAACTCTACATGGTTTCTTTTGACTTTTTTTGACGGCCCCCGTTATATTGACGTCAAAATAGTGCTCCGTAGAGTTACAGCTGTTTTAGGATTAGGGTTAGGTTAAGGGTTAGGGTTAGGGTTGGGGTTTAGGGTTAGGATTAGCTTCAAAACATTGAAAATGTCAAAATAATGTCAAAGAAATGGAAAGTGTGTCAAAATAATGGTTTTTTTTTCACAACAGTCATCACAACGTCGTTTCTACAAAAATGTGTGTGTGTGTGTGTGTGTGTGTTTATCTGAAAGTCTCTCTCTCTCTCTCTCTCTCTCTCTCTCTCTCTCTCTCTCTCTCTCTCTCTCTCTCTCTCTCTCTCTCTCTTGTACAAAAGGTACAAAGTTGTCGTCAGGAAGAAGCCTGGGTTCGATGTTCAATGGCAAGAAGGAACTGAGGACGGTAGTGGCTCTTATAAATGATATCCTATCCTATCCCGTAACTTGAAATTCGCTTTGGCACAACAGATGATCGTTTAACCAGCGTACTTCACATCTTTCTCTGTCCTCAGCATCCCTCTTGGCTTCGCTCAGTCTCAAACCAGTTCATTCTCGAATGTTGTCCTCCCACCTTTTTTCTGTCTCGCTCTTCTTCTACCTCCTTGAACCGTGCATTGCAGGATGGTCTTTGCAAGGCCCGATGCTCTTATGATATGGCCATACCATCGGAGTTTCCGTTTTTTCACCACTTTGAGCATACCATCGTGTTGTCCAATGGCTGGTGTGATCGATGGTCTGTGGGACTTCGTTGTTGGTGATGTGCTGGGTATAGAAAATGGCTAGAAGTCTTCTGTAGCACCTCATCTCCATGCATTGTAATTTTCGTTGTAGATCTGCTGTGAGGGTCCATGTTTCGCAAGCGTATATGAAGATGCAGATGACAAGGGAGCGCAGCAGCCTTACCTTGGAATGTAAACTGATGGTCTTGTCTTTCCAAATGGGCACATAAATAATAATATTCTTGATCATTTCACAGAAAAAACAGCATCTGTTACACCCCGTTTGATGGTGGTGTTTTCAATCAGTAGTAGATTCAGCCCCAATGCGTGAATGCTCCTCATGAGTGTAATCTCGGATTCGATTATCCACGTAACCCGTTCAATCAGCATACAAGTCACTCAGTCTTCTTATGAAATTTTCCACTTTTATTCAGCACACATCAACATCTGCATACAATTCTCAACTCAACTCGACTCGACAACAACACAAAACAGTGCGGCACATATATAGCCTCTTTCTTCTCCCGAACACCCTGGATCAATCGCGTATGACGCAATTTAACCAATCTCTTCTAACTTCGTCATCACTGACTTACGTCATACATCTCTATACATTCCAAGAACGTTCTCAAACTTCGACATTTATCAGGAAGTTTCTATCGACAGTAAACACGCGAATCTAGAGAATTCTCTAATAATATCGATTAACAAAAATTACCAACGTTATACAAAGCTTCTTCTAACAACAACGCAAACTCAAATCAAAGGTAAATACACTCTATTATTGAATACTTTGCAAAACGAAACGGTTAGATCTATCGTGCGCGTTTCAGACATACTACCATTCGCGTTTCAACGTAACATAACCCCCCACTCAGGAAGAAATTTACCCAATTTCTTTCAACAACGTTGAAACGTAATGCACAAGCAAAGTACAGAATTAAAACTTATTTCAGACTGTCTGAATATTGTCAATGTTCTCAGTTTATGTACACAGAGTAAACGGTTTTCATCTTCAAGCCTGTATGGATATTGCCAATGTTCTCAGTTCATCCACACACAGTCCATGTTCTTTACTCACACACTCTGCTGAGAAAGTCCGCACCAACATTGTCTGATCCTTTAATAGATTCTACTCGCATGTTAAAGTTCTGCAAGTACATAGCCCATCTCATGATGCGACTGTTCACAAACTTGGCAGAGTTCAAGTAGGTTAGCGGCTTGTGATCAGTCTGTAGCACGAACTTCACTCCTTGAAGGTACAGTTAGCCGCTCTGTGGTCTGTAGCGTTGCAGGTAAAACAGCCTCTTGAATGCCCTTCCCTGGGAGGAGGCGTGGAGTCCGTGTGTCTATGGCTCGTCTGACTCCCCTGGATCTGGTTCCCATGGTTACCAGTCTTCTGAAAATGTTTCGTCGCGCTGGGTGGCCCCAGGGTCTTCCCGTGAGCGATGAGATATCTTTCAGCAGCCTCAGTCACATCTTTAAGCGTCTGCAGCTTTTGTAGTTCTAAGTGGGTCGCCAGGTCCTTGTGACAGACATTGAGAAATTGTTCCTTCACGATCAGGTCATGGAGACTGTCGTAAGACTTCCTTTCGCCAGATAATTCCACCCACTTGTGTAGATATGACGACAGGCGCTCTACAAACTGCTTTGGCGTCTCGTCTGACTTAGGCCGGCATTCACGGAAGCGTTTACGGTAGCCCTTCTCTGTAAAGTTGTAGCACTGCAATAGGGCCTCTTTCAAGACGTCGTAGTCTTTGGCATCATCGTTCGACAGTCTGGTGTAAACTTCGAGTGCTTGCTCCGTCAGAAGTGCACTAAGTCGAATTGCCCAGTCTTGAGGTTGCTAGTTAGAGCTTTCGGCAAACCTTTCAAATCTCGCCAAATAAATGTCAATCTGGTCCTTCCCGTCGACGAACGCTGGCAATTTTGGAGCCATGTGTTTGCTGATGACTTGTGGCGCATGCTGATTGTTTTGGATACGCGCCAATTCTAGCTGGTACTGAAGTCGTCTCTCTTCCATCTCTCTTTCTTCCCGGCGTCGCTGCTCTTCTGATTCTCTGTCTTCTCGGCGATGCTGTTCTTTTACTTCTCTTTCTTCTCGACGACGTTGCTCTTCTTTTTCTTGCCGCCGCTCTTCTAATTCTCTATCTTCGCGCCGACGCTGCTCTTCAAATTCTCGTTCTTGTATTCTCTCCTGGGACTTGACGTACTCCGTCAACTGTTTCCCTTTTAGATTCAGTTGAATCCCTTTCTGCCAGAAGTCAGCCATCTTGATGCTTCTGGAAAGTTCTTTCCTGGAAAGTTCTTTTTCTAGAAAGTTCTTGACTGTGCTGCACCCTTCTAGACTGTTCTAGAACAGCACGCTTTCTGCAGTAGCGCTGATGCTTGTCACTAGTCGCTTTCGTTGACGCAGGCCCCGCTGTCCTCGTCGTATGCGACGCTGCACCACGCTGGTGTTGATGTATACGCTCCTGTGCTCAAGTAGACGCGACGTCCGCTCGTCGCTCTCTCTAATACTGGCGATGTAGCTCCGAGACTGTCCCTCGACGTAGTCTTGCGGCAACCACGTAGTCCCGCTCTGTTGTTCGCTCACGAAGCAACTCTTCGGCGACTTGCCCTTGCAGTCAATCCGAATCTATCGGTGATGTAGTCCCAGTGTGTTGGCCCCTCCCGACGCAACGTTGGCGGCTACCCTCGATGACTGCTTCTCGTAACGTTGACTCGCTGTCGTGAGATGACTAGTTTTACTCTGCTTATTTTAATATTTAGCATGGTTAGTGTATGTAATATTAGAATTTCAATGTTAGGCAGCAGACGATGGAAGTAATCAAGCGTAGCAGTAGCATATTGCCGATTACACACAGTGGCTGTGGACCCTAGCTAAGGCAATGACATCATCGTAACGCCGTTAGGTAAGTCAGTTATCCGCCAATGAGAACACAGCTTAGAAGAGGCTCAACCAGGTTTGACTACTTCGAATGTAGAGAAGAACCGGCAGTCGTGTCAGAACCACGGAGCAGTACACATCTACACAGTAGTAGTACTATCTCTCCAGAAAAGACTAGGACGCAGTACTTGTGTAAATCCGAATTCACTCAAGTAGCCACTGGCCTGATATTGTCACGAAGGTAAATGAACATATTTCTGTTTCATCGTGATGTATTATATTATTGTTGAATTATGTTTGTGAAATTTGCTATGCATAGAATTGAATTGTTAGCCCAACTTTGCCGAACACGTGGCGTAGCTGACCACGAGGCAAAAAGACGACCGGCCACTGCCATCTTGAATTATGTACGGAACCACTGTTGTTTAACTTATATGTATGCTTACAGACCAGTGACTGTACAAATGAATGTGTATAATATTATTAATTCTTGATGTGTATAAGTAGCCATGTTTTACATTTATGAATGTATAGGAAATTAGAGTGGAGATTCCAGTGGACCACGGACTTAGCAGAATGTTCGTCGCTTATATATGTAGATGTGGAGCTAATCACTGAGGGCTATTACGACCTTCAGTGAGACGCTCTGCACACACCTATCATTCAAGGTTGTGCAGAATTTCGTCTCATATGTTACAGACGAACAGGCGTTCTGTAGTGAGCCCAACACAGTCTCAGACGAAACCTCGTCGACGCATCAGTTGGCTGCAACGGTATCCCCAGCATTGCGCGAGGAAAGCCAACCAGTCTACCCACAGGGAAAAACCAGAAGAAGACAACACAAGTTGTCAACAAACCGACCACAGCACAGCACGCCAGACACACAGTTAAGTTTATAGTCGTGTGTGCACAAAAAACTGAGAGCTACAGGACCACAGTAGTCCACTTCTCATGAACTATAACATCCAGTGCCCAAGGATGAACTATTAGCTGCATAGACTATCAGCGATCAAATTATTCACAGTGACTATGTAATGTTTAAGGTAGATTATACTTAGAAAATCTTGTATAGAGTAGAAGAAATAAATGTGTGATGTTTAACTGTTATCAAGTGGCTGGACTACATATGATTCATAGCCGTGTGAAAGCTAGTGTGACAGTAATCTTTTACCATTTTTCTATCTATCTCTATAACCCAGCCTTAACACAGACCGAGCTAAATAAATAAATTTATTATAGTACTCCACAGGGTGACTAACTAGCAGTTCCCATCGGATAAAGCGTGAGGTTTACATCATTCCATTGTGCAGAGCCCTAAAACCCATAGACCCACGTGACACTATAATTGGCGAGCCTAGCCAGGATCTGTGTATAATAGGAATTGGGTATAACCGGATCTAGGTACAATAAAATTAGATAACAGTAGTAGTAGTAGAATAACTTAGAATAGTTGTAGGTGTAGACAAGGACTCAGTTTTTGGTGCAATACACTTTACTTAAAAACTTTTTTGCTTCAATTATTTTTGTGCCTGTATGTTGCATTGTTCTTTTGCAGGTTTTGCTTAAATAACTGTTGTATGCCATTTGACTCTTGTTTTATTCTATTATTGATTACAAATTTTATGGTCTTTACATTGTTTTTATTGACTTGCAATATTGCTAGTGTTTTGGTATTCCACGTGATTCAGAGGTTGTTCATAGACACTTTTGACAATGTCGGACCCAGTGGCCTTGAGATTGCGCTTCAAAGAATTGGGAGAAGCTTTACACTTAGCAGGGGGAGACCTAATTGCGTATATCAATGCAGAGGTAGAGAAACAGGAGGCTAAGGCAGAGAGAGCAGCAGAGAGAGAGGCGAAGAAACTCGAAGCGGCAGAGAGAGCTGCAGAGAGAGAACAGAAAAAAGCAGAATGAGAGGCAGAGAGAGAGGCCAAGAAATTAGAAGCAGAGCAGAAGACATTAGAGCTAGAGGCAGAAAGAGAACAGAAGAAGGTAGCCTCAGAGAGAGAAGCAGAAAGTAGGAGATGGGAGTATGAGCGGGCAGAAAAAGAAAAAGAGAGGGAAGAAAAGGAAAAAGAAAGACAGCATGAGTTAGAGCTAAGAAGATTGGGATCAGGAGCTTCAAGTTCTTCCTCAACCCCTCCCCACTCAGATCAGCTAGAGGTAGCATCCAACCCTGTACAAGGAATGTCATTTCCACTGGGGACATTCAACGAAAGAGAAGAAGGTCTAGATCTCTATCTGACTAGGTTTGAGCATCTAGCAACTGAGTATAAACTAGATCCCACTCATTGGTCTTTTAAGCTTAGTCAAGGGCTTAGAGGAAAGGCTTATGACATCTACAGTAAGCTACCGACTGACAGAGTGACTGACTATCACAAAGTAAAAGAGGCACTCCTAACGGGATTCGAACTAACAGGAGAATGCTACCGGCAAAAGTTCTGCACCAATCGGAGAGTGAAAGGAGAGAGCTATGCGCAGTTCGCGGATCGGTTGTCCACAATGCTGGATAAGTGGATTAGCCAGTCAGCCACGGCTAAGACGTATGATGGACTGACAGAACTGTTAGTATGGGAACAGCTACGGGAAACCATGACCCCCGAGCTGAGAACATTCTCAGTAGAGCAGGGCGCGGAAAGACTGGAAGATCTGGTCAAGGTCGCAGATAGGTACGTGGCCGTCCACGGAGAAGCCAAGAGCTTCAGGCGAGACCTAAAGCCTAACGGGAAAGAGGCACAGAAACGAAGCCCTAACCGGGAAGAGCGCACCGCGAATAAGCCAAATAACCCCAGACCTGGGCAAAATAAAGGACCCAACACGGAATTCGGGAAAAGAGGTCCCGCAGAACAGAAACGGTATTGTTCGTTCTGCAACAGAAACAATCACTCCACCGCAGAATGTTTCAAGTTGGCCGCACAACGTAGGGAAGAGCGCGAAAGCCGGCCAGCGCACAGAATTCTAACTCAAAGCAGCGGTAACAAGCCACACCCCATCGGAGATCACCCATCGGTGACAGACACGGTCAAGGTCAACGGAAAAGAAGCGAACTGTCTGTATGACACAGGTCTATCATACGACGCGATAGTTAGCGAATCTCTGGTATCGCGCGCGGACTTGACGGACAAGACAGTCGAACTACAAGGAGCGGACTTGACGAAACCGACGACTACTTGCCCAATAGCTTGGATCGAAGTAGAGAGTAGGTACGTCACAGGACGAATCCAAGCAGCTGTTTTACAGAAACCCCTGTATGGTCTAGTGCTAGGTTGTAGGTATGTGTTCTTAGGCACGCCCCCTAAAACTGTAGAGATAGCTGCAGTGCAAACCAGGGCCCAAGCTAAAACCCAACCACCCCAGCCCGAGTTAGCTCCGAATCCAGGACTCGAAGAGATCAAAACAACACAGAAAGCGGACGCCTCGACAGCGAAGTGCTTCCAGAAGCTACCCAAGGCGCACACACCCCCGCACAAGGGAGACTTCTACATGGAAGAGGGAGTTCTACATCGACAAGGAGATGGAGATCACACCCAACTAGTACTACCAGCCACCCTTCGAGCCCAAGTACTAGAATTAGGCCACAGCATGCCACTCAGCGGACACATGGGAATTGGAGCCACAGTGCAGAGAATCAGCGCACACTACTATTGGCCAGGAATCACGGAGGATGTCAAGCGCTACGTGAAATCTTGCCACCAATGTCAACGATATTCCCCGCGACATCACACCGTACCAGTTACCTTAGGACCATCAGTAGTAGTCGGCGTGCCATTCCAGCAAGTCTCAGTAGACATAGTCGGACCACTGCCCATGACCAAGAAGAGGAACAGATTTCTACTCACACTCGTCGACGCATGTACGATGTGGTGCAAAGCAGTCCCGTTGCCAGCGATCGACACCAAGAAGATTGCAGATGCACTCATCGCCATCTTTACCAGAGTCGGATTCCCGGACAGCATTAGAACGGACAACGGATCTCAGTTCACCGGCCGCCTGATGCAAGACGTGTTCGAGTTGATACAAGTCCATCACATTCGCACACCACCATATCACCCCGCCAGCAACGGACAAGTAGAAAGACTGAATGGAACCCTTCTCACCATACTCAGGAAAGTCGCCGACGACAATCCAGAAGCGTGGGACACCTACGTGAATGCGGCACTGTTCGCATATAGAGAAACGCCCCATGCAGCCACAGGCTATACCCCGTCAACATTGCTATTCGGCAGACCTCTAGCCGGACCGCTAGAAGCCCTACGCAGAAGTTGGACGGAAGCCAAGATAGACGACACACCCAGAGGTGCCACCAAGTATGTCGCAGACCTGCAGGAAACCCTCAAAGCAACGTGGAAGAAAGCTGGTGAAGCACTGAAGAAGGCAAGAGCCCGTCAGGCGAAGTACTACAACCGCCACGCGAAGGACCGAGAACTGCAAGTCGGCGATCAAGTGCTACTCTTACTTCCAAGTGGAACCAACAAGCTGGACATCGCTTGGAGAGGACCGTACCGGGTGACTGCCAAGAAATCCAAGACAGTCTACCAAGTAGAGGTGAACGGGAGAACCCGTTACCACCACATCAATCTCCTCAAGAAATACACGGAACGACCAGCGACCCCCAGAACTCACAACTTGCTAGCCATCGCCATCGCGGAAGAAGGAGAAAGCATGGAGACGAATGCAGTAGAGTATCCCCTGCACTCCAAAGAAACCTACAAAGACGTGATACTCAACGGAGACCTAGCCGCTAAACAGCAACAGCAAGTACTACAGGTCATTCGACAACATCAGACTGTGCTCACAGACCGACCAGGGAGGACAGACCTCGTCGAAGTAACCTTAACGGTGACCGACCCAACACCCGTCCGCCAGAAGCTCTACCCGATGCCACTGTCGCAACAGCGAGCCATCAAGGAAGAGATAGACACCTTACTGGCAGCCGGAATCATCTCAGAGTCTACTTCACCCTACAGCGCAGGCACGGTATTGTTGCGAAAACCCAACGGAGAGCATCGACTGTGCATCGACTTCAGACTGCTGAATGCCGTAACGCAGTTTCAGCCAGAGCCACTCCCGGACCAGACAGACCTATTTGCCAAGCTACAGCGAGCAAAGTACTTCCCACGCATCGACCTCAGCAAAGGATACTATCAGATACCAGTACAACCACAAGTCCGAAAGTACCTAGCGTTTAGCACTATGGAAGGACACTTCGAGTTCAATGTACTTCCATTCGGACTCCACAACGCACCCAGCATCTTCAGCGCCATGATGCGGAAACTCCTGGCACCCCTGAGCAGCGAGCACCTACACTCGTTTATGGACGACATCCTCATCGCAACACCTACGTGGGAGGAACATGTCACGCTCCTACAACAACTACTCGCCCGCCTCAGAGACACGGGATTGACGGCAAGACCCACCAAATGTCAGATTGGATTCACAGAACTAGAATTTCTGGGACACACCATCAGTCAAGGAAGCCTGCGACCGGTAGAAAAGACAGTGAAACGCCTACTCGACGCTCCTAGGCCCAAGACCAAGAAGGAAGTGCAGTCATTTCTAGGACTCTGCGGCTTCTACCAGAAATTCATCCCCAACTACAACAGCATCGCCGTGCCACTGACAAATGGAACCCGGAAAATCGCCCCGGACAAAGTCGTATGGACAGCGGAATGTGAGACAGCATTCCAAACACTCAAGGACAGAATGACATCGGCGCCAGTACTCCACCTACCCGATTTGACTCAGCCATTCGTTCTTCACACCGACGCAAGCGACTTAGGCCTCGGAGCAGTACTGCTACAGCGCGACCCCAAGAATGCAGAGACGCTATTCCCTGTCGCCTACGCCAGCAGAAAATTGAGACCCGCCGAGACCCACTACGCCACGTCGGAGAAGGAATGCCTTGGACTAGTCTGGGCCATACAGAAATTCCAACTCTACCTGTATGGGACCCACTTCACAGTTCAGGTGGACTATCAACCACTATCGTTCCTGGCAGCCTCCAAGTCTTTGAACTCGCGCCTGATGCGATGGGCACTCACCCTTCAGGCATACTCATTCCAAATCGAGTACATCCCCGGCAAAGAGAACCACGGAGCCGAATATCTCAGTCGCCATCTCGTGGAGGACACAGCAGCTGTCGCCCACCCAACACAACTAAGGGCCACAGCACCAGAATTCGTCCCCGCCCAGTAAAACCCTGTCACTAGTGTCCATAGCTACCTGGCATAGCATTGCAGTGCAGGTAGAGCAACTTAACTAGTATGTAAATAGGACCCTAGGATAGCGCAGTGTTAAACTAGGCCCTGTAGTAGAAAAAGGTCGAATCCAGTAGTCATCGCCTTTTTTCAGTTGAGGGAGCCTGTTGTGAGATGACTAGTTTTTCTCTGCTTATTTTAATATTTACCATGGTTAGTCTATGTAATATTAGAATTTCAATGTTAGGCAGCAGACGATGGAAGTAATCAAGCGTAGCAGTAGCATATTGCCGATTACACACAGTGGCTGTGGACCCTAGCTAAGGCAATGACATCATCGTAACGCCGTTAGGTAAGTCGGTTATCCGCCAATGAGAACACAGCTTAGTAGAGGAACCAGGTTTGACTACTTCGAATGTAGAGAAGAACCGGCAGTCGTGTCAGAACCACGGAGCAGTACACATCTACACAGTAGTAGTACTATCTCTCCAGAAAAGACTAGGACGCAGTACTTGTGTAAATCCGAATTCACTCAAGTAGCCACTGGCCTGATATTGTCACGAAGGTAAATGAACATATTTCTGTTTCATCGTGATGTATTACATTATTGTTGAATTATGTTTGTGAAATTTGCTATGCATAAAATTGAATTGTTAGCCCAACTTTACCGAACACGTGGCGTAGCTGACCACGAGGCAAAAAGACGACCGGCCACCGCCATCTTGAATTATGTACGGAACCACTGTTGTTTAACTTATATGTATGCTTACAGACCAGTGACTGTACAAATGAATGTGTATAATATTATTAATTCTTGATGTGTATAAGTAGCCATGTTTTACATTTATGAATGTATAGGAAATTAGAGTGGAGATTCCAGTGGACCACGGACTTAGCAGAATGTTCGTCGCTTATATATGTAGATGTGGAGCTAATTACTGAGGGCTATTACGACCTTCAGTGAGACGCTCTGCACACACCTATCATTCAAGGTTGTGCAGAATTTCGTCTCATATGTTACAGACGAACAGGCGTTCTGTAGTGAGCCCAACACAGCCTCAGACGAAACCTCGTCGACGCATCAGTTGGCTGCAACGGTATCCCCAGCATTGCGCGAGGAAAGCCAACCAGTCTACCCACAGGGAAAAACCAGAAGAAGACAACACAAGTTGTCAACAAACCGACCACAGCACAGCACGCCAGACACACAGTTAAGTCTATAGTCGTGTGTGCACAAAAAACTGAGAGCTACAGGACCACAGTAGTCCACTTCTCATGAACTATAACATCCAGTGCCCAAGGATGAACTATTAGCTGCATAGACTATCAGCGATCGAATTATTCACAGTGACTATGTAACGTTTAAGGTAGATTAGTACTTAGAAAATCTTGTATAGAGTAGAAGAAATAAATGTGTGATGTTTAACTGTTATCAAGTGGCTGGACTACATATGATTCATAGCCGTGTGAAAGCTAGAGTGACAGTAATCTTTTACCATTTTTCTATCTATCTCTATTATTATTATTATTATTATTATTATTATTATTATTATTATTATTATTATTATTATTATTATTATTATTATTTATTTATTTATTTATTTTTAAGGCGCTTTCCCTCGCTGAGATCAAAGCGCACACATACACCCACACACACCATGTGTACTGCACAGACAGACACACACAAATAGCAGCAAAAAAAAAAACAAAAAAAAACCACGTTTTAATTGTAAGTGGCAGTAAAAAGGTATGTCTTCAACATTTTCTTAAAGGAGTTATAGGATGTCGCATGGCGTACATCGGCTGGGAGGCTATTCCATATCAATGGTCCTTGGAAAGAAAATGATCTCTCACCACATGATTTGTTTGTAAATGCTCGAGGTTTTAGTTTCATGGTGTCATTACTAGAGCGGAGAGATCTTGAAGGTGTGTAGATCTGGAGGAGGTCTGACAGATACCGAGGGGTGTTGTTCGATAGTGCATTGTAGCACATGCATGCAACCTTATATTGTATCCTTGCAGACACTTTGAGCCAATGGAGTTCTTTGAGAAGGGGGGTAATATGTTGGCGTCTTTGTGATCTTAAAATCAAGCGTGCTGCTGAATTTTGAACTTTTTGAAGTTTCTTTGTAAGGGAACTTGGGGCTCCCGCAAGTAGACTATTTCCGTAGTCCAATCGCGAGAGCACGAAAGAGACTACAAGAGTCTTAGTTGCATCAGTGGTGAGGTACCTGCGGATGCCTGAAATTCTACGTAGCTCATAGTTAGCTAGTTGACATACTTTAGAAACTTGTTTTTTTTCATTGACAAAGAAGAATCGAACAACACCCCCAAGTTCCTGACACACTCTGAAAACGCTATCGTATTCTCCCCAATCTGCATTTCGGTAGGGAGGTACTTTTTGGCATTATATTTTGATGCAAGAGGAATTTCTGTTTTGTCTTGATTAAGTTGAAGTTTGTTGACCATCATCCAGTCACGAACATCTGCAGTACAGTTTTGAATGCTTTTAGTTGCAATGCTCAGGTCACACAGCTTTGCAGAGGCTTTCAACTGAGTGTCATCTGCAAATGACTGCTGCTTTACATTGTGCTGGGAAATGAGGTCGGCCAGTGGCTTTATGTACAACGTGAATAGGATGGGACCCAAGACAGAACCTTGTGGAACACCATATTCAAGAGAAACAGACTCTGAGCGTAGACCACCCACTGAAACATATTGGAATCTTTCAGAAATGTAAGACCTGAACCACTGTATAGCTGTGCCTCCAACACCAAAGAATGACTGCAAACGTGCAATAAGAATCTCATGATCTATGGTGTCGAAGGCAGCGGACAAGTCTAAGAGCGCGAGGATGGACACTTTATTTTCATCAAGATCAATTAACATGTCATTCATCATGCATGTCAATGTTGTCTCAGTGCTATGACCTTGTCGATAGGCTGACTGATAGGGACTGCACAAACTGTTAGAAGCAAGGTGAGCTTGGAGTTGTTTCAAAACAACTCTTTCAAGTAACTTATTTAAGAAAGGCAGATTTGAGATTGGTCTAAAGTTCTTAAGCTCATTTGGATCAAGGTTACACTTTTTCAATAATGGTCTAACCACTGCTGTTTTAAGATCTTGCGGAACAGTGCCTGAGGATAGTGACTCATTCACAATCTCTGTAATTGCAGGCAATACAGTGTCGATGTGTTGCAAAAGGAGACTAGTAGGGAATAGGGTCACGTTCACAAGATTTGGGTGGCATTTTCTTCAAAATCTCACCGACTTCGGTCTCAGAGACTGGGGTGAAAGACAGAAATGGAATGCCCATGAATGGTTCGACTTCTGACTGTGGGCGGACAACTGCAGTACTGTCAAGGTTGTGACGAATTTTGGCAATTTTGTTTTGAAAATATTGTACAAAAGCATCAGGAAGCTTTTCAGGTTCAATGGAGGTGGGAAGGTCAGCAGGACCCGTCTTACCCGTCATTGTATTGACAATGTTAAACAACTCTTTGTGTGACTTAGCTGATGATACTTTCTCACAAAAATGATCTTGCTTTGCTCTGTCAGTGAGCACCGTGACAGCATTCTTTGCAATTTCAAAAATCTGTCTATCAACAGTTAATCTGGTCTTGAGCCATTTGCGCTCAGCTTTGCGCCTTGCGCGCCTCAGGGCTAAGAGCTCCTGAGCAATGGAGGCAAACCAGGGCGCTGACTTGTGACCATGAAGACTCCTCTGTTTTAGGGGAGCATGCTTATCAAGGAGGGAGCGCATGAACAAGTTCAGTTGCTCACAAGTAGGAAAAGGACATGTTGTAAAGAATTCGCATAAATCTGCTTTAAATTTCTTAAAGTCAATAGCCCGTAGGTTGCGGACTTGAATGTATTCTGGGACAACTTTAGGCAGAGGAATGTTAAGGGAACACAGGACGGTGGAATGGTCAGAAGTCAGCACATGAGTCACTTTTACAGCATGGATGACGTTGTCACCCTGACGGTGAACAGCCACATCAAGAGTGTGTCCACGCGCATGTGTGGGTTCAGTAACTGCCTGTACCAGGCCAAACTGTTCAAAATGTCAATGACTTTTGCGGGCAAGGCTTTCATTGGAGTGTCAAAATGTACATTAAGGTCACCTAGTATTAGGAGAGTTCCACGGAGCTGATTGCAGTACTCCAGGAAGTCAGGAAGTTGGTCTACAAAAATTTTCTCTGTCAGTTTGTTTTTTTGATTTGGGGGAGGACGGTACACACAAAGAGCTTGTACACAATGCTGAGGAAATGATACACGCATGTGTAAAATTTCCACAGAAGTATGTTCAAAATCAAATGTTGAAACAAAAGCAATGTAACGCTGCAGACAAGAACGGTACACAACAACGATGCCACCTCCACGGGTAGCGCGAGGTAAAGACTGAACAACATAGCCCTCAGGGCACAGTTCTTTACACTGAAATTCATCGCCATGGGCACGCAGCCATGTCTCTGTAAGGAACATCAAGTCAATATCATTGTCACGAATAAAATTACTTATTGCTATTCTCTTTAGACGCTGCTGGGCACTTTGCACTGACTGAGCATTGAACGTGCACACAATTAATTTTGTGTCTTTAGGTCCAGTGCCACTGTCACATGTCATTTGCGTCATGTTCAGAGCTGTGTCAATGTTCACGACACCTGAAAAGACATCTGGGGATGAAAAAGATAGGTCAGATGTACTAAATGGTAGGGGATGATCCCCTGACGTATTATCTTTACCGTTCATTAGAAGGAAATCATCACAGAGTCCAGAGGAAGATTTCGGAGTTAGCAGAGACATCACAGAGCCACCAGGAGACGGCAGAGTCAGCATGGAGCCACCATGAGATGGCAGAGGCAGTACGGAGCCACTAGGAGACGGCAGAGGCAGCACGGAGCCAACAGGAGACGGCAGAGTCAGCACGGAGCCACCATGACCCAGCCTTAACACAGACCGAGCTAAATAAATAAATTTATTATAGTACTCCACAGGGTGACTAACTAGCAGTTCCCATCGGATAAAGCGTGAGGTTTACATCATTCCATTGTGCAGAGCCCTAAAACCCATAAACCCACGTGACACTCGCTTGTTGTAGCAGTTGAACCCTTGGCTATGACGTGGATCCCGGCTTGGCCCCCAAAATGTTACACTCCGTTTGATGGTGGTGTTTTCAATCAGTAGTAGATTCAGCCCCAATGCGTGAATGCTCCTGATGAGTGTAATCTCGGATTCGATTATCCACGTAACCCGTTCAATCAGCATACAAGTCACTGAGTCTTCGTATGAAATTTTCCACTTTTATTCAGCACACATCAACATCTGCATACAATTCTCAACTCAACTCGACTCGACAACAACACAAAACAGTGCGGCACATATATAGCCTCTTTCTTCTCCCGAACACCCTGGATCAATCGCGTATGACGCAATTTAACCAATCGCTTCTAACTTCGTCATCACTGACTTACGTCATACATCTCTATACATTCCAAGAACGTTCTCAAACTTCGACATTTATCAGGAAGTTTCTATCGACAGTAAACACGCGAATCTAGAGAATTCTCTAATAATATCGATTAACAAAAATTACCAACGTTATACAAAGCTTCTTCTAACAACAACGCAAACTCAAATCAAAGGTAAATACACTCTATTATTGAATACTTTGCAAAACGAAACGATTAGATCTATCGTGCGCGTTTCAGACATACTACCATTCGCGTTTCAACGTAACAGCATCGTAAATGAAAATCAGCCTGGATTCAGAGCTAATCATTCTTGTCCTACAGCTCTTACATCTATGATAGAGCAGTGGCTAAATGATGTTAATAAAGGACATTTTTTCTGGAACATTATTTGTTGACTTCGCAAAAGCTTTTGATGTAATGGATAACGACCTTCTTCTAAGTAAACTACAATGAAACGGCATTGAGTCTAAATCTCTTGAATGTCTAAAATCGTGTATTTCTGACAGAGAACATTGTGTTTATGTAAATAACCAACAGTTACAATTTGAAATTGTAACAGCTGAAGTACCGCAAGGATCTATTTTAGGACCTTTGTTATTTTCCATTTACATAAATTATCTTTCGCTTCATATTTCTACTTCTTGTGAACTCTTCGCTGATTAAACTACATTATAATCTCTCTCTCTCTCTCTCTCTCTCTCTCTCTCTCTCTCATCATAATCATCTTCATCATATCATTATTATCATCATTATCGTCATCTTCATCACTGATATATCTTATCCTAACCTGTAACTCGAAGGTCGTTGGGGAACCACAGATGATAGTTTAACCAGCGTACTCCATCTTTCTCTGTTCTCAGTTACCCTTATGGCTTCGCTTAGTGTCAAGCCAGTCCATTCTCGAATGTTGTCCTCCCACCTCTTTTTCGGTCTCCCTCTTCTTCTGCCTCCTTGCACCGTGCCTTGCAGAACAGAATGGTCTTTGCAAGGCCCGATGCTCTGGTGACGTGGCCATACCATCAGAGTTTCCATTTCTTCACCACTGTAAGCAAGTCATCTTGTTGTCCAATGGCTAGTTTGATGGTCTGTCGGATCTCGTTGTTGGTGATGTGCTGGGTATAGGAAATGACCAGAAGTCTTCTGTAGCACCTCATCTACATGCTTTGTATTCTTCGTTGTAGATCTGCTGTGAGGGTCCATATTTCGCAAGCATATATGAAGATGGAGATGACAAGGGAGCGCAGCAGCCTTACCTTTGAATGTGGACTGATGGTCTTGTCTTCCAAATGGGCTTCTACTTTGTCAGGGCAGCAGTTGTTTGTGCGATCCTGGAGAGGACTTCCTGTCGGGACCCATTGTCTGACACAATAGCTCCTAAATATTTGAAGTTAGGCACTGTGTTGAGGGATTGGCCTTGGACTTTGATGTCCATGTTGATGCTATTGGTGTTGTTGCCATAATTTTGGTCTTCTCTGGACTTATTTCCAATCCATAGGTTCTGGAGGTGGTGTCAAGCCTCTGTACCAGCTGTTCGAGTTCTTGTTCTTCTCCAGCCAAGCCATCAATGTCATCCGCAAAACGGAGGTTGGAAATTGCTCTACCCCCGATGCTGACTGTGCCTTCGCGATCTGCAATGGCATCTGACATAATGCGCTCTAAGAAAATGTCAAAGACTGTTGGAGAGAGTAGGCATCCTTGACGCACACCGATTGTTGTTCTGAACCAGTTTTCGATGGCGCTGTTGTGGAGGACTGCACTGGTAACCTTGTCATACAGTCCTTTGATGACTTCAATAATTTTAGGGCTGATGATGTGCATTCTCATTGTTGCCCACAGAGCTGCATGCCAGACTCGGTCACTGATATAGCTGCCATCTTTTATATTTCATTGACATCGTGCTTCTATGTGGCATTGACGCAAACAACCACCACTAGTAACCCTGCTACAACAACAGCTACAGATGCTACAACATCTGCAGGTACAACTGCAGTATCTGCAGCCACAACAATATGTGCAGATACTACAACATCAACTGTTGACACAATAACAACAACAGCTGCAGATATAATTACAAAAATGGTAGATACAACTACTACAGTTGCAAGTGCAACCATAACTACAGCTGCAGAGACAACCACAACATTTGCAGATAAAACTACAACAGCTGCAGGTGCAACTACAGCTGCTGCAGATACTACTACATCAGAGGCAGATACAACTACAACATCTACAGATACAACTACAACAGTGGCAGATACAATTACAACAGTGGCAGATACAACTACAACAGTTGCAAATATATCTACAACAGTGGCAGATACAACTACAACAGTGGCACACACAACTACAACAGCTTCAGATAAAACTGTAACAGTGGCAGATACAACCACAACAGTTGCAGTCACAACTACAACAGTTGCAGATACAACTACAACAGTGGCAGATACAACTACAACAGTGGCAGATACAACTACAACAGTGGCAGATACAACTACAACGGTGGCAGATACAACCACTATAGTGGCAGATACAACTACAACAGTGGCAGATACAACTACAACATCTGAAGAGACAACTACAACAGTGGAAGAAAAAACTACAACAGTGGTAGCTACAACTACAACACTGGCAGATACAACCACAACAACTCCAGATACAACTACAACAGTGGTAGAAACAAGCACAACAGTGGCAGATACAACTACAAAAGTTGCAGATACAACTACAACAGAGGCAGATACAACTACAACAGTGGCAGATACAACTACAACAGAGGCAAATAAAACTACAACAGCTGCAGAAACAACTATAACAGTTGCAGATACAAATACTATAGCTGCAGATACAACTACAACAGCTGCAGATACAACTGCAACAGTGGCAGACACAACTACCGCAGTGGCAGATACAACTACAACTGTGGCAGATACAACTACAACAGTGGGAGATACAACCACAACAGTGGCAGATGCAACTACAACAGTGACAGATACAACTACAATAGTGGCAGATAGAACTACAGCATTAGATACAACCATAACTTCAGCTGCAGATAAAACCACAACAGTTTCCGATACAACCACAACAGTTATAGATACAACTACTTCAGCGACAGATACAACCATAACAGTTGCAGCTACAACTACAACAGTGGCAGATACAACTACAACAGAGGCAGAATCAACCACAACAGTAGATACATCCACAACAGTGGCAGTTACAACTACAACAGTTATAGATATAAATAAATCAGTGGCAGATACAACCATACCAGTTGTAGATACAACTACAACAATGGCAGATATAACTGCAACAGAGGCAGATTCAACCACAACAGTTTCAGATACAACCACAACAGTAACCGATGCAACCACAACATTTACAGATAAAACCACAACAGTTGCAGATACAACTACAACTGTGGCAGATACAACTACAACAGTGGCAGATACAACTACAACAGTGGTAGATACAACTACAACAGTGGCAGATACAACTACAACAGTGGTAGATACAACTACCACAGTGGCAGATACAACTACAACAGTGGCAGATACAACTACAACAATGGCATATACAACTGCAACAGTGACAAATACAACTACAACTGTGGCACATACAACTACAACAGCTGCAGATTCAACTACAACCGTGTCAGATACAACTACACCAGCGACAAATACAACTACAACTGTGGCACATACAACTACAAAAGTTGCAGATACAACTACAACAGCTGCAGATACTACTGCAATTTTTACAGATATAACTACAGCAGTGTCAGATAGAACTACAAAAGTGGCAGATATAACTACAACAGTGGTAGAAACAAGCACAACAGTTGCAGATACAACTACAACAGCTGCAGATACAACTACAACAGCTGCAGATACAACTACAACAGTTGCAGATACAACTACAACAGCTGCAAGTACAATCACAACAAAAGTTGTTGAAACCACTATAGAAGTCTCAGATACAATCACAGCAACTGCAGTTACAGCATCAACACCACAACATCCGCCCTTCTTTACTTACGCGGTACCTATAAAGGTCGAAAAGACAACTAAAGACAACTAAAGACAGCTAAAGACAACTAAAGACGGCTAAAGACAACTAAAGACGGCTAAAGACAAGGGCGAAAAGACAACTAAAGACAGCTAAAGACTACTAAAGACAACTAAAGACAACTGAAGACGGCTAAAGACACCAGGGGTAGAAATTTTAGAGGGTATACAAGGCTATCCTATCCTATCCTGTCCCGTAACCCGAAAGTCGTAGGGGCACCACAGTTGATCCTTTAACCAGCATACTCCATCTTTCTCTGTCCTCAGCAGCCCTTATGGTTTCGCTCAGTGTCAAACCAGTCCATTCTCGAATGTTGTCCTCCCACCTCTTTTTCGGTAAAAACTAAGGTGCCATTATAAGCTATAGGTTTGGAAATAATTTCATTCAGGTTGCCAAAAAAATAGTAGTAATTTATTAGGAATAAATTGTTGAAGTTGATTGAAGAAGAAGAAGAAGAAGATGAAGATGAAGAAGATGATTATGATGATGATTTTGATGATGATGATGATCTGTCGACGTTGAATTCTATAATTAAAAAAGAAGAAGAAAATGTAGACAGTGTTTTATGTCGTGTGTGTACGTGTGTGTGTGTGTGGGTGCGTGTGTGTGTGTGTATGTGAATTTGCTTGTGTGTGGGTGTGTATATGTGTGTGGATTTTTTTAAAATAATTATTTTGAGTAGGAATATGATTGTTCTTTTGTCTAGACCTCCTTATTTTTACTCAGTTCACACACACAAAATAAATAAATGAATAAGAACGATGGGGTGCTCAATGTCATTATGATGGCGAAGGGGTGAGAAAACCTTAAAAAAAAATATAGTTACACACAAATTCTGAAATATTTGTAAGGTTTCCGTGCACTCTAAAGCTCTCTTTGGCCCGCTGCGGTACCGGTTTTGCATACCAAGTTAACCCGTTAAAATATTCGTCTGCAAACGAGGTATACTAGCTTTGCTTCACACACAATAGCCTCAGTATCGAATCGGGCATTGCATTTTCATTAAATCCGACTACACAATCACCCAGAACAGCTTTCACTTTGTATCTAAATCAATTATCTTATATAATATACTTGAAAAATATTATTGTTATTTTTTTTAATCCGTTGTACTTTCTACGCGGCAACAAATTTCTGCCATAGCCAATGTCTTTCAAAGATGGCAGGTGTTTTGGGGCTCTTTAAGTTGTTTGTAGCCTTGTATGTAGCATGGACCCTCACAGCAGATCTCCAACGAAGAATACAAAGCATGGAGATGAGGTGCTACAGAAGACTTCTGGGCATTTCCTATACCCAACACATAACCAACGACGAATTAAGTCCGACAGACCATCACACAAGCCATTGGACAACACGATGACCTGCTCACAGTGGTGAAGAAACGGAAACTCCGATGGTATGGCCACGTCACCAGATCATCAGGCCTTGCGAAGACTATTCTGCAAGGTACAGTGCAAGGAGGTAGAAGAAGAGGGAGACCGAAAAAGAGGTGGGAGGACAACATTCGAGAATGGACTGGTTTGACACTGAGCGAAGCCATCAGGCTGCCGAGGACAGAGAAAGATGGAGTATGCTGTTTAAAGGATCAACTGTGGTGCCCCTACGACCTTCGGGTTACGGGACAGGATAGGATAGGATAGGATAGCCTTGTATACCCTCTAAAATTTCTACCCCTGGTGTCTTTAGCCGTCTTCAGTTGTCTTTAGTTGTCTTTAGTAGTCTTTAGCTGTCTTTAGTTGTCTTTAGTTGTCTTTAGTTGTCTTTTCGCCCTTGTCTTTTGACGTCTTTAGTTGTCTTTAGCCGTCTTTAGTTGTCTTTAGCCGTCTTTAGTTGTCTTTAGTAGTCTTTAACTGTCTTTAGTTGTCTTTTCGACCTTTATAGGTACCCTTCTTACGGCCTTTACAGCCAACACTACGACCGTACCTTTCAGCACTGCGAACATACCTGTCAGCACTATGAACGTACCTTTCAGCACTGCGGCCATACCTGTCAGCCCTACGACCACACCTGGCACCCCTACCACTGTAGTCCAATCCAACAGGCTTTTTGAAAGTAAGTATATCCTATAAAAATGATATGTATTCTAATTTACTCTTTACAGTTGTGTTTACAACTGAAGAAAAGTCCCACGGAATCGAAGGGGTATGAATATGTTTATTTTAACTTTTTAAAGCGAACTATTTTTTGATGTGAATGCATTGGGGAACCCCCATTTTTACCGCCCAGATATTGTTCCGCATGACGTCAGGAATCTACAGCCAAGTGATGAAATGTGCGTAGGTGACAATGTCAATGGCATTGTTTATACACAGGCTTGGAAGTCTCGTCTCTCGTAGGCCTCAATTACATACTATACATACTATACCACGTACGTATGTAGGAGGGGAAAGAAAAGACTTCAGAGCCTGTGGTTGATAAATGCATGTAGTATTGGTCATCTTATGGCTGATGCAGGCTTGCAGGAGGCATGGTGGCCGAATGGTTAGAGCGTTGGCTTGCGGATCGGAAGGTCCCGGGTTTGAGCCCAGGCTGGGCATTGTGTTGTGTCCCTGGGAAAGACACTTTACTCTCGTTTCCTACTCCTTCGGATGAGAGTATAAACCGAGGTCTAGTCTGTGTCGCATACATTACATCATAACGGACTTTAAAGATCCTGACGCTCATGTCCTAGACGGGTGAGCGCCGGTAACAAGAACACACCCAGCATGCACCTTGGTAAAAAAAAGTGCCATAATGATCAACACGATTGATTGTGGGCATATACGGCAAGACAAGACAATAGAGGCAGTTTGTGCATCAAATTCTGCAGTTCACATCATTGCTGGAAAGGCTTATTCTAGGGCAATTAGAGCACATTTTCTTGTCGAAGCAGCATTGAGTGTAATATTTGTAAGCACTTCTTTCAACAAGTCATGGCTGTTGCTCCATCCTGACACTTTGTCCAATGATTACAATCCTAGGAAGGAAAACTGTGATTGTCAAGAAGAAGAGTCACTTCTACATAATCCTGCAGATCTTGACATAACAGAGTCTGTTGGCAATGATGACTTTGATTAGGCTCTTTTTGAATCACTGATGCGGGGCAAAACAACAGCAAGAGATGCTGCAATGCATCCTGTATTAGGACGCATTAAAGCAACGTTGGAAGATTTCAAACGACAATGTTCAAGTAGAACGAGCAAGCTATGGATTCAATAAATGGTACACCTCCTTCACACAGCAATATAGGCTGAGAGAACTGGAGACTTCAAGCTCCATCTATCTGCTGTTGCCAAAATGTTGCCCTATTTTGCTGCTTCAGGGCACAACCTCTACACCAAGTCGGCCAGGCTGTACTTACAGCAAATGATGGAGTTGAACAAAACCTACCCAAAAGTCTATCACGATTTCATGGCAGGACATCACGTGAAAAGGAGAAGCGATCGCTATAGGGCTGGTCTGTCGTGTGATCTGGTGATTGAGCAAACTTTGATGAGGACGCTGACGTCAAATGGTGGCCTAACTAAAGGGCGCGGAATGGGTGAACGACAAAGGCTTGTTTGGCTTCCCTCTATGCCTGCTTGTGCAACAGCAAACCAATGGATGCAATCCTTGACGCAAACAGAGTTCACAACAAGTGAACAGCACAAAGATTCTTCTGAAATAAGGCAAGAGAAGGACCACAAAGAAACTTTGACAGTCATCAACTATGTTTCATCAAAAAATCCGTTTTGCGCTGACATGAGTCTTAGGTCTATTGCTACTGGCCAAGCAGCTGACTCATCTGTCAATGCTGACCAAGCTGTTGAAATTGGTCAGCTCATTCTCCAAGGGATGACGGGTCAATCTCCAGCTGACGTGACGTTCAAGAAAAGCAATCAAGCAGTCACAATGGCGACAAAAACTGGAGTGACTATTGGCCAGGAAATGGTGCAAGTGGATCCGCAGTTATTGTTTCAAAGGTTGGTGCAAGTCGCTGGGAATGATACAAACAGGCTCGAAGAAATGTTTTACTATGGACTGGCCAATGTACCTGCCTCCTTGTTTGATGCGACAGGATTCCCCAGAAAAGCCAACTAACATACTCTTGCAGGATTTCTCTGGTCTGCTGTCAATGAAACTGCATCCTTGCCAAGAGAAAATGTGAAATACATTCTCGATGGTGGATCCCTTTTGCATCGCCTTCCATGGCCTAAAAGATCTAGCAGAGATGTATGTCAGCTTTGTTGCTAGGAAACATACACTAGCTACAATCATTTTCGGTGGCTATGTTGATGGCCCAAGTACCAAAGATGTTGCCCATCTTCGAAGAAGCAAAGGCATGGTTGGGAGACATGTAGCCTTTGATCCTAACATGATCCTCTGCGAGACGAAGGAAATATTCTTGGCCAACTGCGAAAACAAACCGGAACAACAGTCTGTAATAACATTCTTTTTGCCCATGCATTCTGTGGATACGACACGACATCTCATCCCTTCAACATCTCAAAATCACTCACAGTCAAGAAGCTTGATTCAGGAGAGCTCTTGGATGAGGCTAGAGTATTCAATGATAAGATGTCAAGTCATGATGCTGTTGCAGCGGCTGGTGAGAGGGTATTTGTTCACCTGTACAGTGAAAAACGTTCTGATACCTTGACCAAACTGTGGTTTGTCAAATATGAGCAAAAAGTGTCTGCAAGCCATACACAAATCCAAGCTAAAGTGCTCCCCCAACAGCAGCAGCTGAAATCCATGCCTACAGAACATTCTACCAAGTCCAGGAGTAGCTGAGTCTAGACAGAGACCATGGTCTATCACCAATGGATTGGGAATGGAAGTTACAGGAGGGTGGGCTACTTCCAATCATAACTAATAAGCCAGCTTCTCCATAGGATATTTTGAATGTTATCTGCTGCTGCTGCTAGAAAGACTGCTCAACTGGCAAATGCAGATGCAGAAAGCACGGACTTACGTGCACCATAGCTTGTGGAGAATGCCGTGGAGTCAGCTGCACAAACTCTGTGGTTCAGCTGGATGACGAGTCGGATTCTGAGAGCGACTAAGGTAGACCACTTCTATATTCTACTGGAAAACTAATCAATTTCCTGGGTTTTTCTTTATTTCGTGTGTCTTCCTTTTAACTAATCTTTTTTCTCTTGTGAATTAAATAGAAGTCGACTTTTACAATCGAGATCAAGATTTGTAAGATCATCGGAATTTCGCATTTATACCCCTATGTTAATTAAATTTTAATCCACAGTCAGAACTAAAACTGACACAGAAAGCGTTGAAACAGATTTTCGGACTGTATATGTTAAGAGCTTTCATTTGACATGCAACATGATATGGTTTTGAATTAAATGTTTATTTCAAGTAATCTCCATTTGACGTTTTGAAGTGTGAAAAAACATAAGCACCAAAAATCATGTTTCAGACCCCTTTTTTTTACTGGGACTTTTTATAGGTATTTCCTCATTGCTTAAAGAATATTTTTTACTGCATAGCATTTTTATAGGAATTAGTTGCTTATTTGGCTATTTATTTCATTACTGGGACTGGACTACTGTTGTTACCACCACAACCAGCCTCACGACAACAGGGCCGGATCAAGGTAAGTAGAAGGGGGGGGGGGGGGGGGTTCCAAGTGATGGTATTGGGCCGGACGGAAGGTGGGAAAATTTTGCTATGTTCGTAAATTGCACACATTCTGGTTGGTTGGTTGGTTTTTGAGTTTAATGTCCCATATTGGCTGGTCATCTAATAAATAAACTAATTAAGAGCTTAAAAAAACTACATATTTATATTTTTTTTTCTTTCTGAGGTACATCGGATGGCCAGGGGAGGGGTTCCGCAACCCAGGAACAACTATCGGCCCAGATCTGGCCCTGGATAACCCCAGCGACGGCGGCGCCAGCATCTGGTAAGAGTTATTGTTGTTGTTGCTGGTTTTGTTTGGTTGTTTGCTGTTGTTGTTGTTGTTGTTGTCTTTTAGAAGAAAATGTTGTGTGTGTAGTAGAATAGCAAAATAGCAGAGTTTTCTTTTCAAATAAATGTATTAATTTTCTTTTGACTTAAGCAACTCCTGGTTAGAACTGCAGATTGGCGCAAATTAGAGCTAGCCTTGAGCTGAAAACGCGCTCAATGAGAACGAATAAATAAATAAATAAAATAATAAATAAATAAATAAAAATATTATTGATTACAGGTTTAGATTTCAAACTTAAATTCATTCTCTGTATTGTTTTATACTTTATGTTTTTCTGCTCGTTTAGTCTTATTGGTGCTGTTCTTGTCTATGTTTCAGTTCCGTTTCCAATGCAAAGAGGTAATGTATTTAATATTTATTTCATCTATATATATAAATTGCTTAGCCAGAAGTCCTTCTTCGCCACTACTATAAAGTTTGTCTCCTATGGACGCTGATCTGGGCAGGTGCTGGAGGCCGCCGATCGGCCTGCTGTGTGCTCAAAACCCACCAAATCGTTATAGCCGACATTTCCTTACCGAACATGTAACCGTTTTTGAGATAAATAAATAAACAAAATGTCCACAAACTGCAATAGCCTCATTCCGCGCGCTTCCATTAAAAATCAAATTGAGGTTTCAGATTGTTTTCCCATATAGACCAAAAAATTTATTGTTATTGTACGAAGCATTGATAGCTCAGTTGGTAACACTTTCGCCTACCGTTTAGGGCGACCTAAGTTCGAATCCGATGCGGGCCATATTTTTTTTAATGTTTTTTTTCCCACTACAATATGGATATTTTTCTTTTTAATTTAGGCTTATTATTATTATTATTATTATTATTATTATTATTATTATTATTATTATTATTATTATTATTATTATTATTTATATTATTTATAATATTATATCTTATATCAAATTTTCTTTTAAAACCTTAGTGTTTATGATTTCTATTTGTATTATTCTATATTCAATATTATTATTATTATTATTATTATTATTATTATTATTATTATTATTATTATTATTATTATTATTATTACCAAGGATCGGGAAGGGGTGGTACGTTATTATTATTCTTATTTTTATTATTATTATTATTATTATTATTATTATTATTATTATTATTATTATTATTATTATTATTATTTGTATTATTATTATTATTATTATTATTATTATTATTATTATTATTATTATTATTATTATTATTATTTATAAACTAATAATAATAATTATTATTATTATAATTATAATATCTTATATCAAATTTTATTTTAAAACCTTGGTGTTTTTTATGATTTCTATTTGTATTATTCAATATTATTATTATTATTATTATTATTATTATTATTATTATTATTATTATTATTATTATTATTATTATTATTATAATCCGAAAAGGCATGCGCAGAGCAAAGGAGAACTGGATAGAAGATCAATGCCAGGAAATAGAGAACAATCTGAACAAGAACAACAGCAAGAAGGCCTACCAGACTGTGAAGCGGCTGACAAGTGTTAAACAGCCCAAAGTCTCCACTATCCAAAGCAAGTCTGGCATTTGCCTTACAGAAGAACAAGAAGTCTTGGACAGATGGACAGAGTACTGCTCTGACCTTTACAACCATACACCAAATGGAGACCCATCAGTTCTAGCATGTCCCGAGAGCAGAGAAGAAGAAGAAATCCTCCCAATTATCCGGGAAGAAGTTGAGGCAGCAGTGCAATCGCTGAAGAAAGGGAAGTCAGCGGGAGTGGACAACATACCAGCGGAACTGCTACAAGCAGGAGGAGAAGCGATGACTGATGCTCTCACCACTATCTGTAACAAGATCTGGCAGAGTGGGGAATGGCCTACACCATGGACCCAGTCGCTTGTCATCACTCTTCCTAAAAAAGGTAACCTTCAGGAGTGTGAAAACTACCGCACCATCAGCCTCATCAGCCATCCCAGCAAGGTCCTCCTGAAAATAATACTCAACAGGTTGAAACCACAAGCTGAACAAATCATAGCTGAAGAACAAGCAGGATTCATGGCAGGGCGAAGTACCACTGAACAGATTTTCAACCTCAGAATAATCTGTGAGAAATACCTACAGCACCAACAACATCTATATCATGTGTTCCTAGACTTCAAGAAGGCATTTGACCGAGTCTGGCATGCAGCTCTATGGGCAACCATGAAAGTGTACAACATCAGCCCTAAAATCATAGAAGTCATCAAAAGCCTGTATGACAAGGCTACCAGTGCAGTCCTCCATAACAGCGTCATCGGGAACTGGTTCAGAACAACAATCGGTGTGCGTCAAGGATGCCTACTCTCTCCAACACTCTTCAACATCTTCATAGAGCGCATCATGTCAGATGCTCTTGCAGATCACGAAGGCACAGTCAGCATAGGGGGCAGAGCAATCTCCAATCTTCGTTTTGCGGATGATATTGATGGACTGGCTGGAGAGGAACAAGAACTTGAACAGCTTGTACAGAGGCTTGACACCACCTCCAGAGCTTATGGAATGGAAATAAGTGCAGAGAAGACCAAAATGATGACCAACAACACCAATGGCATCAACACGGACATCAAAGTACAAGGCCTATCCCTCAACACAGTGCACAGCTTCAAATATTTAGGAGCCATTGTGTCAGACAATGGGTCTCGACAGGAAGTCCTCTCCAGGATCGCACAAACAACTGCTGCCCTGACAAGGTTGAAGCCCATTTGGAAAGACAGAACCATCAGTCTACATTCCAAAGTAAGACTGCTGCGATCTCTGGTCATCTCCATCTTCCTATATGCTTGCGAAGCATGGACCCTCACAGCAGATCTCCAACGAAGAATACAAAGCATGGAGATGAGGTGCTACAGAAGACTTCTGTGCATTTCCTATACCCAACACATCACCAACGTTGAAGTCCGACAGACCATCACACAAGCCATTGGACAACACGATGACCTGCTCACAGTGGTGAAGAAACGGAAACTCCGATGGTATGGCCACGTCACCAGATCATCAGGCCTTGCAAAGACCATTCTGCAAGGCACAGTGCAAGGAGGTAGAAGAAGGGGGAGACCGAAAAAGAGGTGGGAGGACAACATTCGAGAATGGACTGGTTTGACACTGAGCGAAGCCATGAGGGCTGCTGAGGACAGAGAAAGATGGAATATGCTGGTTAAGCGATCATCTGTGGTGCCCCTACGACCTTCGGGTTATGGGACAGGATAGGATAGGATAGGATTATTATTATTATTATTATCAAGGATCGGGATGGGGTGGTACGTGTAGGTAAAAGGGGGCTACGGGTAGGTTTAAAGGGGCATGGGTAGGGTAGGCATAACGGGGATACGGGTATATATAAGGGGGTATGGTGATGGTCGATTCCTTTCATCCATACCTGCGAAACGATCAACGGGGAAGTATCAAGGAGGGTACAGGTAGGTTACAAGGGGGGTACGAAAGGTATCAAGGGGTTATGGGGAGGTATCAAGTGGGTTCGGGGAGGTATCAAGGGGGTATGATGAGGCATCATGGGGGGGGGGCGGGGAGATATCAGAGGGGAGGGGGGGTATGGTGAGGTATCAAGGGGGATATGGGGAGGTATCATCGTCCAAATGAAACTCGCAGACAACAGTTGTCTCTCTGTCTACATTTTAAACAGCAACCTGTGTACCCTACAAAAACCACTAGTGTTATATAAAAGTTTAACAAAATGGTAGGCTGCTAGCAGAATAATGCAAAACAGCAATACGATCACACATTTTCAAATAACCGTCACCGCCTGTGAGTTTTGTTCATGTAAACTTATAATACTTAAATTGGATTTTATTATCTTTTTAGTTTTGGAATTGTGGATAGACTGTATCCAATACCATTATTGAAGGGAGGCAGGAAACCGGGTCACCCGTCGGAGAAACCCCTCGGTGCCTTGACAAATCTCGTGCCTAAGTCACGTACGTTCGTCACACGCGGGGTTGGAAGCCCGCGACCTTCGGCATAGGAAACAACTCACTACCAACTATGCTACTAAGCCACCCCATATTGGTAATCAGTTTTAAAACACAAATTGTTGAGTGAAAAGCTGAATCGAAACCACGTCGCCAGTGACTCCAGCTAGCATCCATGGACAATAGAGTCTCCCCGACAAGGAGTTTTGAAGCGAAGATCGTACCCAGGCAAAAGGTATTCCCTACCGCTGCAAGGCTGTGTTACGTAATGAGTCACTGAGCTACTGCCAAAGCCAACCAGAACATTTTTCTTTCTTTCGCCGCATAAGGGTTTAATTTCCTTGTTTAGTTCTGGTATGAAGTGAACCTCTCACCTTTTGTACGTGTAAATTGTGGCATTTTGTATTGAGATCACAAAGAGTGAATGTGTGTGTCAAACTCTCCATGAGCAGTTCAATGGACTGACTGTGACGCCGCCCCCTCTACAAATCCTTTTAACATTTACAATGAGTGTTGCCGCACTGAAAAAAGAAAAAGCTTATAACAAAAAAGTAACTATTTCCAATGTATAGTTATTTTTACATGAGTACATTCCCTCATTGTTGTGCCTATTAATAGCAACAGCCGTGGGCTAATCAGCCCACATTCTGAAGCTAAAAATAGCATCTACTGAAGCTCGTAGGAGATAGAACCCGTGAAAACGATTGCAAGCTAAGGTTTTTCCTTTCAAGTTGCTACCCCAGACACCAAAGACGTACACTTCAAACTGCGTGGTGTGTTCAGAAATACGTGAAAACGATTCTAAGCTAAGGTTTTCCTTTCAAGTTGTTATCCCAGACACCAAAGACGTACACTTCAAACTGCGTGGTGTATTCAGAAATACGTGAAAACGATTGTAAGCTAAGTTTTTCTTTTCAAGTTGCAACCCCAGACACCAAAGACGCACACTTCAAACTGCGTGGTGTATTCAGAAATACGTCAAAAAGATTGTAAGCTAAGGTTTTTCCTTACAAGTTGCTACCCCAGACACCACAGACGCACACTTCAAGCCACGTGGTGTATTCAGAAACAGGGCCAAAGGTCGCCGTTAAAAACAGAACCGAAATTGAAAACTCAAAATGTAGCGGTTGGTTTGAGCAACGGAAGCCCACTACCAGAAAATGGGATAACAGTGACGATGGTAGTAGTAATCCCACATAAATACGCACAGCCCAATCTGTAGACAAACACAGTCTCAACAGCTTGTCTACGAAACTTAAATACTACATAGCAGAATACGCCTTCAGCCGTCCGCCATCTTGACCTGGTTATACATGCATCTCAATAATGCAATACAACTCCTAATTCCATAATTTACATCTCTTCCATAAAACATAATTGTTTATATAAATATATATTGTTATTACAAGTGCACCTCCAGTCGCACAATCCCGATTCATCTCATCCTCATCACCATCTTCATCACCCCTTTCCACGTTATAATACATCATCTCCCTCCATTCACAATTATCTCTATCATACTATAATACAACACGCTTCCCTCATATTCATCACCTTCATCACCCCTCTCCAACATAGTACATTGTCTTCCTTTCTTCGCATTCATCACCCCCCTCTCTCTCTCTCTCTTTAACATGCCTTTTTGGCAACAACATCAACAACATTTCCCGTTTACACATACAACAAGAAAATCATATGAAAATCATATAAAATCAATAAATCACTATTTATCAAAATACACCCCTTTCTCCCTCATTCACCAGCATTCAATCACGTACGCAGACTCGAAATGCATCAGCCACTAAGGAAATTAATTGTAGGTTTCACACTCACCTTTTTAGGTCCTCGGCTTGTGACACATATACATACACAATACAAAACGGCACACCACAATACAGCACCACACTTGTTAGTTGAGAGTATCAAGTTCGTTACTCGGCTATTGCTGTGCAATTACTGGAGCATCTCAGTATCGACGAAATACTGAGCCTTGGACGGTGCCTAAGCATAGGCCACACGACCTTAGAAAGCAGCCCTACACTTATTCTCACTGAATATAATGGCGGCTAGAATTCTTCCATTAACAACTTTTGGTCATTCCTGTCCCTACACGGGCACAGGACCTTGGGTGGTTCGAAGCAACGTAACCCTACCCTTCCAAAAGGACCTAATTCTAAGCTGACACACATTCAAAAGTCACTTCTGCCCAAAAGAATGACTGCTCGCAGAAAGCTCTACATTGACTCTGCCCACTAAAACACATACCAGCACACAGGACAACATCGAGTCGAGCTCTGTAACCCAGTTCCTTACCTAATGCACTACGCTCTTTGCGTTAAACACGTGAAACCACGCATACTTTAATCTTTCATGCGCAATAATAGAAATCTGCCGATTTACTTATGTACACTGTATATTAGAGATGTGCAACTCTGCACGAAATATAGCCATCTCTAGCACGGGTTGAAAACTCGTGTCGCGCATATGGTAAAACTGATGTAAAAACAAAGCCCACTTTACTATGGTAACATTGATGTAAAAACAACGGAAGCCTACTTTACTATGGTAACACTGATGTAAAAACAACGGAAGCCCACTTTACTATGGTAACACTGATGTAAAAATAACGGAAGCTTACTTTACTATGGTAAAACTGATGTAAAAACAAAGCCCACTTTACTATGGTAACACTGATGTAAAAACAACGGAAGCCCACTTTACTATGGTAACACTGATGTAAAAACAAAGCCCACTTTACTATGGTAAAACTAATGTAAAAACAAAGCCAATGTTAGGGTAAACCCCTTTTTGGCAAAATTAAACAAAACTCTGGAATTGGGATCATTTGTAATAAATGATGCAGCAACAAGGCAAGGCAGTTGAGCTCAGTTCAGTTCTGTTCAGTTCAGACCTCTGACTGCTAGCAGAGGGGTCTCTGACACAGTCAAAGAGCGTCACTTCAGACTACAGGAACAAGATTGTTTTCCTGAGGCTAATCCACACCAACGCAAAGAGCTATAGTGGGCACGCCCCTCTGCGTTTATTTCTGCCGTGATTTGACAAAACCGAGTAAGTCCACCTAAGGTCGAAAATGAGTTTTTTGCGCCATCAAACTTGCAAGAGAATGACGCATCTTACCTGTAAAAATCAAATCCGAACTATGTTTAGATTTGGAGATATCATAGAGTAAGTCCTTGTTAAAAAACATTTAAGTGGGGGAATAAACTAACAAAACCAAGCAAGTCCACTGCGATTTTGTTTCGGCGATCCTCTGGCTGATGCTCGAGTTGGCATGATGACGTCATCTTCTATAATAAACTGACAAAAAAAAGTAAGTCCTCCCGACCAATGAGAAAGTGCCTTACGA
This sequence comes from Oncomelania hupensis, assembly GCA_036898135.1. NCBI lineage: Eukaryota > Metazoa > Mollusca > Gastropoda > Littorinimorpha > Pomatiopsidae > Oncomelania > Oncomelania hupensis. The sequence continues at coordinate 17,541,176 of CM072525.1, read as the reverse complement.
TGAAGTGGACCAGTGAGAATCCATGTTATTGCTGCTGTGCAATATTATTTTCCTGTGAAAAAGATGACGACATTTCAGTCAGCAAATGACGTGTTCGGCTTTTTGAAAAAGAGTTTTCTTCATGTACTTTCCTGCCCACCATGAAGGATCCTGTGGCTCTTCCGCCTATGCGGCAACTTCCACGAGGTGTGGAAACAAACAAACTATCCTATCCTACCCTACCCTGTCCCGTAACCCTGAGGTCGTAGGGGCACCACAGATGATCGTTTAACCAACATACTCCATCTTTCCCTGTCCTCAGCAGCCCTGATGGCTTCGCTCAGTATCAAACCAGTCCATTCTCGAATGTTGTCCTCCCACCTCTTTTTCGGTCTCTCTCTTCTTCTACCTCCTTGCACTGTGCCTTGCAGAATAGTCTTTGCAAGGTCTGATGATCTGGTGGCGTGGCCATACCATCGGAGTTTCCGTTTCTTCACCACTGTGACCAGGTCATCGTGTTGTCCAATAGCTTGTGTGATGGTCTGTCGGACTTCGTCGTTGGTGATGTGTTGGGTATAGGAAAAGCCCAGAAGTCTTCTGTATCACCTCATCTCCATGCTTTGTATTCTTGGCTGGAGATCTGCTGTGAGGGTCAATGCTTCGCAAGCATATAGGAAGATGGAGATGACAAGGGAGCGCAGCAGTCTTACTTTGGAATGTAGACTGATGGTCCTGTCTTTCCAAATGGCTTAAACCTTGTCAGTGCAGCAGTTGTTTGTGCAAACCTGGAGAGGACTTTCTGTCGGGACCCATTGTCTGATACAATGGCTCCTAAATATTTGAAGCTATGCACTGTGTTGATGGATTGACCTTGGACTTTGATGTCCGTGTTGATGCCATTGGTGTTGTTGGTCATCATTTTGGTCTTCTGTGCACTTATTTCCATTCCATAGGCTTTGGAGGTGTTGTCAAGCCTCTGTACCAGCTGTTCAAATTCTTGTTCCTCTCCAGCCAATCCATCAATGTCATCCGCAAAACGAAGATTGGAGATTGCTCTACCCCCTATGCTGACTGTGCCTTCGTGATCTGCAAGAGCATCTGACATGATGCGCTCTAGGAAGATGTTGAAGGGTGTTGGAGAGAGTAGGCATCCTTGACGCACACCGATTGTTGTTCTGAACCAGTTTCCGATGGCGCTGTTGTGGAGGACTGCACTCGTAGCCTTGTCATACAGGCGTTTGATGGCTTCAATAATTGTAGGGCTAATATTGTATACTTTCATTGTTGCCCATAGAGCTACATGCCAGACTCAGTCAAACGTTTTCTTGAAGTCTATGAACACATGATATAGATGTTGTTGGTGCTGTAGGTATTTCTCACAGATTATTCTGAGGTTGAAAATCTGTTCAGTGGTACTTCGCCCTGCCCTGAATCCTGCTTGTTCTTCAGCTATGATTTGTTCAGCTTGGGGTTTCAACCTGTTGAGTATTATTTTCAGGAGGACCTTGCTGGGATGGCTGATGAGGCTGACGGTGCGGTAATTTTCACACTCCTGAAGGTTACCTTTTTTTGAGAAGAGTGATGACAAGCGACTGGGCCCATGGTATAGGCCACTCTTCACTCTGCCAGATCTTGTTACAGATAATAGTGAGGGCATCAATCATCGCTTCTCCTCCTGCTTGTAGCAGTTCCGCGGGTATGTTGTTCACTCCCGCTGACTTACTTTTCTTTAGCGATAGCACTGCTGCCTCAACTTCTTCCCGGAGAATTGGGAGGATTTGTTCTTCTCTGTTCTCGGGACATGCTAGAACTGATGGGTCTCCATTTGGTGTATGGTTGTAAAGGTCAGAGCAGTACTCTGTCCATCTGTCCAAGACTTCTTGTTCTTCTGTAAGGCATATGCCAGACTTGCTTTGGATCGTGGAGACTTTGGGCTGTTTGACATTCGTCAGCCGCTTTACAGTCTGGTAGGCCTTCTTGCTGTTGTTTTTGTTCAGACTGTTCTCAATTTCCTGGCATTGATCTTCTATCCAGTTCTCCTTTGCTGTGCGCATGCCTTTTCGGGTGTCATTGTTGATTTTTCGGTAGACATCAGCTCACTGTGAGGTGTTCTTTTTTTGTCTTTTTTTCCTTTTTTATCTCTCTTCGCTTATCACACACATCCAAAAGTTCAGGTGTGATCCACGGCTTCTTCTTTGGTCGGTGCTTGCCAAGGATCTCAGTGGCGGCATCTATCACGGCTGAGTTGAAGGTGGTGGTCATGGTGTTGACATCTATTTCACCAGCCCCCAAAATGAGCAGTGGTGCAAATTTCCCTCCAATTGTGGCCTGAAATAGTTCTGCCACCTCCGGGTCTTGCAGTTTGTCCAGGTCGAACTTCAGTCTAGTGCACTTTGCTGTATTTACTCTCTTCAAGTGGAGCCGGAAAGACATCATCAAGAGATCGTGGTCACTTCCGATGTCTGCTCCTGGAAAAGTGCGTGTCCTGCCAATGTTGATGCTTAATCTGAAGCGTTTCTTGACCATGATGTAGTCTATTTGGTTGTGATGCTCCCCGCCGGGAATGTGCCATGTCCATCGTATGGAGTTTTTGTGGAGACCAAGCTTGTTTGCCAGTACCAGATTGTTGTGTCTGGCAAGCTCCAAGAATCTCAGATCCCTGTCATTTGTCTCGTTGTTGCAGTGGGGTGCACACGTGTCTCCCCAGTTGTGGTGCGCATCTTGGCCAACCTTGGCATTCCAGTCGCCTTGCACTATGACTATATCCTTCTTCGGCACTTGGTCAAGGACCGCCTGTAGATTTTCATAAAATCCTCCACTTCGCTGTCGTCATAGTCTGATGTTGGGGCATAGGCCTGGATGATGGTGATGTTGAAAGGGGCTGCTCTCAGGGGGATGGTAATGAGTCTACTGGAGACTGGGCGGCAACCCATGACAGTGGCTAGAATGTTCTTGTTGACCAAGAATCCAACGCCGTGTTCGTTCCTTTAATTTCTAACGCTGAAATAGAGCTTGTGGCCTTTGTCGGTCGTTGTTTCACCTAGGCCTTTCCAGCGCAGTTCGCTGATGCCTAGAACGTTCCATCGATAGTGGTCCAACTCGTGGACCAGTTCTTCTAATTTTCCTTCCGCAGTTAGGGTCCTGACATTCCAGGTTCCTATGACGATGTTGTTTCTCGTGCGGATCTTGCTAAATTGTCCATCAGTAGCATACTTAACACCTCCGTCCTGGTTGCCAACGGAAGGCGCGGTCCTTGAGCCGGGCGACGACCGATCCGGTATGGAATTAGTGGATAGTGTCATCATGTAGTGTGTCTTGGGCAAAAAAAGACTTGACGGTGCCCATTCCTCTCCAGGCTGTTGGCCACAGCCGAAATCGACGAATACAGTGTGGCTCGCCTTGGCCTTGAGCACGTGGTCGTTGAACCTTTAGTAACGTGAGGTTCCTCGTCCTGGCAGGTGACTTCTGTGTAGAAGACTTTCGCCCAGTGATGCCGTGTTAACATTACCCTGTTAGTCGCCTCTTTCGACACGCCGGGAAACGTTGGGTCTATTCTATTCTGTGCTCGAACCCACAAACAAACAGCAACAAATATATTACAGACACACAACAAGGGCAACAAAATACAAGACATACACGTGGTGTAAAGGCAGGAAGATCGCTACAATAGGAAACTGAAAGGAAAATAGTTTTGTATTTTTAAAATTAAATTGGCTGCATCTAATATTATTTTGAAGGGAGGGAGGAAACCGGAGTACCCGGAGAGAACCCTCGGTGACCCGTAAAGTCTCATAAGAATCCTAAAGTTTTGCCTCGTGCGGAGCTCGAACCCGCGACCATCGGCATTGAACACCGGCGCCTACCCACTGCGCTACGGGCTACCCCATAACCATGACTCCTGCATACCAACCGAGGAATATTAAGTGAAGAATGGCTAAAAACAATAACAAACACGCACACACATACATACACTTTAACTGCCGCACCCACATTTTACAAAACCGAACTTATGTGACTCATCTCGTCAGACTTTTTAACAAAGAAATGGGACTTACTTGGTTTGATGAATTTTGAAAACAAGGATTTACTTAATAATAAACTGACAAAACCAAGCGGATTTGACTTACTTGTTTTTGTGAATTTTTTTAACAAGGATTTAATTCAATAATAAACTGACAAAACCAAGTGGGTGACTTGCTTGGTTTTGTCATGTTCTCAACAAAGACCTATCTCAAGAATAATCTGACAAAACAAAGCAAGTCCACAAATAGTCTTAAAACATCAAATCTATCAAACATTTCTTTAACATTCAAGGTATGCACTCTTAAATCGAGGAATTGCATTATAATATGCCCTTAAACTTCCAGAAACGATCGCGTAATATAGCGCAACACAAAACGTCGATTTTCTCGAAAGTAGGTTTTGTGGACTTGCTCGGTTTTGTCAGTTCACGGCAGATTTGTGGTTAACATTTTGTTACGTATTTTATATGTTTTGCGTGCAGCGCTGTTCAATTATGGAACACAGGCTGGCGATACACAGCTACCAACCTACTATTACTACAACGACACTTCTTTCTACGTTCGAGTGGAGACGGGCATCACCGTGGGAACTTCGCGCTACAAGACACTCTATGTAAAAGTTTTGTTGGATAGCTGCATAGGCCTAATTAAATTGAGTGTTTAGATGGTGGATTGGTTGATTGATTAGTTAGTTGATTTGGGTTGATATAAGCATTGGCCTCATAGGTTGCGGGATTAGATGGCTGGTTGGTTGATTAATCAATTGGTTGGTTTGATGGATGGGCTTGCGTACGAGCGTAGCGTCGTGGTTTGTACACACACTAGAATGGATTGGTTAAGCAACGACGAGCCTGGCTAGTACTTGGACAGGAGCGCAGTTAGTACAGTTTGGATGCTACCATGATCGACACAAAGAATGAAACAGCGAAATACTCACCCCAGTCCACTCGGCTGTGAATCATGGGTACCTAACCGGGGAAAGTAAGGCAGCCAGAGAGAGGTGATGGGCACGGCCCTCGTGAAGAGAGGTCCCCAACACTTCTGTCCCGAACGACCGAAAGATGACATGAACGCCTTTTATCTTTAACCTGTGTTCCTTGGTTGATTGGCTTCTATCTTTCTTTGTATGATGATGATGATGATGATGATGATGATGATGATGATGATGATGATTCGTGTGCAGATCGGTACAAACGGTTTGATCAGTTTCGAGAATTCGTTCCTGTCGCCCTACCTGTCCGCGTACTGGCCGATGATCTGCGTCTACTGTTCCTACATTGAAGCCAGCGAAGGAGGTATGTTCGTAAGTCGAAGGCTTATCATAAACCGTTCTGATACTGGCAACACGGTCCCCATATATATATAATTGAAATAAAGTCAAATTTTCTCTAATTAAAGAAGAAAGACAAAAGACTCCAGCTGTATTTTTTATGCCCTTTACTTTTCAAATTTTAGCAATAAGTCTCTTCAGGAAGAAATATTCGTCAAATGCAACAACCTATATATAGGGATATGTGAGCACAAATAAGCTTACATAGCCTACATATATATTTAAATTCGTCTTTTTCTTCTAGCTAGCTAGCTAGTAGTTGTAGTAGTGTTTGTTGTTGTTGATGGTGGCGGTGGTAGTGGTGGTATCAACGGAAGTTTTGGAATTATACAAGTTTCTGACAATATAGAAGTGACGAAACTTTGGAACGTCTCAGGTTCCCAGTCTCTACAAAGGACACAACTCGATATTGCCTATTTATTTATTTATTTTATTTATTTATTTATTTAATCGTGTTTTTATATAACGCTTTTTTAGCTCAAGGACTGCTCAAGGTGCTTACCGCTACAGGATCTAATTCAAACTGCCCCGTCATCCAATATACAGCAATGCTGTGCGGCGTTGTCACTTTTGGTATATTTTCTGTTTCGCAGCCATCTACTACCAGATATACCTGAGCAATCGGAACTCCATGCTGGACAAGGCCACAGAGGAAGTGAGAGAGGTCACGAACGACAACTCCTTCAAAGCCTCTGTTGTCATCGTCGTCACTTGGAAGAACATGCAGCAACGTTATACTGTAAATGGTCATGTTTTCTCGTGTATTTCTAACGTTATACTGTAAATGGTCATGTTTTCTGGTGTATTTCTAACGTTATACTGTAAATGCTCCTGTTTTCTGGTGTATTTCTAGCATTGAATTGTTGTGGGCTACAGTGCTCTACCTCCGCCCCTTTCAGTCCGGGTCTCTCTCCCACCCACCCCCAACCCCTCACCTTCCACCAACCCCCACAAATCTTTCCACACACTCCTATCTATCTGTCCTTCTGTCTGTCTATTTATCTGTCTGTCTGTATATCTGCCTGTCTCTCTCTGTCTGTCTATCTATATATATATATGTGTCTGTCTGTCTCTTTGTCTCTCTGTCTATCTAATCTATCTATCTATCCTATCCTATCCTGTCCCATAACCCGAAGGTCGTAGGGGCACCACAGATGATCGCCTAACCAGCATACTCCATCTCTCTCTGTCCTCAGCAGCCCTCATGGCTTCGTTCAGTGTCAAACCAGTCCATTCTCGAATGTTGTCCTCCCACCTCTTTTTCGGTCTCCCCCTTCTTCTACCTCCTTGCACTGTGCCTTGCAGAATGGTCTTTGCAAGGCCTGATGATCTGGTGACGTGGCCATACCATCGGAGTTTCCGTTTCTTCACCACTGTGAGCAGGTCATCGTGTTGTCCAATGGCTTGTGTGATGGTCTGTCGGACTTCGTCGTTGGTGATGTGTTGGGTATAGGAAATGCACAGAAGTCTTCTGTAGCACCTCATCTCCATGCTTTGTATTCTTCGTTGGAGATCTGCTGTGAGGGTCCATGCTTCGCAAGCATATAGGAAGATGGAGATGACCAGAGAGCGCAGCAGTCTTACTTTGGAATGTAGACTGATGGTTCTGTCTTTCCAAATGGGCTTCAACCTTGTCAGGGCAGCAGTTGTTTGTGCGATCCTGGAGAGGACTTCCTGTCGGGACCCATTGTCTGACACAATGGCTCCTAAATATTTGAAGCTGTGCACTGTGTTGAGGGATTGGCCTTGTACTTTGATGTCCGTGTTGATGCCATTGGTGTTGTTGGTCATCATTTTGGTCTTCTCTGCACTTATTTCCATTCCATAAGCTCTGGAGGTGGTGTCAAGCCTCTGTACAAGCTGTTCAAGTTCTTGTTCCTCTCCAGCCAATCCATCAATATCATCCGCAAAACGAAGATTGGAGATTGCTCTGCCCCCTATGCTGACTGTGCCTTCGTGATCTGCAAGAGCATCTGACATGATGCGCTCTAGGAAGATGTTGAAGAGTGTTGGAGAGAGTAGGCATCCTTGACGCACACCGATTGTTGTTCTGAACCAGTTCCCGATGACGCTGTTATGGAGGACTGCACTGGTAGCCTTGTCATACAGGCTTTTGATGACTTCTATAATTTTAGGGCTGATGTTGTACACTTTCATGGTTGCCCATAGAGCTGCATGCCAGACTCGGTCAAATGCCTTCTTGAGGTCTATGAACACATGATATAGATGTTGTTGGTGCTGTAGGTATTTCTCACAGATTATTCTGAGGTTGAAAATCTGTTCAGTGGTACTTCGCCCTGCCATGAATCCTGCTTGTTCTTCAGCTATGATTTGTTCAGCTTGTGGTTTCAACCTGTTGAGTATTATTTTCAGGAGGACCTTGCTGGGATGGCTGATGAGGCTGATGGTGCGGTAATTTTCACACTCCTGAAGGTTACCTTTTTTGGGAAGAGTGATGACAAGCGACTGGGTCCATGGTGTAGGCCATTCCCCACTCTGCCAGATCTTGTTACAGATAATGGTGAGAGCATCAGTCATCGCTTCTCCTCCTGCTTGTAGCAGTTCCGCTGGTATGTTGTCCACTCCCGCTGACTTCCCTTTCTTCAGCGATTGCACTGCTGCCTCAACTTCTTCCCGTAGAATTGGGAGGGTTTCTTCTTCTTCTCTGCTCTCGGGACATGCTAGAACTGATGGGTCTCCATTTGGTGTATGGTTGTAAAGGTCAGAGCAGTACTCTGTCCATCTGTCCAAGACTTCTTGTTCTTCTGTAAGGCATATGCCAGACTTGCTTTGGATAGTGGAGACTTTGGGCTGTTTAACACTTGTCAGCCGCTTCACAGTCTGGTAGGCCTTCTTGCTGTTGTTCTTGTTCAGATTGTTCTCTATTTCCTGGCATTGATCTTCTATCCAGTTCTCCTTTGCTGTGCGCATGCCTTTTCGGATGTTATTGTTGATTTTTCGGTAGACATCAGCTCCCTGTGAGGTGTTCTTTTTCTTTTTTAACTCTCTTCGTTTGTCACACAGATCCAAAAGTTCAGGTGTGATCCACGGCTTCTTCTTTGGTCGGTGCTTGCCAAGGATCTCAGTGGCGGCATCTGTTAAAGCTGAGTTGAAGGTATTGGTCATGGTGTTGACATCTACTTCCCCTGCCCCCAAAATAAGCAGTGGTGCAAATTTCCCTCCAATTGTGGCCTGAAATATTTTTGCCACCTCCGGGTCTTGCAGTTTGTCCAGGTCGAACTTCAGCCTAGTGCACTTTGCTGTATTTACTCTCTTCAAATGGAGCCGGAAAGACATCATCACGAGATCGTGGTCACTTCCAATGTCTGCTCCTGGAAAAGTGCGTGTCCTGCCAATGTTGATGCTTGATCTGAAGCGTTTCTTGACCATGATGTAGTCGATCTGGTTGTGATGTTCCCCGCCGGGACTGTGCCATGTCCATCGTCTGGATTTTTTGTGGAGACCAAGCGTGTTTGCCAGTACCAGATTGTTGTATCTGGCAAACTCCAATAGCCTCAGACCCCTGTCATTTGTCTCGTTGTTGCAGTGGAGTCCACATGTGTCTCCCCAGTTGTGGTGCGCATCTTGGCCAACCTTGGCATTCCAGTCGCCTTGCACTATGACTATGTCCTTCTTCGGCACTTGGTCAAGGACCGCCTGTATATTTTCATAAAAATCCTCCACTTCGCTGTCTTCATAGTCTGATGTTGGGGCATAGGCCTGGATGATGGTAATGTTGAAAGGGGTTGCTCTCAGACGGATGGTAATGAGTCTACTGGAGACTGGGCGGCAACCCATGACAGTGGCTAGAATGTTCTTGTGGACCAAGAATCCAACGCCGTGTTCGTGCCTGTCATCTCTACCGCTGAAATAGAGCTTGTGGCCTTTGTCAGTCGTTGTTTCACCTAGGCCTTTCCAGCGCAGTTCGCTGATACCTAGAACGTTCCATCGATAGTGGTCCAGCTCGTGGGCAAGTTCTTCTAATTTTCCTTCCGCAGTTAGGGTCCTGACATTCCAGGTTCCTATGACGATGTTGTTTCTCGTGCGGATCTTGCT
>CM072525.1:17449289-17526789 GCA_036898135.1 Oncomelania hupensis | reverse complement strand
CGCCTCCTAGCGGGGGGTGGTGGCTATACGTCAGCAAGATGAGGTCACTACCTACCCTAGCGAAGAGTTAGCTTACACATGCTTAGGACAGTCCTGACTTGTGTCGTCTTCTAGTCAGCGACTTTAATTTACAAAGGCTACAGCAGGCTGAACTATTGAAGGCGTGAAGCCGTAGTCCAGGGTTTAAATAGCCTACTGTGACACTCATCAATACAGAATCCTTAATTGTATTCATCAATACAGAATCCTTAATTGTCCTAATCAATACACAATCCTTCATTGTCCTCATCAATAAACAATCCTTAATTGTCCTCATCAATACACAATCCATAATTGTCCTCATTAGTACACAATCCTTAATTGTCCTCATCAATATCCTATTCTATCCTATCCCATAACTCGGAGGTCGTAGGGGCACCACAGATGATCGTTTAACCAGCGTACCCCATCCTTCCCTGTCCTCAGCAACCCTGATTGCTTCGCTCAGTGTCACACCAGTCCATTCTCGAATGTTGTCCTCCCACCTCTTTTTCGGTCTCACTCTTCTTCTACCTCCTTGCACTGTGCCTTGCAGAATGGTCTTTGCAAGACCTGATGATCTGGTGACGTGGCCATGCCATCAATACACAATCCTTAATTGTCCTCATCAATACACAATCCTCAATTGTCCTCATCAATACACAATCCTTAAATGTCCTCATCAATACACAATTACATTACATTATAATTGCTTTAGGTCCAGCGGACTCTTCCGAACCAAATCAGGACCGGATCAATACACAATCAATACACAATCCTCAATTGTCCTCATCAATACACAATCCTCAATGGTCCTCATCAATACACAATCCTCAATGGTCCTCATCAATACACAATCCTCAATGGTCCTCATCAATACACAATCCCCAATGGTCCTCATCAATACACAATCCCCAATGGTCCTCATCAATACACAATCCTCAATTGTCCTCATCAATACACAATCCTCAATTGTCCTCATCATTGGTTTTTTTGGTCATCACACGCTGCCACTGATTATTGGCAACGTCATACACATTATCATCATCACAGGAAAGATCTAGTACCCCCACCCCACCTCACACCTCCTCCTTCTCCCTCTCTGCTACCACTGGTTTGAGTTGGTGAACTGTGCCGTGACCAATTCATTCAAAATTCTGTTATGTAGCCCTTGGTGTTTGTTAACGTCAGGAATGTTGCTATCACTGGTGGCGGGCCACGCTCATCTCCTGGGCCCCAGACGCTGGCAGTGCCTTGGCCTACAACCCTCTGTACTCCGATACCAGAAGGCAGTATCTGACGGAGGACAGGGAGCCACACGAGCTGTGCTGCAAGGAGTCTGGAGATAGGAAGTTCTGCAACATGTACTACGAAGTCAGACCCATCGGCCGATGCCTCAACGTTTTCCCTTGGCGATTTTGTGAGTGTCTTTCAAAGCTTTAATTTCTTGTGTATTTTTTCAATATCTGTTAGTTAGTTTCTTTATTTTTCGTACTTTTCATTTTTCTTTAATTCTTCCTATTATTGTTGCTTTCTTTCTTTATCTTTCTTTCTTTCTATCATATTTGCTTCCTTTCTTTTACTTTCTTTATTTTTTTTGTATTTTTTAATTTATATCTTTTCTCCTAAGTGAATGATACCCATCAAACCTAAAATGCAAATGCTGGCACATCAGGAATTAATTTACAGTTTAGTCGTCAACCATGTAGGCAAAATTGGGGATGCTTTCTCAGCGAAAGCACGGCAGTCGCAAAAGCAGCGCTACCCAGGACAAGGGGGCAACGGGACTGATAATGCATGCTGGTGTATTGGTGTTTCTGGCACTCATCCATCTAGGATATGAGCGTCAGGATCTTTTAAGTCAGTCCTGTGGAATGATGCATGCGGACACAGACTATCCTGTCCTATCCTATCCCGTAACTCAAAAGTCGTTGGGGCACCACAGATGATCGGTTAACCAGCGTACTCCATCTTTCTCTGACCTCAGCTGTGACGGTGGGTCTATTGTTGCTGGGCTCTGCACAATGGAATCCCACTCGTCTTTAGTCGATGGGGATCGCTAGTAAATCTCCCTGTGACTCTACTTAATACATTTATTTGTTTAGCTCGGTCTGTGTTTAGGCTGGGGTACAGAGATAGAATGAAAAATAGTGAAAGATCACTGTCACACTAGCTCTCACACGGCTATGAAACATAGGTAGTCCAGCCACTTATTAACAGTAAATATCACACATTTATTTCCTCTACTCTATACACGATCTGCTAAGTATGATACTAACTTAAAAGTTCAAATGTTTCTTTGAATGGGTCGCTTCTTGATAGATCTATGCAGCTACTGTATCATCATCGGGCACTGGATGCTTTCTGCCCTAAGGGTCAGAGTTCTGGAAGAGTGGACTACTGTGGTCCTTTGGCTACCAGGTTAGGTGTACTGAGTACTTTGCACTTAACTGTAACTTTGATGAGCTGTGTAGTTGTGGATTCTTCTCCTTGTTGCTAGACTGGTGGGCTCTCGTCGCGCATTGCTTGAGCAGCTGTGGCAGGCCAACTTTCAGTGAAGACGTTTTCTTGTCTTTCGCCTGGTTGGGCTCACGATATGATGCCTAGCCTGCTTGTATGTAACATATGAGACGAAATTCTGCACAACTCTGTTGTCACAAGCGGACGATTAGCCCCGGCGCTGCTCGCGTCCAGTTTCTACTCTCTCGCCCGCTGGCCAAGCCACCTAAGCCACGCGCCTCAGGATAGCCCCTTGAAGCCCCAGAATAGAGACTCCAGCGTCAGTCTCACTCCGTCAGCCCTAGTAAATACACTGCCTGCCGAGGACACGTCTGCATCTACGTTGCGACCCCTGAGCCTCGTCAATATTCTTGTGTTCTTACCCGTTACCTGGTCAAGGTAAGAGTGGAAACTTACTTTATATCATTTAGCATCCCCATCACCCGTCGATTTCCCAACATGTTCGTATGTCTTGTGGATATGTACGTCCGTGTCTGTGGTTTGTCTTGATGTATTGCTTGTGATATGCATTTTATTTCTTGTATCCTTTATCTGCCTTTTGATTGATGTTCATGCCATGCTTGTATTTATACATGTATATACCCCTGCCTAGACTCTTGTATAAATCCCCCAAGCCATGTTGTCCTGTTATTTAGATTAAAGTCCCCCAGTAAAGCACCCTTGCCTATAATCCCCATTGTCCTGTAATTATCCCTTTTGCTTTCTCCCCTGATCCTATTGTGTATATATCCACCCCTGCTGTCCATCACCCCATCTTGGGCGCCGAAATTATTATCTATTAGCGGCCGCCGGTAAATTCCACCAAGCCCCATAGCCATTGTTGAAATTGTTGGACAGTTGGAACGAACCGGTCAAGTCTTGGCCGGTGCCTCCAAAACTCGAAAATCTGACTGGCATGCGCGCTAACTGGCGCGGCATTCAGAGTGTGTCTGCACCTCTGATACTGAGTCAATACTTCATTCCAGAACGGGCCCTTATACCGGGCTGCTACGAAGACTCAAGACCCGCTGCGTGCAACCCTGATACCCTGGTTGACACCGTGAAGCGCAAAAGCAGAGATACAGCAACCGGTCAGCCCGTAGGCCGCTTGCAACACAACCCCTGTTACCCAAGAATTCGACCTAGTGACCTGGATTGGGAGACGGACGCCATCCGAATGGACCCTTGCGTAATCGCCATCCAGAATCCAGAGGCAACCACCGCCTACACCTTAGCAGCTAAGTGCGCACCCAGCGCACACCACAATTCTTGGAACATCTGGCTAACCACGCGAAAGCAGCCAGATACCCCTTTGCCTTATGATGACATCAGTCCTCAATCGCCCCAGTAACCCTCAGATAACTAAACCTGAATAACTCCTCGATACTCTGGACATTAAAAGGCCAGACTTCCCAGCCCCCAAATGCTAAAATTGCTTGAAAAAACGTGTTTTTAGTTTTTTGCTGTTTTGGCATCTTCAAACCTTCTACAATCATCCTATAAACAGTTTTTGCTTCAGTATGGGCCGAAAATGTGTAAAATAAAGTATTTTTGTGAAGTCCTTTGTCTTGGTTTGTGCAAGCTTTTGTTTCAAGGCAGCCAATTTTACGTATATTTGAGCCTTCGTTACGGACAGAATGACCGCGCGCTACCGGGAAACCCGTATACCAAAATAAACGTGAGAACGTCTACTTTCCGGTAACCTCATTTGCATGGGGAAATTCCTAGTCGCAAACGCTCATTGATTGATTGATTTATTGTTGCTTTAGGTCCAGCGGACTCTTTCGAGCCAAATCAGGACCGGACAACCCCCGATCCGCATAAAAGATCTGCTGAAACAACCCCAGTGGGAAAATTGAATGCCCTCCACCGGCTAGTCACTTTACAATAAAGACATCCCACGCGGGGGACGGCTGAGGGTTGACCTCAACTACGCGAACACCCCGGTTACAAAAACAAAATAGAATACAAACATCATTATAAATCATCAACCAAACACATAGCTACATATAAAATGCCTATAGTGCTAAATAGTACATTCATAGGAAGCCCTAGTGACCACCCGGCAGAAAGCGTCCAACACTCCCAAGCTGATCCAACAGACCCCATACACAAACAAGGAGTCTTGTCCAGGAAGAGTTTTCAAGAAAAAAGGTAGGTCATTGATCTAGCGAAGAAGAAGATAGTATAGCAGAGTGAAGGATAGAGCAAGAATAGGAAAGAGTAAATGAGGAAGACAGCGACAGTGGGAATTTAAAGCACTAAATTTCCATAAAGTGGGGATACTATTTATACTGAAAACCCCCGGCACTCCAACGGGGGTACTGTTGCCGCAGTGAAGCGTCTTGCCTATAAAGGAAAGACAGGTTTTCAACTGTGGCTTTCACTGTTCCCTGTATAGGTTTGAACAATCTACAGTGGCAAGATTGCTCATGACCCCAAGGGGTAAATCGCAAACGCTCAACAGCCACTCAAATAACTGGGAGAAACTCTACGGATATTTCCTTATATGGCACATCCTTGCGTCCGATTGGTCGGAAGTCATATGCATATCGCTGCGCATGCTCCGTCAGTTCGTTCTAGTTACTTCGGGAATCTCCGGCACCCAAGAAGGTATCCCACAATTCTACTTCCTGAGAGAAAGCACGCTACGCGAGTAAAGATTTTCTGCGTCTGATTGAAAAGAAAAGGTGACAGTGCTATGGGTAGAACAAAGAAATGCACCATTTCTACGGCAAAACATGGTAAACAATCAAGGGGACAGAAGACCCGCATGGAGAAAATGCGAGAAGCGAAAAAGCGTCGTTGTAATAGCGATGAAGTCGGCGATGTTGTTGCCACGGAAGTGTTGTTTGTTGCTGAAAATGGACACTCGAGTTCCCCACTTTGCGATGCCAGTGTGAACAATCCTTCGAACCAGCCGACACGCCCATACCGATCAGCATCAGTGAAGAAGTTGCTTCGTGTAGCCGAATACGAAGACGAGAATGAAGACGGCTTGCGGGAAGATCAGTCCGTGTTTGGATGCCACGAGTGGTCTGTGATTGAAAGAGGTCAACTCGACCTAGTGTTGTCCGACATTTCGTGTCCACTTTGTGAGAGCGCTCCGGTGACTCTCAAGTTTGGGGACAAATCAGGACTTTCTAGGAAGATGGTGCTCCGATGCACAGATGACAACTGTGTATACATGAACTCCGCCTACACCTCGCCGCGAACATTTGACAGTGACAGGAATGACCACCCCTTTGATGTGAACCAACGTGTTGTGTTATTCTGCATGGAAACAGGGGGAGGGTATAGCACACTGCAAAAATTGTGCAGTGTGTTTGGGATACCAAACATGACTGAAAAAACATTTCAGCGACTTCAGGAAAACGTGTGCACTGCACAGGTAGTATACAAGCTAACGAAATAAGCCTCATGCCAAAGGTGCTGCAAGTAGTGAAAAAACTATATGCTGAACAGTATCCCGTCACTGCAAGTGATGACGCCACAGATGACTGGGATGTTGACGGAATACAGTGGATCGATGTGGCATTTGATGGCACGTGGCAGCGGCGCGGCCATGTCTCACACTATGGTGTCGGCGTTGTTGTAGACGTGTTGACAGGCTATGTCATTGACTTTTACGTCATGTCAACGTACTGCCACCAATGCCAGCTGAAAGGCCTGTCGCAGTTCACTGAGGAGCAGCGGGACGAGTGGATGGAGACACATCGTGAACAGTGCCAGCGCAACCACTATGCATCTTCAAAAGCGATGGAAAAAGATGCGGCTTTGTTTCTGTGGAGAAACTCGGTGGCAAGAACAGGATTTCGTTACAGGTACATGTTTATATTTTCAAATCTGTTCAGTTTACTCTGTATGTGAATAGTATTATAGTGTGAGATTCATGTTTGTTTATATTTCAAATCTATTCAGTTTACTCTTGTGTGTGAACAGTATTATAGTGCGAGATTCATGTTTATTCATTGGACTGACTTTTATCATTATTACAATGGTTGGGTAAATCTTTCAGCTATACCGATTTTTTTCAATTTCTGAATTTTTTTCTTTCAATCTTTGTGTCACAGGACAATGCTGTCTGATGGCGATTCAGTTGCATTCACCGCCGTTGAGAGGGACAGACCATATGGAGACAACCGCATCCCTACCAAGCTAGACTGCATCAACCACGTCCACAAGAGAATGGGCACTGCGCTGCGGAGACTTGCCAAGGAAAAAAAGCTTGGAGGAAGGGGAGCTGGACGCCTGACGCTTGAGAAGTGCGGCAAGCTGCAACTGTATTACCAGAAGGCCATCAGACAGAACCACAACAGCATCGAGTTCATGAAGAACGCTATCTTCTGCTATGTTCTTCCACTGCTCCTCCACTGACCGTCAACCACACCATCTGAGGTGCCCACAAGGTGCGTGCATTTTTAAAATTTGTGCGTGTGTTTGTTATTCATGCGCATGTTTTTCTGCGTGTCAGCTGTGTGAATACCAGTAGTCATAACCTGGAGTATTGTCATCCATTCTAAAAAAAACAAAAATCATCTTTTCTTATGTCAACAGGGGCAGATTCGTGGTGCTTCTGGCAGCGTGCACGTGCTTGTGGCGAGAATCCAGGCCCACACGAGCGACATGTCAAGACCTCGCTGTGCTATGAAGTTGCGATGGAGCTGGTGCCGCTTTACCGCAGGATGTCTTCTGACCAGCTTCTGCAGAGAGTAGTCCATGGCAAGACCCAGAACCCAAATGAATCATTCATTGCTCTGCTGTGGTCGATCTTGCCAAAGTGGCGCTTTGTTGGCAAAAGGCGAGTGGATGCCGCTGCTGCCGCAGCAGTAGGGCGGTTCAACAGGGGCAGATTTCACCTGGCAGAGGCGATGAACCACCTGTCCATGGATGTAAACCTGACCACACTGCAATTGCTGATGGGCCAGGACCTAGACAGGATAAAGAAAGCAGAGACTGCATCCCAACCAGGCTTCATTCAGCGCCGGCGCCGTCTCCGTCTCCAGGAACAGGGCAATCAGGCTCGCCAGCATGATGCTGAGGGGGAGGTCTATGGTCAAGGCATGATGGCTGACCAGTAAAAGGTCAACAAGAACTGTATATAACAGTATATTTCATTAGCCGGACTGAAACAATTGGATTTTGGCGGAGTAAAAGGTGCGTGAAAACTTTGACGGCCGTTTTCTCAGAATCGTGATTTTCATTTTGGTACTTGTACAAGGACAATGATATCTCGGAAAGTAAACGAGATAAACATGTAATTTCTTTTGTGTTTTGTTCCAAAATTATGTCTTTATGGGTGTAAAGAAGCTTTTTCCTGTCTGTCTATTACTTATTTTCTTTTTCATGCTACACTGTATGCCTACCCCTAAATTTTAGGGATATATTGCTCCACGGCCAATATTTTTGAAAGTGCACCTCACAACAAAAAATCCTTCTTTGTGCCCATTCAGATGCCATATATGTATAAAATAACACTGCAAACAACATGCCACTTTGATTCAATAACAAAACATTAGTTTCCTCAGTTTTGTCATATTTTTGTACATTTCAACACATTTTCAGCTAGCGTCCAAACATTATCCTTCACCACACTGAATGAACTGTATTTTATGTAATTCTAAACATGTTCTCACCTAAAAAGCTGAAATTTACCATAAATCAGTGAACATCTTAGTAACTTGGGGGGTCTGCCCCTGACTCTCACCAGTGACTCAGCCCTATAGCCCACCACCTACGCTTGACCCGCATCTATTTAATAAATTGTCTAGTATTATATTATAACTTCCGACTTCCCCTTGTTCATATCCTCAACTAGTTTAGTTTGTATTCTTCTCGTCTGGCCTTTTGACTGTCTATCATTCCTTAGTACTCCCAGCATTATTTCCCTGAATGTCGCCGCAAGTTGGCCTAGTCAAGGGAGGCAACACAGCGCGGGGGAATAATTGCTGATCCTCATCCCCCCAACCCCCTATATTCGTGACACCTGTATTCTAGGTGTGTGCAAAGCGTCTCACTGAAGGCCGAAGTAGCCCTCAGTGATTAGCTCCACATACATAAGCGACGAACATTCTGCTAAGTCCGTGGTCCACTGGAATCTCCACTCTAATTTCCTATACATATATAAATATAAATCATGGCTAACTATACACATAGAGAATTAATTAATATTATACACATTCTCTGGTACAGCCACTGAACTGCAAGAATACATATAGGTTAAACAACAGTGGGTCCGAATGGAACTCATCATCGGTCGACCGGTCGTGTTCGCCACATGGTCACGCAATGTTGGACTAACAATTCAATTCTAAACATGGCAAATTGCACAAACTTAATTCAAAATAATATCAATACAGCACAATGAGACAAAAGTATGTTCATTTACCTTTTTGACAATGTCAGGCCGTGGCTACTTGATTGAATAGAGTTTAAACAAGTCCTGCTTCCTAGTCTATGGAGAGATTTCTGTTAGAGTGCAGCTCTGTCTTGCTGGCAGTTTTCAACACGACTGACTGTACCTAGCTGTCTGCCCAACCAGGTAGAACCGGTAAACCTAAGCTCCCTCTGCCTGATTGGCTGTACTCCTGCCTGACCGTAAGCTGTGTAATGTCATGGCCTACTGCGCTATCGTCAGTCTACCACTGTGTTACACAAAGCAAAACTTTTGTCGTCTGCTGCGGATTAACATTAACCTACTATGGTTACAGCTGACTAAACAAGGCAAAAGCTATCGTGCTTTGTGTAAATCTAGGCTCTTGTTACATCAGCAACCCTCATGCCTCCGCTCAGTGTCAAGCCAGTCCATTCTCGAATGTTGTCCTCCCACCTCTTTTTGTCTCCCTCATTTACCTCCTTCCACCGTGCCTTGCATGATGGTCTTTGCAAGGCCTGGTGAAGTGGCTATACTATCCGAGTTTCCGTTTCTTCACCACTGTGAGCATGTCATCATGTTGTCCAATGGCTTGTGTGATGGTCTGTCGGACTTCGTCATTGATGACGTGCTGAGTATAAGAAATAATAATAATAATAATAATAATAATAATAATAATAATAATAATAATAATAATAATAATACAGGATGCTATGTACGCGCCTTTCCCCAAGGCTCAAAGCGCGGCGATCTATACCAACATACATGCTCAAGTCTTCTGTTGCATCTCATCTCCATGGTTTGTATTCTTCGTTGTAGATCTGATGTGAGGGTCCAGGTTTCGCAAGCGTATAGGAAGATGGAGATGACAAGGGATCGCAGCAGCCTTACCTTGGAATGTAAACTGATGGTCCTGTCTTTCCAAATGGGTTTCAACCGTGTCAGGGCAGCCGTTGTTTGTGCGATCCTGGAGAGGACTTCCTGTAGGGACCCATTATCTGATACAATGGCTCCTAGATTGGCCTTTGACTTTGATGTCTTTGTTGATGCCATTGGGGTTGTTGGTCATCATTTTGGTCTTTTCTGCACCTGTTTTCATTCCATAGCCTCTGGTGGAGGTGCCAAGTCTCTGTACCAGCTGTTCAAGTTCTTGTTCCTCTCCAGCCAATCTATCAATGTCATGCTCAAAACGGAGGTTGAAGATTGCTCTACCCCCTGTTCTGACTGTGCCTTCGTGATCGGCAAGGGCATCGGACATAATGCGCTCTAGGAAGATGTTGAAGAGTGTTGGAGAGAGTAGGCATCTTTGACGCACACTGATTGTTGTTCTAAAAGAGTTTCCGATGGCGGTGTTGTGGAGGACTGCACTAATAGCCTTGTCATACAGGTTTTTGATTACTTCAGTAATGTTAGGGCTGGTGTTGTACGTTCTCACAGAGCTGCATGCCAAACTCGGTCAAACGCTTTCTTGAAGTCTACCAACACATGATAAAGATGTTGTTGGTGCTGTAGGTATCTATCACAGATTATTCTGAGGTTGAAAATCTGTTCAGTGGTACTTCGTCCTGCCCTGAATCCTGCTTGTTCTTTAGCTATGATTTGTTCAGCTTGGAGTTTCAACCTGTTGTGTATTATTTTCAGGAGGATCTTGCTGGGATGTCTGATAAGGCTGATGGTGCGGTAATTTTCACACTCCTGAAGGTTACCCTTTTTGGGAAGAGTGATGACAATCGACTGGGTCCGTGGTGTAGGCCACTCCCCACTCTCCTAGATCTGGTTACAGATAATGGTGAGGGGAGGGCGTCAGTCATCGCTTCTCCTCCTGCTTGAAGCCATTCCGCGGGTGATACAGACCAGATCTCGGTTTAAAGCACATTTTCATCCGAAGATAGACAACGGCAGTATTCATCTGCTCACGCCCAGTGTATTAGAAATGGAACAAACAACTTAATGCATGGTTCGATATTAAAATATGTCCAGGCAGCATTTTAGACACCAGCGGAATATCACCCATGCTGTGAGGACCGATCCAGGATAACTTGTTCGCTCGTGAGTTGGCTGTTTATGCGTTTTTGAGGCCCTGTAAGGGTTAAATACTATAATTGTCTAGTAACTTTAAACGCACTACGCTTTGTTATTCGTTTGTGAGTCCATGTAAGGGTTAACTATATAGTGCACTAATAAATAAATAAAAAGTTGTTTTCTCTATCTCTTTGCAGCCTGGTTCTGGGGAGATCCTCACATCACTACACTGGACGGCACACAGTATGCCTTCAACGGTTTGGGAGAGTACAATCTTATCTACATAGCAACGGCCAAGTTTCACCTCCAAGGTCGCACGGGCCGTGCAGAGACTGCGGAAGGAAAACTGAGTGATGCGACCGTGTTCATTGCGTTTGGCGCGGAGGAAGACGGCATAAGAATCTTCGTGCAGTTGGAACCCATAGAAAAGAAATGTAAGTAATAATAATAATAATAATAATAATAATAATAATAATAATAATAATAATAATAATAATAATAATAGTAGAAAGGATATTTATATAGCGATGGATCCCAAAATTACTGGGCTCAAGGCGCAATAATAATAATAATAATAATAATAATAATAATAATAATAATAATATTAATAATATTAATAATATTAATAATAAGGATATTTATATAGCGATGGATCCCAAAATTACTGGGCTCAAGGCGCAATGCAAACGCCGATAAATAAAAACGTGACAATAAATATGAACAACATAGTGACATGAGGTGGCGCTGGTGCTGGTGATTTAGGATACAGGCTGGAAGACGTAGAGACGGGGCGGGGTTAGGGAAAGGGATGGGATTCGGAGGGTAAGAAAGGTGTTCACAATGGGACGGGCATGTGGAGTTGATTTGTTGTTGACACGCTTTGTAAAACATAACACAACGTCACTTACATTCCTTACAAACCTCTGATAACTTTCAAAATATTTAGAGACCTTTCTGGCAGCTTTTTCTCAGGTATTTAATATGCGGAAGAAAAGTAAATTTGCTGTCAAAAAATAATACCCAACAATTTTACTTGTTTAGACACTTTGATGGGTTGGCCATACACATGGAGATAAGGGTTCAAAACCTGGTTCTGTTTGCGATGAAAATGAATGCATTCGGTTTTGGAAAGCGAACATTGGAAGCCATTTTCTTCTACCCACCCCTGAATTGTATCTATGCAAAGCTGAAGTTGACGCTCTACCCCTGCCAAGGTTTTACCTTTAGCCGAGATGGAGAAATCAGTTTGGGGGGGAAAAAAAAAGTGACGGAATCCCTGGAGATGACGTACATGCTACGTCATTCAATTTTCCAAGTGTTTGTCACGATGACTTTTACAAAATAAAATATTTATATTTTTCTTTCAATAACATCATAATTAAAACAACGTAAAAACGTATTATGAATGGAGCTTGTATCGCGACAAAGACAGCCCAAAACAAATCACGGTTTTCGTACTGGTGATGTTAGGAAGTTAAGCCCAATACAATTCACTGTTTTAGGACTGGTGATATATTATGTTCATACAAGTATTCTTGTATAATATGTGTTTGACATGACCTGCCTCCTCGTTTTTTTCCACTTCTTACCCTCTCTTACCATCCACTATGCCTCTTTTCTCTCTCTCTCTCTCTCTCTCTCTCTCTCTCTCTCTCTCTCTCTCTCTCTCTCTCTCTCTCTTTTACTCTCTCTCTCTCTATTTTACTCTCTCTCTCTCTATTTTACTCTCTCTCTCTTTTACTCTCTCTCTCTTTTACTCTCTCTCTCTCTCTCTCTTTTACTCTCTCTCTCTCTCTCTCTCTCTTTTACTCTCTCTCTCTCTCTCTCTCTTTTACTCTCTCTCTCTTTTACTCTCTCTCTCTCTCTCTCTCTCTCTCTCTCTCTCTCTCTCTCTCTCTTTTACTCTCTCTCACTCTCTCTCACTCTCTCTCTCTTTTACTCTCTCTCTCTCTCTTTTACTCTCTCTCTCTCACTCTCTCTCTCTCTCTTTTACTCTCTCTCACTCTCTCTCTCTCTCCCACTCTCTCTCTCTCACTCTCTCTCTCTCACTCTCTCTCTCTCTCTTTCTCTCTCTCTCTCTCACCCTCATCAACTACCTGTAATACGACAAAACAAAAAATTGTAATGTAATATATCGTTCTTCACAGAAACAGTTGAAATTGCTTGACAAAAAAACCCATGTAATTTTATTTATTTTAATTTTATTTTATTTCTTTTTTTTTCTTCTTACCTCTCATCAACTACCTTTAACGAGAAAACTAAAACTTGCAATATATCGTTTTTCAAAGAAACAGTTGGAATTGCTTGACAAAACAACGTGTGATTTTTGTTAAAACGGAGACCATCAGTTCCAGCATGTCCCCAGAACAGAGAAGAGGAAGAAACCCTCCCAATTCTCCGAGAAGTTGCAGAGGCAGCAGTGCAATCACTGAAGAAGAAGAAGAAGCAGTCAGCGAGAGTGGACAACATACCCACGGAATTGTTTCAAACAGGATGAGAAGCGATGATTGGCGCCCTCACCATTATCTGAAACATGATCAGACAGAGTGGGGAGTGGCCTACACCATGGACCTAGTCGCTTGACATCACTCTTCCCAAAAAAGGTAACCTTCAGGAGTGTGAAAAGTACCGCAAAATCAGCCTCATCAGCCATCCCAGCAAGGTCCTCCTGAAAAATAATACTCAACAGGTTGAAACCCCAAACTGAACAAATCATAGCTAAAGAACAATCAGTATTCAGGGCAGGGCGAAATATCACTGAACAGATTTTCAACCTCAGAATAATCTGCGAGAAATACCTACAGCATCAACAACATCTAAACCATGTGTTTGTAGACTTCATGAAAGTGTTTGACAGATTCTGGCATGCACCTCTGTGGGCAAACATCAGCCCTAAAATTATTGAAGTCATCAAAAGCCTGTATGATAAGTCTACCAGTGCAGTCCTCCATGACAGCGCCATCGGGAACTGCTTCAGAACAACACAATCGGTGTGCATCAAGGATATTTACTCTCTCCAACACTCTTCAACATCTCCCTAGAGCGCGCCATGTCAGATGCTCTTGCAGATCACGAAGGCACAGTCAACATAAGGGGTAGAGTAACCTCCAACCTCCGTTTAGCGGATGGCATTGATGGATTGGCTGGAGTGGAACAAGAACTTCAACAGCTGGTACAGAGGCTTGACACCTCCTCCAGAGCCTATGGAATAGAAATAAGTGCAGAGGAGACCAAAATGATGACCAATAACACCAATGGTATCAACATGGATATCAAAATCCAAGGCCAGTCCTCAACACAGTGCATAGCTTCAAATTTTTTTTTAGGAACAATTGTATCATCAGTATAACCTAAGTTAATCTGATGAATAAAAATTGATGACAACATGTACTGGTTATGTTAGAAAGTGCAGTACAGTTTGAAATTCACTTCAGTTCAATGATCAAAATGAAGTTTGATAAGACAAAAATAAATAAATAAAAAGGGTCGGTAGCACGACTTAAAAAATTTATGTTAATTATTTTTATTTTACATTTGCCACCTTGGGTGCGATTTTTGTTGGCTTTAAAGAAAAAGAAATTCCATACGATCCTTTAGGGTCGGGACAAAAATAATTAGATTCGGTCGGGATTCCGTAATGATAGTTTGGTTTTTTACTTTTGAGATTGCGGGGGCAGAGGGGATGAGAGGGGGGGGGGGAAGAGCGAGGGGGGAAGGAGGGGAGGGAGTAGGTGGGTATAATACAATAATGGTACAAAAGGAGACAAGAATCGCTTAGAAATTAAAAATAGAATATCACTTTTTTTTCCAGCCATGGTGATTTTCGGAAATAACGTGGACTACACAGTTCAATTCCGTGACAACGTCAACTTCACAGCAGACACGGACTATTTTACTCTGCGCAGGATGAACAACAGTGTGAGCTTTACCTTCCCATCAGGTAAGAATACTTTGAAATGAGTACAAAATTGTTTTCCTTGGGTAGGTATCTCTGGGAGGTCATTGTAGGGTTTAAACCCCATTTCCCCATTTACTCCATCCCACTCCCCACCCCCCAAGCGCCCGCCACCAACCTCCAGTCTCTATCGAATTAAGAAATGGTGTACAGACATTTACCTGGTTGTTTTCAATACTGTTCAGACATTTCGCTGACCATATCGGTGGGGACGAAGTCACTGGAGATGTCCGTCTCCATCCCCGTGACCTTCCGGAACAAGACGGAGGGCTTGATGGGTAATTACAACAACGTCACTGAGGACGACTTTCAGTTGCCTAACGGGACGCTTGTCGGGACAAACCTCACCGAAAGGCGGATCTTCTTCGACTACGCCCAGCATTGTGAGTGTGAAGCCAAACGGGAGAAGAACGAGGATGTTGATGGTGATGATGATGATGATGATGACGATAAAGAAGAAGAAGAAGAAGAAGAAGAAGAAGAAGAAGAACAACAACAACAACAACAACAACGACAACAACAACAACAAGATGATGATAAAAATGATGAGGAAGAGGATGACGATATTGGTGATGATGATAAGGAGGAAAAGTAAGATGTAGATGAGGAGAAAGATGATGTTGAAGGTGATGATAGTGGTGATGATGGTAGTGGTGATGATGATTATGATGATGATGATAGTGGTGTTGATGATGATGAGGAGGGGGAGTAGAAGGCGGAAAAGGAGGATGATGTTGATAATGATAATAATGATGATGAGGAGGAGGAAGATCATCCTGGTAGTTATGATGATGATGAAGACGACGATGATGAAGACCACCATCATGATGACTTCATCGATGATAATGATGACGTTGTGCAGGGTCTGTAACTGCCAATGACACTGTGATGCGCTACGAGAACGCCTTGGAGGGTGTGGACAGTCACAGAAACACCAGCTTCGTCCCCATCTTCCTGGATGAGCAGCCGGAAACCATCAAACAAGAAGCTTACAAGGTCACATTGCATTGTACTTGTACGTTGTTGTTGTTACCATGATACATAGCAAAAGGAAGCTCACTGTTAAACAATACTGATGATATCCTTTTTTTTTTCTAGATTGCGAGACACAAATAACTCTTATTTTAACGAAACGCAGTTCTCACATTTTTGGAAGATAAACACTTTTTTTGGTTTTAACGGCCTTTCGATCGTATTGGAGAAAGAGAGAGAGAGAGTCGATATTATGAGCCTCACCTTTCTCTGGGCCAGCTTTACAGCTACCGTATTTGTTGTATTATATGGCAGGTGTGTGGCGGAGAAACCAACTTGGCCTGCATCTACGACTACGTGGCGACGGGCAGTAAAGAATTTGCCCAGAGCAGTGCCCAGACAGAGAACACCAAAGATACAGAGAGCTCGGCAAGCAGTGAGTACAGGATACAAGATAAAGTAGTCAATGTAGATGATAGAGAAAGTGTGGTAGGTAAATGGGATGGCGTGTTTCAGTGTTTACACCACAGTGTAGGAGTATTATAGAGAACGTCAATTACAGCAGAAAGGTCACAAGATTCCTGTTTTGAAAGGCACTGAATCCTTTTAACTCGATGAGGATTACAGTCCCTTACATTGTGAGTAACCTGATGCAAATATCTGTAGTATGAAAACTGATGTAAACATCTGTAGTGTGAAACCTGATGTACACATCTGTAGTGTGAAACCTGATGTAAACATCTGTACTGTGAAACCTGATGTAAACATCCGTAGTGTGAAACCTGATGTAAACATCTGTAGTGTAAAACCTGAGGTACACATCTGTAGTGTGAAACTGATGTAAACATCTGTAGTGTGAAACCTGATATACACATCTGTGGTGTGAAATCTGATGTAAACATCTGTAATTTAAAACCTGATGTAAACATCTGTAGTGTAAAACCTGATATACACATCTGTAGTGTGAAATCTGATATACACATCTGTAGTGTGAAATCTGATGTAAACATCTGTAACAGGATAACAGGACTTTATTTCGCCAATTGACATGTAATAGATTCAACAATCGGAATATTATCTGGTTTTGGACAACGGCAGAATGTTTTATATTTAACAACATCTCTCTCTCTCTCTCTCTCTCTCTCTCTCTCTCTCTCTCTCTCTCTCTCTCTCTCTCTCTCTCTCTCTCTCTCTCTCTCTCTCTCTCTCTCTCTCTCACGCACGCGGACTGAGAGGCGACTGGTTCAAGCTCGGGAGAGTACCTTACATTTTTTGGGTAGACTAGCTTTGGGTGGCTCCTGCTGTGCAGAATCCTTTGGTGTGGCCATTGGGTTATGCAGGACAAGGCGACACGACATTTGTTCTCCCCGGCTGACCATTCGCCTTCTGTTTTTGGTGGTGAGCGGGACTACATTGTCGGCAGGCATTTTATGCAGGTCGATGGCAGCGACTTGTGTGAAGTGTCATGGCACTAGTAGCCGGCAACCCGGTTTTACTACCACCACCTTGCAGCGCAAATATTTGTATGTCCCTCTTATGAGGGATAAAATAAAAACAACAGCTCGGGTTGGGCCATGTTCTCAAAGTGGTGGCCGAGAAACGGGAGTGAAATACTCCGCTCGGCTACATACCTTGTACCATTATTTATATAGTATTATGAAACAAGTAAATTTAAAATATCTAATATAATCTCTTTTCTTCTTTCGTATTATTTATTATATAAGATGAACAATTATGTCAATACGGTGCAGTGCGATGCTATCAGTTTGGCCTGGTGTTTTATTCATAGCGAACAGCGGTCCCGAGCTTCAGGTTCCGAATAACGTGACGGCGATGGTAGGCCAACAAATCACGATTCAGATCATCGGCCTCGACGACGATGCAGGCGAAGTGTTGACCTACAAGCTGGCCAACGCCAGCAACGGCCAGTCCATCGACAGCAGCAACGGCATCATCACCATCGCCAACGTCAATGCTACCAACCCCAGTCCCATTCAGTAAGTGAGCGAACATGGCTGACATGTCTTTATCTTTCTACAAACAATTGATATTGTTTATAACAGTTATTTACCCACAAGGGCGTAGCTGACCTCCTCCCACTAAGGCAAACATAAGACTCGGTGACTCCCTGCTATCCTGTGTGGTGTTTATCTAGACTGCAGCCTGAGGCTACAAACAATTGTCCGCCTTCACTTAGTCCTACCTATCCTATAAAATCCCGTAACTCGAAGGTCGTTGGGGCACCACAGATGATAGTTTAACTAGAGTATTATATCTTTCTCTGTCCTCAACAACCCTCATGGCTTCGCTCAGTGTCAAGCCAGTCCATTCTCGAATGTTGTCCTCCCACCTCTTTTTCCGTCTCCCTTTTTCCTGCATTATTCCTTGCAGGATGGTCTTTGCAAGGCCTGATGCTCTGGTGACGTGGCCATACCATCCGAGTTTCTGTTTCTTCACCACTGTGAGCATGTCATCATGTTGTCCAATGGCTTGTATGATGGTCTGTCGAACTTCGTAATTGGTGATGTGCTGGGTATAGGAAATGCCCAGAAATCTTCTGTAGCACCTCATCTCCATGCTTTGTATTTTTCGTTGTAGATCTGCTATGAGGGTCCATGTTTTGCAAGCGTATAGGAAGATGGAGATGACAAGAGAGCGCAACAACCTTACCTTGGAATGTAGACTGATGGTCCTGTCTTTCCAAATGGGTTTCAACCTTGTCAGGTCAGCAGTTGTTTGCGCGATCCTGGAGAGGACTTCCTGTTGGTATCCACTGTCTGATACAACGGCTCCTAAGATATTGGAAGTTATGCACTGTGTTGGGGGATTGGCCTTGGACTTTGATGTCTGTGTTTAAGCTATTGGTGTTGTTCTTGTTCCTCTCCAGCCAATCTATCAATGTCATCCGCAAAACGGATGTTGGAGATTGCTCTACCCTTTATGTTGACTGTGCCTTCGTGGTCTGCAAGGGCATCTGACATGATGCGCTCTAGGAATATGTTGAAGAGTGTTGGAGAGAGTATGCATCCTTGACGCACACCGATCGTTGTTCTGAACCAGTTCACGGTGGTGCTGTTGCGGAGGACTGCACTGGTAGACTTGTCATACAGGCTTTTGATGACTTCAATAATTTTAGGGCTGATGTTGTACGCTCTCATGTTTGCACGCCAGACTTGGTCAAACGCTTTCTTGAAGTCTACAAACACATGATATAGATGTTGTTGGTGCTGTTGGTATTTCTCGCAGATTATTCTGAGGTTGAAAATCTGTTCATTGGTGCTTCGTCCTGCCCTGAATCCTGCTTGTTCTTCAGCTATGATTTGTTCATCTTGGGGTTTCAACCTGTTGAGCATTATTTTTAGGAGAGCTGATGGCTGTCCTACAAACATAACCCCAAACTTGAAGCCTTTAGTCATGTACACAAGCTTCAAATTCAGGTCTGCTTTGTTTGAAGCTGAAAAGATAGGATAAGAGAACTGTATTATCTCTTTTAAGAAATGATGTTGTGGTGTATATACAGCCAACACAAAGATACATTACAATAACTATAACAGTATTAACTGATATTGAGAATAAAACTCGTTCGTTTTTAGAAATTAAACTGACAGTGAGAATAAAACTCGTTCGTTTGTACACATTCAACTAATTATACATGATACTTTTTCCACTCTCTCTCAAACCTATACGTAAGCTATACACACACGCATCCATCTACCGATTTTAATAAGATTTACCCGGTCACACGCTGCAATAAGTTGTACAAAAAGTTACGATAAAATCTCATACGAATCAATCGTAGATTCAGAGGATAGAACATGACTGTTCTAATTCCGGCGATGAAATCATTAGTCCGGACCAATCAGAACGTGCTGTGGCGTCCTTGACATTGCGACTGAAGAAAATGGCCGACACCACAACACAAAGGTTGTCATCGGATCAAAGAGCAGAATAAGCCCCGAGTGTCTCCCTCCTCCCGATCCATGGTCCTACCCATTATCGAAAGAATTTTTTTATCTTCTACTAAATGTGCTAAATATAGTAAACAGTCTTCTCTCTCATTCTCCGAACTGCTCGAACTGTTGGCCATAGCTTTTACAACTTGTAATAATAATAATAATGGATGCTATATACGCGCCTTTCCCCAAATCAGGCTCAAAGCGCGGCGATCTGTACCAACATACACGCTCACCTGTTTCATCCAACCTCACACACACACACCATATACACATCCATCACTCAGACAGGTGGTATAAAGGCAGGGAGATCGCTATTGGAAGACGGAAAGAAAATCGAATTTTTATTTTTGAAATTTTATATTGACCGCGTCCAGTACCATTATTGAAGGGATGGAGGAAACCGAAGTGCCCGGAGAAAACCCTCGGTGACCTCAATAGTCTTGTACTTAAGTCACATACGTTCGCCCCTTGCGGGAATCGAACCCGCGACCTTCGGCATAGGAAACCGGTGACTAATCCACTGCGCTACGAGGCCTACGTAGCAACAAGGAAGAGGACTTGTCGCGAACCGATCAGGCACAAGTACACACGCCAGCACTGACATATAACCGTACACTCACACAAGCGCTCCTGATCGGCCGGACGTCTTTCAAGTGCTGAGATGAGAAAAGAAAGGACGTACAAACAATTACAACATGCAACAAAATGACAAAGATTTATTATCACAATTCCAATCACACTTTATTCATAAAACTAAACCAACTAACATTCACTGACACACGCTAAACTCGATAAAATAGATTGGAATTAAAACAAGGACACCCACAATAGCATCAACACGAGAATAGAAAAAGTCAAAGTCACAAAGAGGAGGGAGATGGAAAGGGAATAGATAGTTGATGGGAACGATAGAACCAGGTGAGGGAGGTAGATTTCGTTCCGGTTCCACGTTGTAAGGTAGATCACTTGCTGCTTGCCCGGAACTTGCCACTTCCGGTGTCAACAAAGGTCATGCACGTGGTCAGAAGAGGAGACCCACGCAGGTTAATCGTCACGAAGAAAGAGGTCTAGTATTTACTCACACCTCTTACAGAAAGTTTTTAAGTGTCAACATTGATTTCTTACTCAATCAAAGACTACACCTCTTATAGAAAGTGTGTAAGTGTCAACATTGAATTCTTACTCGAAGGTAGTCTTTGAGTAAGAATTCAATGTTGACACTTACACACTTTCTATAAGAGGTGTAGTCTTTGATTGAGTAAGAAATCAATGTTGACACTTAAAAACTTACAAACCTTTTATAAGAGGTGTAGTACCTC
This sequence comes from Oncomelania hupensis, assembly GCA_036898135.1. Lineage (NCBI taxonomy): Eukaryota > Metazoa > Mollusca > Gastropoda > Littorinimorpha > Pomatiopsidae > Oncomelania > Oncomelania hupensis. The sequence goes on along the minus strand of CM072525.1, from coordinate 17,505,675 downwards.
TTATAAAAGGTTTGTAAGTGTCAACATTGATTTCTAACTCAATCAAAAACTACACCTCTTATAGAACATTTGTAAGTGTCAACATTGATTTCTGCTTACTCCTTCAAAAACTACACCTCTTATAGAAAATTTGTAAGTGTCAACATTGATTTCTTACTCAATCAAAGACTACACCTCTTATAAAAAGTTTGTACATTGATTTCTTACTCGAAGACTACACTTCTTATATAAAGTTTGTTATTGTCAACATTGATTTCTTAATCAATCAAAGACTACACCTCTTATTGAAAGTTTGTAAGTGTCAACATTGATTTCTTACTCTATCAAACACTACATATACACCTCTTATAGAAAGTTTGTAAGCGTCAACATTGAATTCTTACTCAAAGACTACACCTCTTATGGAAAGTTTGTAAGTGTCAACATTGATTTTATTACTCAAAGACTACACCTCATATAGAAAGTTTGTAAGTGTCAACATTGATTTCTTACTCTATCAAACACTACATATACACCTCTTATAGAAAGTTTGTAAGCGTCAACATTGAATTCTTACTCAAAGACTACACCTCTTATGGAAAGTTTGTAAGTGTCAACATTGATTTCTTACTCAAAGACTACACCTCATATAGAAAGTTTTAAGTGTCAACATTGATTTCTTACTCTATCAAAGACTACACCTCTTATAGAAAGTTTGTAAGTGTCATCATTGATTTCTTATTCTATCAAACACTACATATACACCTCTTATAGAAAGTTTGTAGGCGTCAACATTGAATTCTTACTCAAAGACTACACCTCTTATGGAAAGTTTGTAAGTGTCAACATTGATTTCTTACTCAAAGACTACATCTCTTATAGAAAGTTTGTAAGTGTCAACATTGATTTCTTACTCTATCAAAGACTACACCTCTTATAGAAAGTTTGTAAGCGTCAACATTGAATTCTTACTCAAAGACTACACCACTTATGGAAAGTTTGTAAGTGTCAACATTGATTTCTTACTCTATCAAACACTACATATACACCTCTTATAGAAAGTTTGTAAGCGTCAACATTGAATTCTTACTCAAAGACTGCACCTCTTATGGAAAGTTTGTAAGTGTCAACATTGATTTCTTACTCAAAGACTACACCTCATATAGAAAGTTTGTAAGTGTCAACATTGATTTCTTACTCTATCAAACACTACATATACACCTCTTATAGAAAGTTTGTAAGCGTCAACATTGAATTCTTACTCAAAGACTACACCTCATATAGAAAGTTTTAAGTGTCAACATTGATTTCTTACTCTATCAAAGACTACACCTCTTATAGAAAGTTTGTAAGTGTCAACATTGATTTCTTACTCTATCAAACACTACATATACACCTCTTATAGAAAGTTTGTAAGCGTCAACATTGAATTCTTACTCAAAGACTACACCTCTTATGGAAAGTTTGTAAGTGTCAACATTGATTTCTTACTCAAAGACTACATCTCTTATAGAAAGTTTGTAAGTGTCAACATTGATTTCTTACTCTATCAAAGACTACACCTCTTATAGAAAGTTTGTAAGCGTCAACATTGAATTCTTACTCAAAGACTACACCTCTTATGGAAAGTTTGTAAGTGTCAACATTGATTTCTTACTCTATCAAACACTACATATACACCTCTTATAGAAAGTTTGTAAGCGTCAACATTGAATTCTTACTCAAAGACTACACCTCTTATGGAAAGTTTGTAAGTGTCAACATTGATTTCTTACTCAAAGACTACACCTCATATAGAAAGTTTGTAAGTGTCAACATTGATTTCTTACTCTATCAAACACTACATATACACCTCTTATAGAAAGTTTGTAAGCGTCAACATTGAATTCTTACTCAAAGACTACACCTCTTATGGAAAGTTTGTAAGTGTCAACATTGATTTCTTACTCAAAGACTACACCTCATATAGAAAGTTTTAAGTGTGAACATTGATTTCTTACTCTGTCAAAGACTACACCTCTTATAGAAAGTTTGTAAGTGTCAACATTGATTTCTTACTCTATCAAACACTACATATACACCTCTTATAGAAAGTTTGTAAGCGTCAACATTGAATTCTTACTCAAAGACTACACCTCTTATGGAAAGTTTGTAAGTGTCAACATTGAATTCTTACTCGAAGGTAGTCTTTGAGTAAGAATTCAATGTTGACACTTACACACTTTCTATAAGAGGTGTAGTCTTTGATTGAGTAAGAAATCAATGTTGACACTTAAAAACTTACAAACCTTTTATAAGAGGTGTAGTACCTCTTATAAAAGGTTTGTAAGTGTCAACATTGATTTCTAACTCAATCAAAAACTACACCTCTTATAGAACATTTGTAAGTGTCAACATTGATTTCTGCTTACTCCTTCAAAAACTACACCTCTTATAGAAAATTTGTAAGTGTCAACATTGATTTCTTACTCAATCAAAGACTACACCTCTTATAAAAAGTTTGTACATTGATTTCTTACTCGAAGACTACACTTCTTATATAAAGTTTGTTATTGTCAACATTGATTTCTTAATCAATCAAAGACTACACCTCTTATTGAAAGTTTGTAAGTGTCAACATTGATTTCTTACTCTATCAAACACTACATATACACCTCTTATAGAAAGTTTGTAAGCGTCAACATTGAATTCTTACTCAAAGACTACACCTCTTATGGAAAGTTTGTAAGTGTCAACATTGATTTTATTACTCAAAGACTACACCTCATATAGAAAGTTTGTAAGTGTCAACATTGATTTCTTACTCTATCAAACACTACATATACACCTCTTATAGAAAGTTTGTAAGCGTCAACATTGAATTCTTACTCAAAGACTACACCTCTTATGGAAAGTTTGTAAGTGTCAACATTGATTTCTTACTCAAAGACTACACCTCATATAGAAAGTTTTAAGTGTCAACATTGATTTCTTACTCTATCAAAGACTACACCTCTTATAGAAAGTTTGTAAGTGTCATCATTGATTTCTTATTCTATCAAACACTACATATACACCTCTTATAGAAAGTTTGTAGGCGTCAACATTGAATTCTTACTCAAAGACTACACCTCTTATGGAAAGTTTGTAAGTGTCAACATTGATTTCTTACTCAAAGACTACATCTCTTATAGAAAGTTTGTAAGTGTCAACATTGATTTCTTACTCTATCAAAGACTACACCTCTTATAGAAAGTTTGTAAGCGTCAACATTGAATTCTTACTCAAAGACTACACCACTTATGGAAAGTTTGTAAGTGTCAACATTGATTTCTTACTCTATCAAACACTACATATACACCTCTTATAGAAAGTTTGTAAGCGTCAACATTGAATTCTTACTCAAAGACTGCACCTCTTATGGAAAGTTTGTAAGTGTCAACATTGATTTCTTACTCAAAGACTACACCTCATATAGAAAGTTTGTAAGTGTCAACATTGATTTCTTACTCTATCAAACACTACATATACACCTCTTATAGAAAGTTTGTAAGCGTCAACATTGAATTCTTACTCAAAGACTACACCTCATATAGAAAGTTTTAAGTGTCAACATTGATTTCTTACTCTATCAAAGACTACACCTCTTATAGAAAGTTTGTAAGTGTCAACATTGATTTCTTACTCTATCAAACACTACATATACACCTCTTATAGAAAGTTTGTAAGCGTCAACATTGAATTCTTACTCAAAGACTACACCTCTTATGGAAAGTTTGTAAGTGTCAACATTGATTTCTTACTCAAAGACTACATCTCTTATAGAAAGTTTGTAAGTGTCAACATTGATTTCTTACTCTATCAAAGACTACACCTCTTATAGAAAGTTTGTAAGCGTCAACATTGAATTCTTACTCAAAGACTACACCTCTTATGGAAAGTTTGTAAGTGTCAACATTGATTTCTTACTCTATCAAACACTACATATACACCTCTTATAGAAAGTTTGTAAGCGTCAACATTGAATTCTTACTCAAAGACTACACCTCTTATGGAAAGTTTGTAAGTGTCAACATTGATTTCTTACTCAAAGACTACACCTCATATAGAAAGTTTGTAAGTGTCAACATTGATTTCTTACTCTATCAAACACTACATATACACCTCTTATAGAAAGTTTGTAAGCGTCAACATTGAATTCTTACTCAAAGACTACACCTCTTATGGAAAGTTTGTAAGTGTCAACATTGATTTCTTACTCAAAGACTACACCTCATATAGAAAGTTTTAAGTGTGAACATTGATTTCTTACTCTGTCAAAGACTACACCTCTTATAGAAAGTTTGTAAGTGTCAACATTGATTTCTTACTCTATCAAACACTACATATACACCTCTTATAGAAAGTTTGTAAGCGTCAACATTGAATTCTTACTCAAAGACTACACCTCTTATGGAAAGTTTGTAAGTGTCAACATTGATTTCTTACTCAAAGACTACATCTCTTATAGAAAGTTTGTAAGTGTCAACATTGATTTCTTACTCTATCAAAGACTACACCTCTTATAGAAAGTTTGTAAGCGTCAACATTGAACTCTTACTCAAAGACTACACCTCTTATGGAAAGTTTGTAAGTGTCAACATTGATTTCTTACTCAAAGACTACATCTCTTATAGAAAGTTTGTAAGTGTCAACATTGATTTCTTACTCTATCAAAGACTACACCTCTTATAGAAAGTTTGTAAGCATCAACATTGAACTCTTACTCAAAGACTACACCTCTTACAGAAAGTTTGTAAGTGTCAACATTGATTTCTTACTCAAATACTACATCTCTTATAGAAAGTTTGTAAGTGTCAACATTGATTTCTTATTCAATCAAAACTACAAGGTAATGAAAACAATAGTGTTATTTTTTTAAATACATTTTACACACACCCATCCAAACACAACATAGGCACACATTAATCGTTCAACACTTATGGTGTAAAGGCAGGGAGATCGCTATTAGAACACGGAAAGGAAATCAGTTGGACGAGGGAGAGAGAGAGAGAGAGAGAGAGAGAGAGAGAGAGAGAGAGAGAGAGAGAGAGAGAGAGAGAGAGAGTGTAAAACACAGAAAACAGATGTCTTGCCCAAAGAAAAGGGATTGAGTTTGTTGACAGCATCGTGCATATAATTCTTATCAGATGCTGTCCTCCAAGGACTGATAGGAAAGATCTAGCTCCCCTTTTCTTGCTGTCAATGGCTTGCGTTATCAGATGCTGTTCTCCAAGGACTAATAGGAACAGATCTAGCTCCCCTTTTCTTGCTGTCAATGGCTTGCGTTATCAGATGCTGTTCGCCAAGGACTGATAGGAACAGATCTAGCTCCCCTTTTTCTTGCTGTCAATGGGTTGCATTTGGTGAAATTGTGCCCTAGACACTGCATGACCATTTGGCTGTGTTCTCAGCTGGTTAGTGTATCAACTGGTCTAGCTGAATAGCTGTGACCACATGCTAAGTGACGTTTCTTTACACAGTTACAGAGAGAGTAATGCAAACAACGTTTCTTTCCACAGTTACAGAGAGAGTAATGCGAACAACGTTTGTTTACACAGTTACAGAGAGTAATGCAAACAACGTTTCTTTACACAGTTACAGAGAGAGTAATGCAAACAACGTTTCTTTATACAGTTACAGAGAGAGTAATGCAAACAACGTTTGTGTACACAGTTACAGAGAGAGTAATGCTAACGTTTCTTTACACAGTTTGTATGTAGATTATAGTCACACGACACTTTCGCATATAGGTGACTACTGGACCGATTTATACTGACACCAGCGGGCCAGTTGTTGGTAAAGGGGAAAATAATATGATCACACGTTGACCAATCCGGGATTCGAACCAGCGACCTTTCGGTTACTAGCAAGACGCTCTTACCAACTGAGCTACCCGGCCCCTCCTTTACACAGTTACAGCAAAGAGCTTATATCTTTGGTTACAGAGAGAGTAACGCAAACAACGTTTGTTTACACAGTTACAGAGAGAGTAATGCAAACAAAGGTCTGTACCTTTTTCGTTGTCCTTCAACAGGGTGTACGTCGTGGACTCCAAGAATGCGTCGTCTGCTATCGTCACCATACCCATCTTCTACTGTTCAAATTGCAACGGCCGCGGCACCTGTGACTTTGAGAACACCGTGCCAGTCAGCGGCAGCGGCGGCACCTTTCTCAAGGCAAGTTGTAACGTGGGGTTTATGGGTTGCTGGGCTCTGCACAATGGAATGCTGTAACCCTCACGCTTTATTCTATGGGAACTGCTAGTTAGTCACCCGGTGAATTACTTTAATACATTTATTTGTTTAGCTCGATCTGTGTTAAGGCTGGGATACAGAGATAGATAGAAAAATGGTAAAAGATCACTGTCACACTAGCTTTCACACGGCTATGAATCATATGTAGTCCAGCCACTTGATAACAGTTAAAATCACACATTTATTTCTTCTACTCTATACAATATCTTCGATGTACTAATTACCTTAAAAAGTCAAGAGTCAATGCAACTAATTCGATCGCTGATAGTCTAGGCAGCTGTTATGTCTTCATAGGGCACTGGCTACTAGAGTTCATGAAGATTGGACTACTGTGGTCCGGTTTACTATAGTTTCTGAAGAGTGGACTACTGTGGTCCTTTTTCTATCAGTTTTAGTGCACTTTTTCCTATGCACTTAACTGTGGTGTAGAGGGTTTGAAGCCCTTCGTTGCGGTAGCTTCTGGTACACGCAGGGTCGTCGTGTAGTTTGGTCCCTTGACACGCTGTGGTGTCTTGGAGGCTATACATTAGTGACGAACATTCTGCTACGTCCGTGGTCCACTGGAATCTCAACTCTAATTTCCTATATATACATATACATCGTGGCTAATTATACACATAAAGAATTAATAATATTATAAACATTCACTGGTACAGCCACTGGTCTGCAAACATACATATAGGTTCAACAACAGTGGTTCCGTCCGGTGTACAACATGGCGGCGCAACCGGTCGTGTTTCGCCACGTGGTCACGCAACGGTGGACGAACAATTCAATTCTATGCATAGGAAATTCCACAAACATAATTTCAACAATAATATAAATATATCACGATGAAACAGAAGTATGTTCATTTACCTGTTTGACAAAGTCAGGCCCCGTGGCTACTTGATTGAATTCTAAGATTCACAAAGTCCTGCTTCCTGGTCTATGAGTGGAGAATTTTCTCTGCTCCGGTCTAGCTGTGTAGACTAAGGCGTATTTCATAGGACTGACTCAATCTATGCTAGGTTTTGACCCATTCAGAACCGGCTCTAACCGCTCTGTCTGAGTCCCATTGGATAAGCTTTCCGCTTCCACGCACACAGTGCTGACGTCACTACACTGCCTGCGTCAAACACGCTGTGTTTGTACCTCCGTTATACTGTAATGTCTGCTATATACTACATTAACTTTCTAAGATTACATTGTGTCACGTCCCAACTGCCTCAACAGAGGTTCGACATGTGCAACTTCTACACGAGAAAAGAACCCAACACCTAAATAAAATCTAAAAGACAAAACCAGAAGTGACAAGACAATTTCTTTATTTCACTCACACATTCACACTCAAAATTAACTCCCTTTTTCCCACTTCCCAACCTGCAATCCCACTAATACAACCCAAAACTAGTACATAAACAATTCGCTCAAAATAATAATGATAATTAAATCAAAAATGAAAATAAATGACTAACTACAAATGTACAAAAGATTCATAATAGTTATGACTGGATCAGCTTACTGACAACAAGGTAAATAAATGTAAGCAATTGCTTTTAATCTTTATAAATATTCAAACCTTGTTTCACTTAAACTTCAAACAGCTATTACAACTCTTTTACATTATATAATTCGATAAAGAAAATTTATATTTTATACAACTAGAATTTGTAAGAAAATAAGCTAAATTATTACTAGTAAAGATCTGGCGAATTAATTCCCCCAGACAAAACTATACAATCACAAGGCTACTTTATCAGGTAAGTAATATTACAGAGACAAAGTTTATCATTCAATTCAAATTAAATATATTTCAATGTGCTGTAATTTATAATGTTATCACATGTAAATAAATTCTTGTTTCTCACAACTGTTTATCAATGGTTATAATTATTTGTTGTGAATTGTGGGGTGTGTGTGTGTGTGTGCGTTATGTAAACAAAATAAGGTTTCCCTTCTGACTACCACAACCTTCGAAACTGAGGTTGACTCAAGGAAAGCGTCGTTACAGAACGTGGCACATCACATCACACCAGCTGGGCTACAGCACAGCAATCAACGATCTGGTTTTAGGTTTTGGTACATCTGCAGCAATACATACAAAATACGCAACCATTAATAATTATATTACAATATATTGCACAAGCATCCCTCTGACGGAATGATTGTCTCCCTTTCGTCATTCTTCCCTGTCATAACTTCTGCCATTGCACACATGCATTCCCATTCACCTCCTTTCTGTCATTTCTTCGCTACATAACAGCGAATTCTCTTATATTAATTTATAATTATTTAATTTATAATTCATTTTAGAAAATCCTCTCACTCTCTCTCTCGGTATTTATGCAGCAAATAATATGACACATAAAATAGAATTAAGAGAACGTAATTAACTATCCATTCACACTCGCACTCATATCCCAGACCCCCGAACGATATGGCCAACTGAGAAATTGAGTCAAGCAACTTACGATTACCAGTGGGAGTCCTCCGGCCTGTTGACAAAGACACACAAACGACGGGACAAACACACAGGCACAGATGGTTACAAGGTGGTACACAGGGCACAAGAAGTCCTAGATGGAGTCATAGGTCACCCGACGTTACACATAGGTAGCTCGGATTTCACCGAGAATACACAGCAGGTATTCAAAACGGCTTAAGACACTTCCAGTTAAGCAAACACTTTCCAAAGTGTTCCCAAAATAGTCCTCCTCTTCCGAATACTAGCCTCTTTTTCGTTGACAGTCTGATCAGTACGACCCACAGACACAGTCACTATCTGTCACCTTGACAAAAACTCAGATCCGCCGATTCTTGCTACATAAGTGATGTGGAAATGTTTCTGCCCCTATCAAAATATACAGTGCATGGGGTTTTATACGGTTAGCCTAGAATGTTCTAGAATATACTCATTTCAATTATAATTTATTTCCAGCACCGTTCGCGATTAGAGCACGCATTCAACACATAGCAAATCGCATGGCAGCAATCAATCTTCTCAATAACAAAATAGCCAACTATACTGTTTCCTAACATAGTACGTTCTGCACGGGCGCAATTCATTCGCTACTTTTATTAATTATAAGCTTAATTAATTTTATTCTGATACTCTTCCCTTACTACCGTAACTTTTAACCTCTATGTACAGGCTGATGATTAGACTATATACATAGGCGCACGACTGCAAACTGCGTAGCGTGACACATTGACTAAACAAGGCTAAATAGTACAGTAAGCAGGGTAAAACTAGTCATCTCGCGACAGGCTCCCTCAACTGAAAAAAGGCGATGACTACTGGATTCGACCTTTTTCTACCACAGAGCCTAGTTTAACACTGCACTATCCTAGGGTCCTATTTACAAACTAATTAAGTTGCTCTATCTGAGCTGCAATGCTATGCCAGGTAGCTATGGACACTAGTGACAGGATTTTACTGGACGGGGACGAATTCTGGTGCTGTGGCCCGTAGTTGTGTTGGGTGGGCGACAGCTGCTGTGTCCTCCATGAGATGGTGACTGAGGTAGTCGGCTCCGTGGTTTTCTTTGCCGGGGATGTACTCGATCTGGAATGAGTATGCCTGAAGGGTGATTCCCCATCTCATCAGGCGAGAGTTCAAGGATTTGGAGGCTGCCAGGAACGATAGTGGTTGGTGGTCCACCTGAACTGTGAAGTGGGTCCCATACAGGTAGAGTTTAAACTTCTGTATGGCCCAGACTAGTCCAAGGCATTCTTTCTCCGACGTGGCGTAGTGTGTCTCGGCGGGTCTCAATTTTCTGCTGGCGTAGGCGACCGGGAATAGCGTCTCTGCATTCTTGGGGTCGCGCTGTAGCAGTACTGCTCCGAGTCCTAACTTCCTCCGCGATGGCGATGGCCATCCAGGTGTGAGTACTGGGGGTCGTTGGTTGGTCGATGTACTTCTTGAGGCGATCGATGTGGTGGTATCGGGCTCTCCCGTTTACCTCTACTTGGTAGACTGTCTTGGATTTCTTGGCAGTCACCCGGTACGGTCATCTCCAAGCGATGTCCAGCTTGTTTGTTCCACTTGGAAGTAAGAGTAGCACTTGATCGCCGACTTGCAGTTCTCGGTCCTTCGCGTGGCGGTTGTAGTACTTCGCCTGACGGGCTCTGGCCTTCTTCAGTGCTTCACCAGCTTTCTTCCACGTTGCTTTGAGGGTTTCCTGCAGGTCTGCGACGTACATGGTGGCACCTTTTGGTGTGTCGTCTATCTTGGCTTCCGTCCAACTTCTGCATAGGGCTTCTAGCGGTCCTGCTAGAGGTCTGCCGAATAGCAATGTTGACGGGGTGTAGCCTGTGGCTGCATGGGGCGTTTCTCTATATGCGAACAGTGCCGCATTCACGTATGTGTCCCACGCTTCTGGATTGTCGTCGGCTACTTTCCTGAGTATGGTGAGAAGGGTTCCATTCAGTCTTTCTACTTGTCCGGTGCTGGCTGGGTGGTACGGTGGTGTGCGAATGTGATGAACTTTTATCAACTCGAACACGTCTTGCATCAGGCGGCCGGTGAACTGAGATCCGTTGTCCGTTCTAATGCTGTCCGGGAATCCGACTCTGGTAAAGATGGCGATGAGTGCATCTGCAATCTTCTTGGTGTCGATCGCTGGCAACGGGACTGCTTCGCACCACATCGTACATGTGTCGACGAGTGTGAGTAGAAATCTGTTCCGCTTCTTGGTCATGGGCAGTGGTCCTACTATGTCTACTGAGACTTGCTGGAATAGCACGCCGACTACTACTGATGGTCCTAAGGTAAATGGTACGGTGTGATGTCGCGGGGAATATCGTTGACATTGGTGACAAGATTTCACGTAGCGCTTGACATCCTCCGTGATTCCTGGCCAATAGTAGTGTGCGCTGATTCTCTGCACTGTGGCTCCAATTCCCATGTGTCCGCTGAGTGGCATGCTGTGGCCTAATTCTAGTACTTGGGCTCGAAGGGTGGCTGGTAGTACTAGTTGGGTGTGATCTCCATCTCCTTGGCGATGTAGAACTCCGTCTTCCATGTAGAAGTCTCCTTTGTGTGGGGGTGTGTGCGCCTTGGGTAGCTTCTGGAAGCACTTAGCTATCGAGGCGTCCGCTTTCTGTGCTGTTTTGATCTCTTCGAGTCCTGGATTCGGGGCTAACTCGGGCTGGGGTGGTTGGGTTTTAGCTTGGGCCCTGGTTTGCACTGCAGCTATCTCTACAGTTTTAGAGGGCGTGCCTAAGAACACATACCTACAACCTAGCACTAGATTATACAGGGGTTTCTGTAAAACAGCTGCTTGGATTCGTCCTGTGACGTACCTACTCTCTACTTCTATCCAAGCTATTGGGCAAGTAGTCGTCGGTTTCGTCAAGTCTGCTCCTTGTAGTTCGACTGTCTTGTCCGTCAAGTCCGCGCGCGATACAAGAGATTCGCTAACTATCGCGTCGTATGATAGACCTGTGTCATACAGACAGTTCGCTTCTTTACCGTTGACCTTGACCGTGTCTGTCACCGATGGGTGATCTCCGATAGTGTGTGGCTTGTTACCGCTGCTTTCAGTTAGAACTCTGTGCGCTGGCCGGCTTTCGCGCTCTTCCCTGCGTTGTGCGGCCAACTTTAAACATTCTGCGGTGGAGTGATTATTTCTATTGCAGAACGAGCAATACCGTTTCTGTTCTGCGGGACCTCTTTTCCCGAATTCCGTGTTGGGTCCTTTATTTTGCCCAGGTCTGGGGTGATTTGGCTTATTCGTGGTGCGCTTTTCCCGGTGAGGGCTTCGTTTCTGTACCTCTTTCCCGTTAGGCTTTAGGTCTCGCCTGAAGCTCTTGGCTTCTCCGTGGGCGGCCACGTACCTATCTGCGACCTTGACCAGATCTTCCAGTCTTTCCGCGCCCTGCTCTACTGAGAATGTTCTCAGCTCGGGGGTCATGGTTTCCCGTAGCTGTTCCAATACTAACAATTCTGTCAGTCCATCATATGTCTTAGCCGTGGCTGACTGGCTAACCCACTTATCAAGCATTGTGGACAACCGATCCGCGAACTGCGCATAGCTCTCTCCTTTCACTCTCCGATTGGTGCGGAATTTTTGCCGGTAGCATTCGCCTGTTAGTTCGAATCCCGTTAGGAGTGCCTCTTTTACTTTGTGATAGTCAGTCACTCTGTCAGTCGGTAGCTTACTGTAGATGTCATAAGCCTTTCCTCTAAGCCCTTGACTAAGCTTGAAAGACCAATGGGTGGGATCTAGTTTATACTCAGTTGCTAGGCGCTCAAACCTAGTCAGATAGAGATCTAGACCTCCTTCTCTTTCATTGAATGTCCCCAGTGGAAATGACATCCCTAGTACGGGGTTGGATGCTACCTCTAGTTGATCTGAGTGGGGAGGGGTTGAGGATGAACTTGAGGCCCCTGATCCCAATCTTCTCAGCTCTAACTCATGCTGTCTGTCTTTTTCCTTTTCTACCCTCTCATACTCCCATCTCCTACTTTCTGCTTCTCTCTCTGCTGCTACCTTCTTCTGTTCTCTTTCTGCTTCTAATTCTAGTTTCTTCTGGTCTGCTTCTAATTCTAGTTTCTTCTGGTGTGCTTCTAATTTCTTCGCTTCTCTCTCTGCCTCTAATTCTGCTTTCTTCTGTTCTGCTTCTAGTTCTAATTTCTTCGTCTCTCTCTCTGCTTCTAATTCTGCTTTTCTCTGTTCTGCTTCGAGTTTCTTCTGTTCTCTCTCTGCTGCTCTCTCGGCCGCTTCGAGTTTCTTCTGTTCTCTCTCTGCTGCCCTCTCTGCCTTAGCTTCCTGCTTTTCTACCTCTTCATTGATATACGCAATTAGGTCTCCTCCTGCTAAGTGCAAAGCTTCTCCTAATTCCTTGAAACGCAATCTCAAGGCCACTGGGTCCGACATTGTCAAACGTGTCTATGACCAACCTCTGAATCCCGTGGAATACAAACACACTAGCAATATTGCAATTCAATAACAACAATGCAAAGACCATAAAATTCGTAATCAATAATAGAATAAAACAAGAGTCAAATAGCATACAGCAGTTATTTAAGCAAAACCTGGAAAAGAACAATGCAACATACATGCACAAAAAAGAACTGAAGCAAAAAAGTTTTTAACTAAAGAATAGTGCACCAAAACTGTATTCTTGTCCTACACTTACAACTATTCTAAGTTATTCTACTACTACTGTTATCTAATTTTAATGTACCTAGATCCGGTTATACCCAATTCCTATTATACACAGATCCTGACTAGGCTCGCCAATTAAAGTGTAACGTGGGGTTTATAGGTTGCTGGGCTCTGCTCAATGAAATGCTGTAACCCTCACGCTTTATTCTATGGGAACTGCTAGTTAGTCACCCGGTGAATTACTTTAATAAATTTATTTGTTTAGCTCGGTCTGTGTTAAGGCTGGGATACAGAGATAGATAGAAAAATGGTAAAAGATCACTGTCACACTAGCTTTCACACGGCTATGAATCATATGTAGTCCAGCCACTTGATAACAGTTAAAATCACACATTTATTTCTTCTACTCTATACAATATTTTCGATGTACTAATCTACCTTAAAAAGTCAAGAGTCAATGCAACTAATTCGATCGCTGATAGTCTAGGCAGCTGTTATGTCTTCATAGGGCACAGGCTACTAGAGTTCATGAAGATTGGACTACTGTGGTCCGGTTTACTATAGTTTCTGAAGAGTGGACTACTGTGGTCCTTTTTCTATCAGTTTTAGTGCACTTTTTCCTATGCACTTAACTGTGGTGTAGAGGGTTTGAAGCCCTTCGTTGCGGTAGCTTCTGGTACACGCGGGCTCGTCGTGTAGTTTGGTCCCTTGACACGCTGTGGTGTCTTGGAGGGTGTTTTCCAGGGTTGCTCTCTCAGTCTTGTGCTGTAGAGGCTAAACAGCCAACTCTTCTTTTCTGTGGAGTTGGGCGCACGGGATATCTCGCCTGTTCGTCTGTAACATAAGAGACGAACTTCTGCACAACCTTGAATAATAGGTCTGTGCAGAGCGTCTCACTGAAAGCCAAAGTAGCCCTCAGTGATAGCTCCACATCTCTATACATTAGCGACGAACATTCTGCTACGTCCGTGGTCCACTGGAATCTCAACTCTAATTTCCTATACATACATAAATATACATCGTGGCTAATTATACACATAAAGAATTAATAATATTATAAACATTCACTGGTACAGCCACTGGTCTGCAAACATACATATAGGTTCAACAACAGTGGTTCCGTCCGGTATACAACATGGCGGCGCAACCGGTCGTATTTCGCCACGTGGTCACCAACGGTGGACGAACAATTCAATTCTATGCATAGCAAATTCCACAAACATAATTTCAACAATAATATAAATATATCACGATGAAACAGAAGTATGTTCATTTACCTGTTTGACAAAGTCAGGCCCCGTGGCTACTTGATTGAATTCTAAGATTCACAAAGTCCTGCTTCCTGGTCTATGAGTGGAGAATTTTCTCTGCTCCGGTCTAGCTGTGTAGACTAAGGCGTATTTCATAGGACTGACTCAATCTATGCTAGGTTTTGACCCATTCAGAACCGGCTCTAACCGCTCTGCCTGAGTCCCATTGGATAAGTTTTCCGCTTCCACGCACACAGTGCTGACGTCACTACACTGCCTGCGTCAAACTCGCTGTGTGTGTACCTCCGTTATACTGTAATCGTCTGCTATATACTACATTAACTTTCTAAGATTACGTTGACTAAACAAGGCTAAATAGTACAGTAAGCAGGGTAAAACTAGTCATCTCGCGACACAAGTGCTGTTTGTTTTGTTTTTTTCACTTTTGTGTTTTTTGTAATTTCAGATAAATTTGTTCAATCGTCATAGCAACATTACCTGCCTGAGTGGCCGCAGTGTTTGCTCTGTCATAAATGTCAAGGTCGCTGGACACGTTTTGTCCCACATCTCCAAAACGGCTAAGCCGATTTACTTTTAAGTTCTGTGGAGTTTTGTTTTATTCAGTGAAGAAATTATTGAATATTTATTTAGCTTGATGACTAAACGTGGACTTGAATATTTATTTATACATATTTATTTATGGATACAGACTCAAACCCATGCCTAGGTGTCCAGTTTTGACACACATCATTCGACGCTCCGTGCATAGTCCCTACGATAAGACCTCAAAGGATGTACACCCTCAACATTACCTACAATCAAATCTACCACAGGATCATCGATTACGCAGCAGTGCAAAGGACCCGTGTAGAATGGTGTATCAACATCAACGACAGCGACTGGAAAACGTTCCACCTGTCCACCGAATGAAATCACCTTCCGAATCTCATCTGCTTACCAGCGGTAGTAGCGCCCGTATCTCTGAGTACACTAACTTCATGTCCATTAACTAGACCAGGGGACAACGGTAAAGCAGCATGCTGGGTTCGGACCGAACACAACACTTAGGTCTCATCTGTGCCAGAACAGTTAGAAGACAGCGCAACACTAGCCGAGTCTAATGGTGAAGGGCACTGCTTAGCGTAGTGATTTTTTTCCACCGCAGTTATAACACTTCACACCCAGACGCGGTACGTTGTTATTCACACTATCAGTTTGTGATTGACCTGCATTTATCTGATGGGTTGTATTGCCGTTTCCACGACCAAATCCTCGATAACGGTAACCATGATTCCGGTAGTTGCTGCGAAACCCTCTCTGATTTCTGTTCGGATTCGGACCCGCCGTATGAGCAGCACCAGGTGCGTTCTCGGTTATGGGTTGATTGTGTATATTTTGTGTGTTCGAATTGTTTCTCTGAATAGCACCACGATTGTGCTGTTGGTTCGAACCAAGAAATGAACGGTTTTGAGCAAGACCAGTGGCAGAAGAAAACATATTGCTATCACGTCTATGTGCTAGAGATTTTGTGGGATGAGCCATTCGATAACTTTCAGCATGATCAATCATATCTTTGGCACTCTTCAAGTTACGTTCCCGCAAAAACACTGCCAGATCTTTTGACACGCTCTGTAAAATGTGTTCACGAACAATTAGGTCTATCATTCCATCAAAAGTATGACCAATCTCTGAAAGTTCAATCCATCTATCCAAAAAATGACGCAGTCTTGTGCTAAAAGACAAGAAAGATTCACCCGTTTCTGGCCTAACATTTCGCAACTTTTCCCTGAAACCCTCAGAAAATCAAGGCTCTTTGAGTATATCGTAGGCCACAGTGCCATTAGCTGAAAGCGAGTGGTAGAGAGACAGGGCCGACCCATCTGTAACAAGAGGCAGTTTTACACAGCACAGTTTCAGCTTTTGCCTTGTTTAGTCAGTGTAACACAGTTGTATAGTGACGCCCGCGCAGTGTAGTGACATCATCGCAGCATAAGGATAGAGCTGATTTTACAGCTAATCCGAACACAGCGAGATTAGGTAGACCAGTTCTGCCTGGTTCAGGAGAGAGGTAGAAGAGTCATTCGTGTGGAAAACTGGGAGCAGTACACAGCTACGCTCCAACAGAAATCTCTCCACTGACAGACTAGGGAAGCAGGACTTGTTGAAAATTCGATTCAATCAAGTTAGCCACGGCCTGACATTGTCAAGAAGGTAAATACTTATACTTGATACTTGATGTTTTCGATGTTTGAGGCCGGGTGGCCAGTTCATCGGTTCTATGTTGATTGCTATTATTATTAACTGTGGCATGCGTGGCATTTATAATCTTGTTTAAGTATATACTAAAGGTGTCAATTTTAAATAGTCTTTATAGTAGTTATTTCCTATTGGTGACATTGGGGATCATAGAGGGATGGCAGATCGCTCCAGTGGGTGTCCAGCCTGTTCTTGAAGGCGTTTACTGAAGGGGCTGTCACCACTTCGTCAGGGAGGGCATTCCAGGTGGAAACAACTCTCTGTGAGAAGAAGTTCTGCCTGACGTTGAGTCTGCAGCGTGCCTTTGCAAGCTTCAAACTGTGCCCCCTCGTGTCTCTGCCCTGGAATCGCTCCGCTAGCTCCAGCTGTGGTCTGTCTGTGTCGTAGATACCATGAATGTACTTGTAGACATCGATCATGTCCCCTCTCTTACGACGGTGTTCAAGACTAGGCAGCTTCAGGGCAGCTAGTCGCTCGGGGTATGGCTTGTCTTTAATTGAGGCAAGAAGCTTGGTTGCTCTCCTCTGCACATCTTCAACCTCACCACAGAGCGTCTTAAGGTTGGGCTGCCAGACTGAATGGCCGTACTCTAGCATGGGCCTCTCCAGGGCCTAGGGACTTGTACAGCTGAATGAAAGTGTCCTCTGTCAGGTGGTCGAAGGATCTGCGGATTACGCCGAGAACTCTGTTGGCCTTTGCGGTAGCTTGGGCAACGTGGTTCTTAAAGTTGAGCTGCCTATCTACAAAGACTCCTAGGTCCTTCTATACCTCACTCTCTGCTAAGGCGATTGTGCAGTCCTCACCACTGGCATTCTTCCCTTTCATGTAGTATGTAGCCTCTGCATCTAAATTGCCCAATCTCATGACGCTGCACTTCTCTGGGTGGAAGCGTAGTTGCCAGTCATTTGACCACTGATGTAACCTAATAAGATCTTCCTGGGGCGTGGCTCTAGTGTGGGCATCGTCGCTGCGGTTGAAGATCTTGGTGTCGTCAGCAAACAACTTAACATGGCTCTGAACATGCTGAGGCAGGTCGTTGATGTACAGCACGAAGAGGATCGGCCCAAGAACGCTGCCCTGGGGGATACCGCTGGTCACCTTTGCCTGGATTGATCTGGCGCCGTTCACAACAACATGCTGGGATCGCCCTGACAAGAAGTCCTGGATCCACTGACTGACCTTCCCTTTGATGCCGTGGGCTTCCACCTTGGAGACAAGTCTACGATGCGGGACACTGTCAGATGCCTTCATGTAGTCCATGTAGATGGCGTCGATGCTTGATCCAGTGTCTAAGGCCTCGGTCCAGATGTCTAGGGTATCCAGAAGTTGTGTGGTACATGATCGCCCTTTTGTGAAGCCGTGCTGTTCTCTGCTGATAAGGTTATTGCGTTGTAAGTGGTCCGCCAACTGCTCTCTGATCAGGGCTTCCATCACCTTGCACAGGATGCACGTGAGACTCACAGGCATGTAGTTGTTGGCAGACAGACGACTCCCCTTCTTGAAGATTGGCGTGACACTAGCTTTTCTCCATTCATCTGGGATCCTGCCTTCCTCTAGTGACTTATTTACAATGATGGTTATTGGCTGTGCCAAAACGTCTGCGAGTTCTGCCAGCTGCACAGGTGGAATACGATCAGGTCCTGGGGCTTTTCCTGTTTTCAGACTTGCGAGATGCTTCAGGACTTTCTCGACATCCACCTGGAAATCTGTCAGCTCGGACTCGTAGTCGTACTGTGGTGGGTCTGGCAATTCTCCGTCTCTCTCTTTGGTAAATACGCTCTGGAAAAACTCATTTAAGACGTCAGCCTTCTCCTTGTCTGTGGATGTTTTGGAGCCATCTTGTCGCTTCAGGTCTGCAACTCCAGTTCTTGTCTTTGTCTTGGTCTTGACGTAGGACCAGAAGGATTTAGGATTTCATTTAGCTTGCGCTGCAACTGTGGCCTCAAGCTTTTTCTTTGCCCTAATGCAGGCTCTTGATGCTTGGTTTCGTGCCCTGAGATATGCCTGGTAATCCTGTCTGTCACGAGTCTGCAACCAACGTCTAAAAAGTTGGTGTTTCTTCCTCCCCGAAGCTAGAGTACCTCCATCCATCCATTTCTTGCGTTGAGCGCTGTTGCTGCCTGTCCTAGGGACATACTTCACAGACAGTTCATCAAGCTTCAGCCTAAACAGCCTCCATGCTTCCTCTGTCTTCAAGTTCCGAAACTCCTCCTCCCAGTTAATCGCTGCCAGTTTGTTCTGCATTCCTACAAAATCTGCCTTTTTGAAGTTTAGCCTTCTCTCTTTTGGGGGCTCCTTGAACATGCATGAGAGGTTGATGATCAGTGTGACGTGGTCACTCTTGCCAAGTGCTGCCCCAGTACGGTCTTCGTTTACCGTATCCTCTCTGTTCGTGAGCACTAGGTCATCCAGGGGTGGGGTCTGTCCTTCACGAATGCTTTAAGGTTAGCTCCTGGAGGGAGGTTTGCCCGTGTCTGTCAACCCAAGACATCCCACAGATGTTCTATGGGGTTCAAATCGGGTGATCGAGCCGGCCAATCCATCCTTATGACGTGCTGTTGCTGCAGGAAGTCATTGACTATACGCGCTCGGTGGGGTCTGGCATTATCGTCCTGTAGTATGGCACCTTCCCCAATGGCTTGCAGAGCTGGGAGAAACCTAAGTTGTAGGACGTCATCCCTGTAGCCAATACCATTTAAGTTGCCATGAATTTGGAGCAGGGGTGTTCTGAAGTTTAATGCGAAGCCACCCCACATCATGACAGATCCACCACCAAAGCGGTCGTGCTCGCGCACCGTCGCATCAGCAAAACGCTCCCGTGGACGCCTCCAAACATTCACTCAACGGTCGTTGAAAGACAAGGAGAACCGAGACTCGTCTGTAAAGAGCACCCTTGACCAACGTTGCCTAGTCCACACCAAATGACGCCGAGCCCAGGCCAAACGCGCTGCACAGTGAGCTGGGGTGAGCAAAGGCCGTACTGCTGGTCGTCTTGATCGCAGGTTTGCCTCGTGTAGACGGTTGCGAATTGTCTGGTCGCTGACGTTAACATTGCTGGCTGCGTGATGCTGTCTTCTGATGGTGTTTGCTGTAGCGGACCTCATCCTCAGAGCTGACAGGGTGATGAAATGGTCTTGTCTTGCAGTGGTAACGCGGGGGCGTCCGGACCTTCTTGGTTCTTGGACGCTTCCAGTGTTGTTAAAGCGCTCACGCAGCCTTTGGACAACGGAGTGGGACATCTCCAGCCGCCTGCCAACTTCTCTCACCCCCACCCCTTCCTGAAGCCATGCAATAGCTCTGCCTCAGTCTGCATCAGCCAATCGTCGCCTTGGGGGCATGGTTAGAAAAGCAGCAAAAGCGCTGCCATTTATACCCAGAAAAAAGCGCCGATTGTTGAACTGAACTCAGAAAATGCAAGCCTTTCGCGTGCAAATCACTTTTTAATGTTGAAAATGTTGCTTTATTAGCAAGATCACAAAACAACAGTAAATTAGGGTAATTTTTTTTTTCTAAAAATGGGGTTTGTTTTTCAACTCAGTGCAGAAAGTTCAAAAAATTACTTGTCAGAATAAGATTGTCGTGAATGTTACTGTACAGGCTAAGTTTTGAAATAAGCATTATAAGCGATATTATTGATAGCAGCAAAACATAATTAAACTAAATGAAATATGAGAGTGGCCCTTCAATTATTTTGAGTAGTATATAACTACCACAACGATTTAGATAATCCAATGGCGATCTCAACACAGAGATAATGCACTACCACCTACAGTAATTAATCCACTTGGAGATCCTTTTCCTCAGAACGTAAATAATTCAGAATCCATACTCTTCTGGGAGGTTATAGCACTCAGCAGAGGTAGATAATCTTCTTGGAGATTAATACACTCAAAACACAGATCTTCTTGGAGATTATAGCACACGAATTTCACAGATAATCTTCTTGGAGATTATAGCACACGAATTTTATAAAAGTAATAATAAGCCACACTGAGCTCCAAATGCGACGACCCAGCTATTTCTCTGAAACTTGAATGAATATCTTCCTGACTTCATTCCCCTGAAGGAATCCTCTGGGGGACGTTTCTCCTTCTTCATTAGGACTCACCCAAGGTACGTACACAAGTATGTACACACACAGGTACATACTAACAGCTCTGAAAAATATTATTCGTGATATTTAGTTACCAATACTTTATGATTATATCAGTCTTCAACATAGTTTCAAAATGGATAATGTCGAAAGATGTTTTTTTCCCCAATAAAAATTACCTCATACATTTGTAAACACAAAACAATTTATCTTTATACAAAGAAATGTGCTTACGTAATTAAATAATAACTTTTACATAGTTAAGCAATATAAATCGAAAACTAGCCTGTTGGATTAACCTAACAGAGCACACAAGAAACATGTACATCTTTCCGAGTTGAAAGTTTCGATGTGAGTGACTACACTATTACATCAGTACATAAAGGAAGTTATAAAAGCAACCAATCAAAATTGTTCTTGCATAAATGGTTGGACACTTATTGAGCATATGCACAAGGAAAACGAGCATCAATAAAACAACTGACTTTATGAAGAATTCGTTTTGATGACACTTGATGACTAAATGTGTTACAGGCGTTCTGTAAGTGTCAGCCGGCCTATACTGGAGAAGACTGTGAGTCTCAAGTCAACGGCTGTGTCCCCAACCCTTGTGAATCCCACCAGACCTGCACTGACCTCACTCCTACTGAGCAAGGTAAGAAGAAGATAAGGAGGAGGAGGGGAAGAAGAAGAAGAAGAAGAGACTGAGTAGGGACTATTGTGACTGACTCACTTTCTGTAATTGGGTATACATTAGAAGGAGAATAGTAATGATGACGATGAGGAGGAGGAGGAGGAGGAGGAGAAGGAGGATGACGGAGAAAAAGATAAAATATGATGCTGATGATTGATTGTTTCTTTTATTGAATGAATAAGTGATTGAATGCTGGATGATGATGATGATGATGATGATGATGATGATGATGATGATGATGATGCAGAAAAAGAAGAAGATGCTGATGATTGACTGATTTTTCGATATACTGACTGATCGATGATGATGTAGATGTTAACTTTTCCATTGTGGGTAAAAGTAGGTCTCTGTTGCTTCCGGTTTAATGAAGATACATCTTTTTTCTCATGTTCTTGTTTGAAGATGTACGGGATATAGAATTTACCCGCGCTTTGTGACTGATGACGTCTACTCAGATCCATTCACCGTCAGTGAGTCACACAGACCACAATCATGGGAATTAGGCAAGCAGGGCATCCATATCGCGGATCATCGCATAGCGGTAGATGACACACAGCCTTTTTGAATAATAAATAGAATAATAATAATAATAATAATAATAATAATAATAATAATAATAATAATAATAACGGATTTTTATATAGCTGATACTCCAGCCTATGACCAGACTCACCACGCTTTACATAGTCATTACATATAAGTACATGCACTCGATAAAACATCGCTTTAGCTACAATACACCAAAAGACAGAACAGTAAGGGTACAAATTATTTACACTTATGTACACAAATTACAATTTACAACTATGTACACAAATGACAGAAAAGACAAATAGAATAGCAAAAACATATTCACAGCTATTTATATGCCCGGTTAGGCCCAGGAGGAAAACCAGTATAAATATGTACAGCCGTGTATACACTTACGGATCAGACAGAGACAAAGAGGAGAGAATGGCAGCGGGATACAGATCATTCTGAATAGTGAAGTTTGAAGAGGTGGGTTTTGAGGGCCTTTTTGAATGCTTGTGTTGATTGTATGTTGCGGATATGGGAGGGAAGGGAGTTCCACTGCTTAGGTGCGGAGTAAGCGAATGCACGTTGGCCGTATGTCTTAGTGCGGGTGACGGGAACCTTGAGTGTGCGAGTGTCAGCAGAAGATCTTAAAGTGCGTGAAGGGGAGTAGACAGACAGTAGATCAGCAAGGTAGGAGGGACAAGAATCTGTGAAGAAGTTGTGACAGAGAACAGAGAGTTTGTACTCTATGCGTGCTTGCACAGGAAGCCAGTGAAGGGAATGTAGTAGAGGTGTGATGTGATCGCGTTTCTTAGCTCGGAATACTAGTCTACCTGCTGAGTTCTGAACCTTTTGTAGCTTGTCAATGATGTGTTTTGGGGAGCCAGCGAGGATACAAAGGCCCGTATGCTATATACCGCTGTGCTATCGAGGATAGGCGCCCACCTTGTATAATGCTCCTGTGCACAGACCTAGCTCTAGGCCAACGTTACGGTGAAAAGTTGTACACACATTGTAATACCTTTGAGGGTTGTCTACTACTCATGCAGTTTTCATCTCGCTGTAGTCTGCTTATGCATCTTGCTGTGGGTTTGTGTGTGTGTGGGCATGTAGAAACGACGTTCTGATGACACACACATGAAACTCCACATGGTTTCTTCTTACTTGTTTGGAAGGCCGTACAATTTTGACGTCAAAATAGTGCTCCGTTGAGTTAGAGCTGTTTTAGCATTATGGTTAGGTTTAGGGTTAGGGCTAGGGTTATGGGTTAGGGATAGCTTCAAAAATTTGAAAATGTCAAAATAATGTCAAAGAAATGGAAAGTGTGTCAAAATAATCCCTGTTTTTTTCACAACAGTCATCAGAACGTCGTTTCTACAAAAATGTGTGTGTGTGTGGGTGTGCGTGTCTGTGTGCGTGTGTGTGTGTGTGTGTGTGTGTGTGTGTGTGCAGGCAACAGTACAACAGGGTACAGATGCACTGGCTGTCAACTTGGCTATGAAGTGGACAACAGCTCTTCCGTGTGCGTGGACCTAGACGAGTGCAGCAACACAACTACTAACATCTGCCAAGGCAAGTGCATCAACACTGCGGGCAGCTTCCAGTGTGACTGCGACAGCGGGTACCGGTTGGCCACGGACGGCCACAGCTGCGAGGACATTGACGAGTGCGTGGAGCAGAGCGCGGGCTGCCAGCAAGTGTGCACCAACACGCCGGGCGCCTTCAACTGCTCCTGCGGAAGCGATTACACGCTGCAGGGGAACGGAAAGACCTGTAATTTCAGTAACGACGCCATCAAAGTCATGTGTGAGCACGCCGCGTGCCAGCAAGGCTGCAGGTCCGTAGACTCGTTTCTTCTACACACATGTCAATGGTCGTGATTCTTTTTTAGTTAAGGTTCTTCACTTGCGGCAGTTAACATGATACATGGAAGTAAGAAGGACGGACAAGCAGCATACATACCCTCTATAAACATCAAAATAATGTAGACTATAGCCGCAGTATAAATCTCTGGCCTATTAAATACCAATAGCAAGTCTGTGTTACAGATGAACTTGCACGTTTTGTGTCTTTCAATTTGTATCTCTTATCTTGTGCTTGTGAGCAGGTCCAACGCGACCCAAACAGACGTGGAGTGTTTCTGTTACCAAGGCTACGAACGTGACTCGGGCAACGGCAGTCAGTGTAACGATATTGACGAGTGTCGCACTGTTAGACCGTGTGGTCAGGCCTGTTCTAACACGGCCGGCGCCTTCATCTGTTCCTGCTACGCTGGATACAAGCTGACAGCAGACGGGCGAACTTGCTCGCCTTGCACAGGTCAGTCTGCATTTGGTTGGAATGCAAGTCAGCGCCACCCAGGACGAGGGCGGGGAGGGGAGAGGGGGAAGGACCCAAGAACACCCAGTCTAATCCTAATCTGGACCCAAATTGACCAAGGTTGTTGTGGATAGGACTCAACGCCAATTTGCTTTAGCTTTCGTTGGTTTTTATGATGTACACCAGCTTCACCACAAATGGCTAAAACAAAGGAGAACACGTTTAAAAGCTAAAATGGACATGAATACAAACCACACGAACTGTCAGAAACTAAATTGGAATAATAATGCTAAACTGACCATTAAAGGGTAGTTCTTGCAAGGTATTCGTTGGTATATCTCTGGCATTTACCCATTTAGAACATAGGCGCCAGGATCCGTACAGTCTGTGCGATGGAATGTATGCGTGCAAGGACTAGACCTTGGTTTACACTCTCGAACGAAGGAGTCGGTGGCGCTATAAACCTCATCATACCTAAGTTCCGTATTTCACTTCTTGCTTGGATCAAAGTCACTCACGCCGTTCGTTCGACATTGGTAACTTCGGCTTTACATGTAGAACTATGGGCTCGACGCTAACGCCCCCCAGACAACCAGACTATATAATGCGATTCCAATGAGGACCTTGCCAGGTAAACTCACTGTCAGAACTACCTAGACTACAACCCTGGATTTTAGAAGTATTTTTGGCAATGAATTGTCTTTCAGAACGTTTGGTCGTTCCTTCCCATTTCCGTTGCCTATCAGAATTTTTATTCCCATGAAGATGTTTTACCTGAGAACTTTATTCAGGCGTCTTCGCAAGGTTTGGAAAATCAGTCGCTTGATTTTCACCAAGCCCAGCCGACACAATGACGAGTTGAAAACACAGCGAAATGGCCATCCGTATCTATGGCACAAATCCACAAGTGTACAACCATTGGCAACAGTGAAGAGGAAAGAGATCTGTCCTAGCATTCGCTCATTCCACGGAGGACAGCATTGAATAAGGATTACATCCAAGGCGATATCAATTACACTCCATTTCCCTTTCTGTAGGCGAGACATCTTTATCACGTGTGTCCTACACAAACTTGTCTCCCCTTTGTCACAGACATCTTTATCACGTGTGTCCTACACAAACTTGTTGTCTCCCCATTGTCAGAGACATCTTTATCACGTGTGTCCTACGCAAACTTGTCTCCCCTTTGTCAGAGACATCTTTATCACGTGTGTCCTACACAAACTTGTTGTCTCCCCATTGTCAGAGACACCTTTATCACGTGTGTCCTACACAAACCTGTTGTCTCCCCATTGTCAGAGACATCTTTATCACGTGTGTCCTACACAAACTTGTCTCCCCTTTGTCAGAGACATCTTTATCACGTGTGTCCTACACAAACTTGTTGTCTTCCCATTGTCAGAGACATCTTTATCGCGTGTGTCCTACACAAACTTGTCTCCCCTTTGTCAGACATCTTTATCACGTGTGTCCTACACAAACTTGTCTCCCCATTGTCAGAGACATCTTTATCACGTGTGTCCTACACAAACCTGTTGTCTCCCCTTTGTCAGAGACACCTTTATCACGTGTGTCCTACACAAACCTGTTGTCTCCCCATTGTCAGAGACATCCTTATCACGTGTGTCCTACACAAACTTGTTGTTTCCCCATTGTCAGAGACACCTTTATCACGTGTGTCCTACACAAACCTGTTGTCTCCCCATTGTCAGAGACACCTTTATCACGTGTGTCCTACACAAACCTGTTGTCTCCCCATTGTCAGAGACACCTTTATCACGTGTGTCCTACACAAACTTGTTGTCTTCCCATTGTCAGAGACATCCTTACCACATGTGTCCTACACAAACTTGTTGTCTTCCCATTGTCAGAGACACCTTTATTACGTGTGCCCTACACAAACTTGTTGTCTTCCCATTGTCAGAGACATCTTTACCACATGTGTCCTACACAAACTTGTTGTCTTCCCATTGTCAGAGACATCTTTACCACATGTGTCCTACACAAACCTGTTGTCTCCCCATTGTCAGAGACATCTTTACCACGTGTGTCCTACACAAACATGTTGTCTTCCCATTTTTAGAGACATCTTTATCACGTGTGTCCTACACAAACTTGTTGTCTCCCCATTGTCAGAGAAACCTTTATCACCTGTGTCCTACACAAACTTGTTGTCTTCCCATTGTCAGAGACATCTTTATCACGTGTGTCCTACACAAACTTATTGTCTTCCCTTTGTCAGAGACATCTTTATCACGTGTGTCCTATACAACCTTGTTGTCTTCTCATTGTAAGAGACATCTTTACCACATGTGTCCTACACAAACTTGTTGTCTTCCCATTGTTAGAGACACCTTTATCACGTGTGTCCTACACAAACTTGTTGTCTTCCCATTGTCAGAGACACCTTTATCACGTGTGTCCTACACAAACTTGTTGTCTTCCCATTGTCAGAAACACCTTTATCACGTGTGTCCTACACAAACTTGTTGTCTTCCCATTGCCAGAGACATCTTTATCACGTGTTTCCTACACAAACTTGTTGTCTTCCCATTGTCAGAGACATTTTTACCACATGTGTCCTACACAAACTTGTTGTCTTCCCATTGTCAGAGACATCTTTATCACGTGTGTCCTACACAACCTTGTTGTCTTCACATTTTCAGAGACATCTTTACCACAAGTGTCCTACACAAACTTGTTGTCTTCCCATTGTTAGAGACAACTTTATCACGTGTGTCCTACACAAACTTGTTGCCTTCCCATTGTCAGAGACATCTTTATCACGTGTGTCCTACACAAACTTGTTGTCTCCCCATTGTCAGAGACTCAGAACCTTTAATCTAACGGTCGTCATCTTTTCCCTGCAGGGTTGAGCTACGGTGAGAACTGCGCGTCCAACTGCAGCTGCTTACATGGACACGGCTGTGACCCCGTGACCGGATGTCTGTGCCAGGCAGGCTGGGAAGGGAAGAACTGCGACAAGGACAAGAACGAGTGCGCCCAACAGCTGGATATCTGCGGCTCCATGAAGGTCTGCAGCAACATTTTAGGCTCGTATCAATGCAACTGCCTGTCTGGATACAGTAAGAATACCAATGGAGAATGCGTTGGTAAGTTTTTACAGCGACTTGCATTATATAATTTGCTACGTTAGTCTTTTGTAACAGTAATCTGTGTGTAGTAAGTGACATGTTTGTCATGAAATTTCATAACAAGTGTTTATCTAGATCTCTTGTGTATAATGATATTTAGTAGTAAGACAAGTAAGACAAGTCCAAAGGTTGAAAGCCTTTTCAAATGGGCTTCAACCTTGTCTGATACAATTGCTCTTAAATATTCGAAGCTATGCAGTGTGTTGATGGATTGGCCTTGTACTTTGATGACAGTGTTGATGCCATATGTGTTGTTGTCATCATTTTGGTCTTCTCTGCACTTATTTCCATTCCAAAGGCTTATGGAGGTGATGTCAAGCCTCTGTACCAGCTGTTCAAGTTCTTGTTCCTCTTCAACCAATCCATCAATGTCATCTGCAAAACGGAGGTTGGAGATTGCTATACCCTCTATGCTGACTGTGCCTTCGTGATCTGCAAGGGATCTGACATGATGCGCTCCAGGAAGAGGTTGAAGAGTGTTGGAGAATAAACATGCTTGACGCAAGCCAGTTGTTGTTCTGAACCAATTCTCGCGGGGGACTGTGCCAGGTCCATCGTCTGGATTTTTTGTGCAGACCAAGCATGTTTGCCAGTATCAGATTGTTGTATCCGGCAAATTCCAAGAATCTCAGACCTCTGTCATTTGTCTCCTTGTTGCAGTTGAGTCCACTTGTGTCTCCCCAGTTTTGGTATGCGTCTTGGCCAACCCTGGCATTCCAGTCGCCTACTATGTTTGTTTGTTTGTTGCAGTTTATTATCCCTTTCTATCGGGAAACGCTGGGTCGCAACCTGTGGCGCACCCAAATCCAACCTACCTCACCATGTTTTGTTTTTTTTTGAAATTTTGCCGGAGCACCCGGAGAAAACCCCCGAGACGTTGCCCGGAGAAACATAACGCCCAGATGCTGGATCGAACCCACACCTTTCAGGCGCCATTGGTTTCTGGCTTGTAGACAAGGCAAGTTAGTCCCGCCTTAGCCCACTTGGCCACAACGCTCGCTGTGTCCTTCTTCGTCACTTGGTCAAGGACAGCCCGCAGATGTTCATAGAAATCCTCCACTTCGCTATCGTCATTGTCTGATGTTGGGGTATAGGAATGATGATGGTGATGTTGAAAGGGGCTGTTCTGACGGCAACCCATGACCGTGGCTTGAATGTCTTTGTGAACCAAGAATACAACGCCATGATCGTGCCTGTCATCTCTCCCGCTAAAATAAAGCTTGTGGCC
Organism: Oncomelania hupensis; assembly: GCA_036898135.1. NCBI lineage: Eukaryota > Metazoa > Mollusca > Gastropoda > Littorinimorpha > Pomatiopsidae > Oncomelania > Oncomelania hupensis. Next base: position 17,476,816 of record CM072525.1, on the reverse strand, counting down.
TTTGTCGGTCGTTGTTTCACCTAGGCCTTTCCAGCGCATTTCGCTGATACCTAAAATGTTCCGTCGATAGTGGTCCAGCGCGTGGGCCAGTTCTTCTAATTTTCTCTCCGCAGTTAGGGTCCTGACATTCCAGGTTCCTAAGACGATGTTATCTCTCGTTCGGATCTTGCTAAAAGAACACCGCAAGTTGAATACATGGATACATATACAGTAAAGCAAGTGAATACGTATACATAAACAATAGAACACAGCAAGATGACAAGATTGTATATATATACCTACATGTATTTAGCGCTAAAACGCTTCGTCAGGCGTCACAAGCCAGCTATGTAGTATTGCTGAGTTTTTGTATTTTGCAGACTTACGTGGAACTCGATCTGTCACAAGAGCAAATGACAGGATCACACAAGCACGCACACACATGAAACACATGCTCTAATACCGTGGATATTATTGTTAGATAGATTCGTTCAATAAGACTCACAGCACATATTGAATTGGAAGTCTGAGATTAACCTTGGGACAAAACTCTTTGCTTAAACTGGGACCGGACATCTTGCATGTTCAGGATAAATTTGTGTAGGACTTCTCCCGTGTATCAGGTCTCAGTTCATTGTAAACAGGAATATTATTGCATTATCTTTGTTTTATTATCTTTTTTTCAAGACATCGATGAATGCGACTTAGCTACGGACAACTGCACGGATCTGGAAATTTGCAACAACGTCGCTGGATCTTTCTCGTGCACGTGCAAGCCTGGATACAGCCGTAACAGCACGAATAGAATATGCGATGACGTGGACGAATGTCGGGACTCTGCAGCGCACGGCTGTCAGCAAAGATGTCAGAACGCCCCAGGGTCGTATTCGTGTGCCTGTAACTACGGCTTCCTGCTCAACGCTGACAGGAAGACCTGCAAAGAAGGTGAGTTTGGTGGTCAGAGGTTAACCAAGAAATAGGCCTACTACTATGACCATTCCAGAAGTATGGGTTCATCATAAAGCCGAGTCTTAACATACACTTTTTTCCCTTTCATAATGAATAAGCCAGATTCAGTTTAAGATGTCAGTTCGCGGCAATAATTTGTGTCAAAACACAACATACCTCAAAAGAGATAGTAATAGCTGCTTAGCTGGTCTAGTGACGGCAGTGCTCGTGGGTTTGATAATCACGGGGCCTTTCACTACAGTTGCAGCGCTGTCCCTCCTAGACAGACACTAAATAGGTACAACATAGAACTTTAACTTCGGTCGAGATGGACCAGTGATACATGATGTTAAGTATCGCGCAGTTTTGCAGTAAGCTTGCGTCTTTGATGGCTTGACTTTGGCTTAGATGCTCACTTTGAGCACCTCGTTGGACTGATAGGTGCACTGTATAAAAAGAGTAGCGTGTGCTTTGTGTTTACTGAAAGTGAATGTGTGAATGCCTGATCTTACAATGATGGCGTATTGTGTGTCCCCGTAGTGGAGAACGTGTGCGCGACGTTCGGGGGTCTGGACTGCGAGCATGGCTGTACTCGGAACGCCACAGGTCATGGAGTGTGCTTCTGTAGAACTGGCTACTCACTGGACACCAACATGCAGAACTGTACAGGTAAGATATAGCATTATTTGCAGGTTACTAGTAGGCCTACAGTGTTACGTTGGAGACGCGTGCAATGGTAGGCTTGCGTGTGTGACGCGCGCGATAGATCTGTTCGTTTTATTTTGCAACGCATGCAGTAATAGAGTGTATTTACCTTTGATTTGATTTTGCGTTGTTATTAGAAGAAGTTTTGTATAACGTTGATAATTTTAGTTGGTCGATATTATTTGAGAATTTTCTCGAGTCAGTTGTTTACTATCGATCGAAGCGTATGGATAGTTCTCGTGGTAACCATGGAAGCTTCCATTCCAAATAGGGTTGTATGACATGAGACAGTGATGATGAAATTATTTCTGATTGGTTGAGGTGTGTCACGTGGGGGGGTATTCTTGCTCTTTCTGGAGTTTAGAGAGACTATATATATATATAGTGGCGCACTGTTTCAAAAGGTGGTTTTTTAGAGAGAGTTGACAGTAGAGAGAGCTGTTGTATTAGAGTTGAGAAAGTGGTTAAAAAGTGGAAAGTTCAAAGTTGAGAATTGTAGAGTGGAAAAAGCGATTGAGCGATGGTATGCAGTTGTTGATGTGTACTGAATAAAAGTGGAAAGCTTCATACGACGCTGACTTGTTGATGATTGAACGGGTTGCGTGGATAAATGAATCTGAGTTACACCTATCAGGATTTCAAGCATCGGGGCTGAATCAACTACTGATAGAGAAAAAAACAACATCGAGTGTAACATACAGATATAATACATTGGCAGCTTTCTATGCATTCGCTCGACATTGTTTCCATACTAACTTTAAGCAACGTGAAGTCCTAGTTCAGTTGTTTTAATTTAACCTCTATTCGGTTAATGAATAAAACGCTTGTAAACATTCACTCACATTGATACACACACACAAACTCATACGCAGATACACGCACTATTCTATAATACATATATGTCTACAGATTACTATCATTGCCACGTGATTTCATTGCCACAAAGCCAAGAAGTAATTCTACTTGACCTGCACAATCTGTTCCTACACCCCTTTGATGGAAGTGGGGAAATTGGCGAGTCAAGGAGGAAGGCCAGGATTTCACATGCTCTCAAATAATGGACGACGTCACAGGGAGACAGAAAGTTAAATAGGATTTATTACTGCATTAAAGAGCATGAACTCGATGTTGAATAGAATTGAATTATAGATTAAACCACGTTAGAAATACTGATTTCTGGTGCTAAGCCTTGTATTTTTTGTCGGTAATTTTATTTGAAATTTAGTGCTTGTTTTCTGAAAATGAGTTTGCGTTTTTCAATAGTCATTTTTTGAAGCTGCAAAGCGTAATGCACTATTGATAACAGTGTGTGCAATTGAGAATAACGCGCACTATCTAACGTTCTTGTTTTTGAGGAATTTTATTCTAGAAATTAGTTTGGTAGGTTTGTAAGATAAATCTGTTTGAGTGTGACATGATTGTAAATGTGCTTTTGTTTTCCTTTAGTGTTAACAGTTTCATGGCTCTCGCTTATGCGACTTCACACCTGCATCGATTCTCCATCTTTAGTTGTTGTCACCCACTATTAGTTAGGTTCAAATCAGTATTTTTAACGTGGTTTAATCTCTAGCTAAATTGTATTCAACATTGAGTTAATGCTCTTTAATGCAGGAATAAATCCTATTTAAATTTCTGTCTGCGCGTGACGTCGTCCATTATTTGAGAGCATGTGAAATCCTGGCCTTCCCCCTTGACTCGCCAATTTCCCACTTCCATCAGAGGGGTGCAGGAACAGATTGCGCAGGTCAAGTAGAATTACTTCTTGGCGTTGTGGCAATGATATCACGTGACAATGATAGATTGTGCAGGTCAAGTAACATTACTTCTTGGCTTTATGGCAATAATAGAACGTGACAATGATAGATCGTGCAGGTAAACTAGCATTACTTCTTGGCTTTGTGGCAATGATATAACGTGACAATGATAGATTGTGCAGGTAAAGTAGCATTACTTCTTGGCTTCGTTATAATGGTATCAAGTTAATGGACTAAATTAACTGAAGGATGGACGAATAATAAGATATTTTGATTCAGCGATGGATGAACAGTTGGATAAAACAATGAACGTATCAAAAGATTACCAGTTCTTACATTTTTAAAATTTTTATTTGCCAGCTTAAAATGTTGCTTGTATGACTGTGATATAATATATGAAATGTGCGTACGCGTCTCACGTCCAAATGTATTGCTTGTCACTTGGCAATAAACCATCTGCATCTGAATGGGGTGGCCTCGTGGCGCAGTGGATAAGTCGCCGGTTTCCTATGCCGAAGGTCGCGGGTTCGATTCCCGCAAGGGGCGAACGTATGTGACTTAGGTAGGAGACTATTGAGGTCACCGAGGGTTTTCTCCGGGCACTCCGGTTTCCTCCCTCCCTTCAATAATGGTACAGGATGCAGTCAATATAAAAAATTTCAAAAATAAAAATTTGATTTTCTTCCGTCTTCTAATAGCGATCTCCCTGCCTTTAAGTGATGTATGTGTATTTGGTGTGTGTGAGGGTAAATGAGACAGGTGAGCGTGTATGTTGGTATAGATCGCAGCGCTTTGAGCCTTGGGGAAAGGCGCGTACATAGAACCCTGTATTATTAATTATTATTATTATTATTATTATTATTATTATTATTATTATTATTATTATTATTATTATTCGTAGATGGATTGATGGAGGGGGAGAGCTATCAAACTACAGATATCTATATCTATCTATCTATCTATCTATCTATCTATCTATCTATCTATCTATCTATCTATCTATCTATCTATCTATCTATCTATCTATCTATCTATCTATCTATCTATCTATCTATCTATCTACCTACCTACCTACCTACCTACCTACCTACCTACCTACCTACCTACCTACCTACCTACCTACCTACCTACCTATCTATCTATCTATCTATCTATATATTGTTTAATAGCTTGATCGATGTATATAGTTTGATAGACTGAAAGATGGATAAGTGCATGAGTGATGAATAATCTGATGTATAGATTATCGACTGACCTTGGCCAGTAGGTGAGAGGAAATATTAATCCATGGATTCATGGACGAACATTTTGGATAGATAGACAGATGAATTAGTTAGGTAGTTATTTGCTTATAGGGCCGAGCGGACTGCATAGAGCCGGATGGATGGATTGAAGGATGGATAGATGAATGGATGGATGGATGGATGCCCAGATAAGCTTTGTTTTTGTTTAGCATTACTAACATTGTGCTTGTCTTTTTTCCGCTCCTCAGATGTTGATGAGTGTGCTACACAAGGACAGAACAAGTGCTCCCATCAATGTAACAACACAGACGGATCGTTCTTCTGTTCTTGTCCCATTGGCAAAGTCCTGGACAACGACAAGCAGACCTGCATTGGTAAGGCAGTTTTAAGTTAACGTCCTTTTACACCGGTTATTTAACCCTTTCACAGCCAGCAGCTGTCCGCAGTCACAGACATTCCCAGCACCAGCTGTCCGCAATCACAGACATTCCCAGCACCAGCTGTCCGCAATCACAGACATTCCCAGCATCAGATGTCCGCAATCACAGACATTCCCAGCACCAGCTGTCCGCAATCACAGACATTCCCAGCACCAGATGTTCGCAATCACAGACATTCCCAGCGCCAACTGTCCGCAATCACAGACATTCCCAGCACCAGCTGTCCGCAGTCACAGACATTCCCAGCACCAGATGTCCGCAGTCACAGACATTCCCAGCGCCAGCTGTCCGCTGTCACAGACATTCCCAGCACCAGATGTCCGCAGTCACAGACATTCCCAGCGCCAGCTGTCCGCAATCACAGACATTCCCAGCGCCAGATGTCCGCAATCACAGACATTCCCAGCGCCAGATGTCCGGAATGCAAGCAGTGATCGCGCAACTACACACAATACAACATCAAGAATTAGAGTGTGTAGATTCAGCGAATTCAGACATTACTACAAGTTTAAGTTACTTTCCGTGTTCTTTAACGTGCCGGTGATTTAAGCACGCTACATTAGCCATTAGGTTTCGGTGGGTTATCATTTACTTTCAGTTTCTTAGATTTTTTGTTAATCATGTCACGGATTCAGATTCGGAATGGATCAGAATCACGTGCAAAGAATTGACCGTCTGCTTAAAAGCGCTATATAAAAACGATTCAAAACCAATGTCATATCACAGCCTTTATGTTTATGACTTGAACTCATGGTGTGTACGGTCTTGTGTTGTGTTTTTTTTCCAGATTGCCCAACGGGCAAGTACGGGAAAGACTGCCTGAGGGACTGCGCCTGCGTTGCTCAAGGGACGGAGCGCTGCGACCCCGAGACCGGATGCAAGTGCAAAGCTGGCTGGGATGGCGGCAAGTGCGGACGTGACGTCATCGAGTGCGACAACGTCACCATTCAGACGAAATGTGCAAACCAAACTGCGGTCTGCAAAAACTACCCCGGCACCTATCGATGTGAATGCCTGGGCGGGTATCTGCTGAACAACGCGACTGGAGTTTGCGATGGTGGGTTGTTTTATTGGCTGGCTGGATGTTTATTATTTTGCTATGGTTGGTTGATTCATTTGTTCGTCAACTACCAAGTTGCACATCACCTCAACTGGATTTTAGCGAAAGTGAGCAATGTTTGATTGACTGGCTCACAGTGCTTCAGTGGGTGGTGGGCTGCTTATTTAGTTGGTTGGTTAGCTGGTTGGTTGAATCCCAAGACAGATATTAGCTCAGTAACGCGGCTGGACGTGTGCAAAGATGAGTTAAGTTGATTGTGGACTTTCCCTGGGCTCCGTTAACTGTGGTATTTAGGCCACAGTTGTGATTTATTTATTTATTGTTTTGATAGTGGATGGACTGTTTGAATGTCCTTAATTATGTAAGCAACGTTCTTCATTTTAACCTAGTTTATTACATTTTGTTGCAACTGTAAAAAGAATATGTGGAACAAACTTGAAGTGAACGCAAAACGAATGAGCTGTTAAAAATACAATATGCGCTAAATTAAATTGTCTGTAATAACTTGACTTGAAGAAGAGCTTGAAACCGTTTAATTTCGGGATTTTTTTATTTCGCCATTTTACATTATAGCAGAACCTGTTATTTCACCTACCAAGAGGCCGCGAAAGAGCCATCTTCAACCAGACCAAAAGTGGTAAGCTTACTGTCTTAAGAGCAACTCTTTAAAAACAATCTGTCCTGAAAGATGGGGAGGAGCGCGTATGGGCATTCCCGAGCGCTGAGAGACACTACATAAAAGAGGATGGGAAGCTGTGGGAAGGAGGGGCTGGTTCCCATTTTCGCCTCTTCTGTACCTAAAGATTTAGATTTTACTTCACCTATAATAATTATTTTATAAAATCACTTGATTGTGTTCCAGACATAAACGAATGTCACAACAGTCCTTGCAGCCAGCTGTGTGAGAATCTACCAGGTTCCTATCGATGTTCATGCAATCCTGGTTTTCTGCCCAATGGCACGACTGGCTGTGTTGGTCAGTATGCGGTACAATACAGTACAATACAATACAAAGCAATACAGTACAATTCAAAGCAATACAGTGCAATACAAAGCAATCCAGTACAATACAAAGCAATACAGTGCAATACAAAGCAATCCAGTACAATACAAAGCAATACAGTACAATACAATGCAATACAGTACAATACAATGCAATACAGTACAATACAATGCAATACAGTACAATACAATGCAATACAGTACAATACAATGCAATACAGTACAATACAAAGCAATCCAGTACAATACAAAGCAATCCAGTACAATACAATGCAATACAGTACAATACAATGCAATACAGTACAATACAATACAAAGCAATACAGTACAATACAAAGGAATACAGTACAATACAACACAATACAAAGCAATACAATACGAAGCAATGCAATACAATACAAAGCAATACAATACCATTGTTCTTACAATCCTGGTTTTCTGCCCAATGGCACCACTGTCCGTATTGGTCAGTATGCGATACAGTGCAATACAATTCAATATAAAGCAATATAGCACAATACAAAACAATACTATACAATGCAATACAGTACAATACAAAACAATACAATACAATACCATTGTTTTTACAATCCTAGTTTTCTGCTCAATGACGCAGCCTGTCTTGATTAGTATTTCAGCATTAATTTGGCGCAAGTTATCCCAAGTAATCCAGTGTGTAACTTCACTTTTCACAGCTTTATTTTGTTGTTGTTTTTCTGAGGTTTGTCTCCTGGCAGGGACACAGCGTGAGTCCGATTCCCCTTAGACTGCTAAAATCACTAACTCTATTTCTCGGATCTGTCTATCCTTTATATAATGTTACAACTACACCATACAATAGGCCTATATTATTTAGTTATGAACGTGACATGCGTGAGGGGTTGTGCAGCTGGATGTACCCTCTGTGTGTGTGTGTGTGTGTGTGTGTGGGTGTGTGTGTGTGTGTGTGTGTGTGTGTGTGTGTGTGAGCGCATGCTTTTTTGTTCTTTTCTTTTCTTTTTTTGGTAGTCTGCTTTTTTGTTTTGTTTCCTGACGTCATTTGTGTGCGGTTTGCTGATGCTTTGTGGATGTGAGTGAACGAATATTATTGTTTTTAGGTCCCGAGCTATTCACAGATGTCGGGACTAATTGTGTTTTTAATTGTTATTGTCAATGATTTATGTCATTCCCAGACGCGCAAAGCAAATTTTTCTACATGTGACATTTGAAGCGAATAAAGAATCTTATGTCTTATGTCGTATGCCTCAGGTCCAGAATGTTTGGTCTCATATTTCAAAATAAATAATTCTTCTTATAGTTCAGAACAAAATACTCGCCTTCAAACGTCATGCTCATTCATGATTCGGTCCATGTCGATTTATCATCTGCATTTGACACAATCCAGACCCATCTGCCTGTCGCTGTAGCTTAGGAAGCTTAACCGTCAACGTTCACTCTGAATTGTATTGCTCACAGATTTTCTCGTCAATAGGCCATACATAGTTTGCCGGAAACGTGCATTTTCTGATATCCACAACACTGTTGTTCATCCTCAGGGCATTGTGTTCTCTCTTGTTTTGTTTTATTTATTCTTCGTATTGTTATTCTTCACCGTCATGAAATACTACGACGACACTGACCCGAAGACCCCGTTAATTTTTACCATATTTATTCCAGTTCTGATCTTATCCCTTCCAACTCTGATCTCATGTATTCCATTTCTAATCTTATCTATTCCAGTTCTGATCTCGTCTATTCAAATTTTGTCTCCTCTGTTTCAAGTCTGATCGCGTCAATTTAATTCTGATTTCACTTGAAGTCAGTTCTGATTTCATCTGTTTCCATCATTTGGTGGGCAGACGTTGATCTAACAATCCGAACCTATAACATGTGATACCTTGAGATATGAAACTGTAATTTATTTATGTGTTTTAAGGTGTTATATTTTAAAAACAAATCTTTATTCTCTCATCACATGAAACTGTAATTTAGTTATGTATTACATGTATTAGTTGTTGTTGGTTGTTGTTTTATAAATAATAATAATAATAACAATAATAATAATAATAATAAGAAGAAGAAGAAGAAGAAGAATATAGTAGGCTTGTATAGCGCGGTACCCCCGCTCAGGGCTGAGCTCACCGCTATTAATATAGGATATAAAATAAAGATTTCTTTGTTTTCTCCTCACAGATCGAAACGAATGCTTGCCAGGCGGAATCAATAAGTGTGCCCAGCAATGCATTAACACCATCGGCTCTTACCGTTGTAGATGCGACCAGCCGGGGTATATCTTGAGCGAAAACTTGTACTCCTGTAACCGTGAGTTTCCTTTTTTCCTATTTGCCTTGAAAATGTGCGGTTTTGTAGTCAGTGTTCTTGCATTCTTATTTTTGAAGAGTTAAAAATATGTGTAGCTCCCGGAACGAAATAAAAGCTTATAACATATCATGGACACAATTAAATAGTTCATCGCCATTATCCCTGTAGACATTGGAAATTGCTTTATTTTGTTTATCATAGACACTTTCGTCAAAAGGCCAGATAAATATTGGAATATTTAAGGCAACCAAATAATAAGTAAAAACTAGAAGTAAAAGAAGTAAGCACATCTGACTATTGAGAGGTCAAAGAAAGCAGATAAATGTGGAAAAAATTGGAAGTTGTTAGGATGTGAGCGGGAGTTTTATCGTACAAGGGCTGCAAGTTGATTTAAACATCAAGACAAATAATTATCCTACACTCAAAGGTGGACAACAAGTGCGACAAAGTGGCTTTCAATTCCATGTGCTTCTTCAATAGATAAAAGAACTCCAAAGCAGTACAATTGCATTCATAAAGCCTGGTTTTTTTCTTGACGCATTTCGATCTTTACCAAAGATCTCATCAGAGGAGGTTTGGACTTGAATGCTTACACTACATTGAGTGTAGTCTATATGCACTGCATGGGTAGTCACAAAGACACCCGTTGAGAAGTTCACAGTAGGATGAAGGCAGTCGCAAATCAAAAATACCCCAGTTGCTAGGGCCGACCGAGAGAATGCCTTTGAAAATTGTTTTCAAATAATTGTTAAATTTTTAAATATATAAAATTGTTAAATTTATAATAAATTTTCTCAAAATGGCTAGCACTGTACAGCTTCTTAATGGTTGCTGTACGGTGCTAGCCATTTTGAGAGAATTTATTATAAATTTAACAATTATTTGAAAACCAATTTCAAAGTCATTCTCTCGGTAGACTCTAGCAACTGGGGTATTTCAATTTGCGACTGCCTTCATCCTAATGTGAACTTCTCCACGGGTGTCTTTGTGACTACCCATGCAGTACATATAGACTACACTCATTGTAGTCTAAGCATTCAAGGACAAACCTCCTCTGATGAGATCTTTGGTATAGGTCGAAACGCGTCAGTAGACCCAGGCTTTATAAATGCAATTGTACTGCTTTTGAGCTCTTTTAGCTATTGAAGAAGCACATTGAATTGAAAGCCACTTTGTCGCACTTGTTGTCCACCTTTGAGTGTAGGATAATTATTTGTCTTGATGTTTAAATCAACTTGCATCCCTTCTACGATAAAACTCCCGCTCACATCCTAACAACTTCCAATTTTTTCCACATTATAGTGACCCCCTGGCAGAAAGCGTCCAATATTCCCAAGCTGATCCAACAGACCTCATACACAAATAATGAGTCTTGTCCCGGAAGAGTTTTCAAGAAAAAAGGTAGGTGACTAGTCTAGCGAAGAAGAAGATAGTATAGCAGATTGATAGAACAGAGCAGGAATGGGAAAGAGCAAATAAGAAAGACAGCGACAGTGGGAATTGAAAGCACTAAATTTCCAGAAAGTGTGGATACTAAGGGCTTTGTAGGTGACCTCAATTGGGTTGTATTCTCTCCTGACGAAGCGTGTTGTACATAGAAACACGTATATACAATCTTTCTTCACAAAATCGTTCATTCATAGTAGTAGTAGTAGTAGTAGTGGTAGTAGTAGTAGTAGTAATAGTAGTAGCAGTAGCAGCAGCAGCAGTAGCAGCAGCAGCAGTAATAGTGGTAATAAATTCAGGTCCTATTACACACAACGTGGTTTTTATAAACAAGTTGAAAGGACAACGTCCTATGGTATAGGCTAAGCGTTTATCAAGACGAATCGTCATTGGGGTCGCCATCAGTAGGATTATCCGATACATCCACTGCGTGTTTTGCAGTGCCATCCACGAAATGCAACAGAAAGGACTGTGACAACGTGAACGGGGGCTGCAGCATCCATACCAACGGCACAGAGACCTGCTTCTGCAACTCCGGCTACAACTTCACCAGCGACTCCTCTTATAACTGCTCCTTTATTGGTACGTTTAAACTATGGAGGGTTTTGTTGTTGTTGTTGTTTTGTTGTTGTTCTTGGGATTGTTTTATCTTGTTTGTTTTATATATTTTTTTTTGTGGGTTGCTTGTGTGTGTTTTGTTTGTGTGTGTGGTGCCCCAACGACCTCAGAGTTACGGGAAAGGATAGGATAGGATTGTGTGTATTTGTGTTGTGGTGGTGGTGGCGGTGGCGGTGGCGGTGGTGTTTGTTTTTGTGGTAGCTCAGTGGTCAGAGCGCACGACTTATGTGAGTGCGTCTTGGGCGACGTGGGTTCGAATCCTGATTTCAGCAAACTATTTTGTGATTGCTGAATATTACGGGCCAGCGCCTTGAGAAGCTCTCTGAGCTTGTAAGTGCGCTATATAAGAGAAATCTCTTTCTTTCTTTCTTTCTTTCTTTGTTGTTTGTTTGTTATTTCAAGACTTGTCGGTGTCCGGAGTACTTTGAAATAGTGAGGAATCGGAAGAGGCAAGTGTCGGTCGGTCTTTTTGTCCATCTGTCCATCCGTCGGTCGTTCCGTCACGCGCCTTAACAGATTTTTTTTTAGTTCAAACTTCATATGAACATTGACAGGGTTAGTAGCAAGCTTCCTGTATCGTTGTATTTGCTCTACTTCAAAGATCAAGGTCACTGTTTAAATGGGGTTTTTTTGTGTGTTTTTTTGTTTTGTTTTTAAAGCGTTTTGTTGTATATCTCAAAAATGTCTAATGTCGATGTTGCGATTTTCAGTACCCAACCTTAATCAGATAGAGTCTCCAACGAAATCAAAATTATCTTTGAATTTCACGATGGATTAGATGTTATTGAGGTTTCCCCTATACCAGATTTGAAGACTCTCATTCGTTGTTTGCGTGTTCTTCACAGCTGCTGCATCATGTTGACATTTGACCTGTTGCTATTTGTATATTGCAGATGTGGACTTTTGCGCCAATGATAACTGCAACCACGGGTGTATGGAAACACCGGACAACACGTCTTACGCCTGCAGCTGCGACCTTGGATATATCCTTGACCCCGATGGAGTTACATGCTCAGGTCAGTATGCAAAAAAGGGTCAAGGTGACTCACTTCAGCTCTCTCTCTCTCTCTCTCTCTCTCTCTCTCTCTCTCTCTCTCTCTCTCTCTCTCTCTCTCGCTCTCTCGCTCTCTGTCTCTCTCTCTCTCTCTCTCTCTCGCGCTCTCTCTCTCTCTCTTTCATGAAGACTTCTCCCATTGGTAATAATTGATTAGCCCTTTGATTAAGGTAATAGACAATCTTATATGTTATGTAAATAATAGTGCTGAACACTAACGTTTACCTCCAATCTTATCTTTCATCAGCGTGCCGCGCCAACACGTACGGCCTCAACTGCACCAACAACTGCACGTGCGATGTCATCAAAACGCTTCGCTGTGACGTCACCAACGGGTCGTGCGTGTGCATGACAGGCTGGGAAGGCGCCAACTGCTCGCAGAACGTTGTGGAATGCAGCCGGCCGAATGCGTGCCCGCCGAAATCCACATGCACCGATACTCCGGGCAGCTTCGTGTGTGAATGCGAAGACCACTACTTCAAGAACACCTCTGGCTCATGTGAAGGTGGGTTACACCGCTGTGAGCTAAAATGATGTGATACAGGAGCGACCTCTTTGGTACTGGAGATAGTCTTGTCAAAGGTTGAACTTTTCTGTTGGCTGGGGAGGTGAACAAGGTTTTGAAACTTATAAAACGTCGTTTGAAGTAAAGCACAGGCAGCTGATAAAAACACTAGCCCGCTGCGGACCATGGCGCGCGCATAAGGAGCCTTCCGTTTTGCCCTCTCGCTCGCTCTATCCACGAAATAAAATTTTCCATATCCATGGACAACTTATATATTCTATATTTACCAACTCTACGTTTTTTGTAGTTTTGCGTAAGACCCTTTCACTCAGGTCTCATAAACTCTGTGGTTACGTCTGTCCAAACATTCTGAGGACCCATTATTTTGGAAAGCTGCCTAAATTTGAAAGTGCCCAGAGAAGTTTGTTTCTGTGCTCTACAACAGATTCTTTTGAAATGAAGCGTTTCTCAGGACCGAGAAAAGTGTAAAGCACTGGGGGAGAGGAGATGGGCACTGATTTCATAAAGCTGGCCCAGAGAAAAATGTTTACCTGTTCTCATCCCTGCGACTGAAAGGGTTACTTTATAACATTTGTAAATAAAGTTTTCTGTTATGGTTCCACTTCCGGTACCAAATCATCAGCTGGGCTAGGAAAACATCCATTGCGTTTTCGATATTTCTCGGAAATATTAACTAATGAGTAAACAGGAATATCGATAGGCTCTTGTGTGTGAAAATAAAAAGGGCGAAGTGGGCCTTTTTCGGCAAAAATATTTATCGTTGTGTCAAGGTAGGCTTTGAGGTAGAAAAAGATACCAGAGAGGTGATTGTTCACACTGAAGAACAGTCTTTTTTCATTAACACCAGAGATGATCAGGTCAGTTGTTTTAAACTTTTTTCAATTATGACTGATCTAAAAGAGGGGATGGAGAGGGAGCAGGAAAGGACAAGCTATCCAAACCTACGGTAGTCAGCAGTGGCAACAACGTTCCCACCATGAAAAAGCCGATACTAACCTCAATCTACACCCAATCTTATGCTGACGTCGTGGCTTCCACTCTCCTCAATCCTTGTCGACCTTATGGCCATGTCACCAGATCATCAGCCCTTGCAAAGACTATTCTGCAAGGCACAGTGCAAGGAGGTAGAAGAAGAGGGAGACCGAAAAAGAGGTGGGAGGACAACATTCGAGAATGGACTGGTTTGACACTGAGCGAAGCCATCAGGGCTGCTGAGGACAGAGAAAGATGGAGTATGCTGGTTAAACGATCATCTGTGGTGCCCTTACGACCTTTGGGTTACGGGACAGGATAGGATAGGATTTAGGAATGAACGCATGGAATACTAGGAATACTAAATATTCCGCAGATATTCAGTGTTTGTCTTGCAAAAATATTATCAGTTTACCATATTTTATTTGAGTGTCCAGTTTTATATGAAATGTATGAAAACCAAGGACATCAATTGACTGAATATGGACATTCTTTAGATGATGTATTACATCACTCACAGATAACAGCAGTTGTGAAAATTATTGCAATGACGCCTATTGGTAGACTTTTATAGTTTGGTGTTAAATCCCTCTTCCCCTTTCATTCCATTTTGTTATAAGGTTTCTTAATTGTGATTTGATTGATTGTTCTTGTTATTAATTACTGTCTAATATCACCTGAATGTGTGAATAGGCAATAGATTAAATATTGATTGATTTTTTTTCTGTTAGGGCTTTATTGGTGTTTTTTTCAGACGTGGACGAATGCGCAGAGGAGCTGGACCAGTGCTCGGATATCTGCAGGAATTTGGATGGCGGTCACGAATGTGATTGTCCTTCAGGTTTCACGCTTTCGAGCGACAATGCAACCTGCCAAGGTAAATAGTGAATTTCGACAATTTCACAAATATGTAAAGGTTTAGTTTCGCTTATGTCACGTTTGAAGGTAAGTATTTTAATTTCCACAATGTCACCTGTTGTGAAAACTGTGCATTGTGGGTCTTTATGTGTCTGGAAATTTATGTGTGTGCGTGTGTGTGTGTGTGTCTTACTTTTCAAACAGTCCTGTTTTGTGATTTGGCTTTGCATGTGATGATCATGTCTGTGCATGGATTGCCAATGTTGTACGCCCGTGGTTGGTGTTTGTGGGTGATGAGTTGGTTTGTGATGGTATATGAGGGTGTATGCGGAAGTATACAGCGCAAGTATGTTTGGGGGTGGGATAGTAAGTTTTATTATATTTTATATGTTCCACTATATATTGTAGGTCGCTAGTCATCACTCTTCCCAGGAGTGTGAAAATTACCGCCTCATCAGCCTTCCTAGTAAGGTCCTCCTGAAAATAATACCCAACATGTTCAAACCCCAAGCTTAACAAATCATAGCTGAAGAACAAGCAGGATTCAGGGCAGGACGAAGCACCACTGAACAGGTTTTCAACCTCATAATAATTTGTGACAAATACCTACAGCACCAACATCTATATCATGTGTTTGTAGACTTCAAGAAAGCGTTTGACTAAGTCTGGCATGCAGCTCTGTGGGCAACCATGAGAGTGTACAACATCAGTCTAAAAATTACTGAAGTCATCACAAGCCTGTATGACAAGGCTACCAGTGCAGTCATCCACAACAGCGCCATCGGAAACTGGTTGAGAACATCAATCAGTGTGCGTCAAGGATGCCTACTCTCTCCAACACTCTTCAACATCTTTCTAGAGCGCATCATCTCAGATGCCCTTGCAGATCACAAAGGCACATTCAGCATAGGAGGTGGAGCAATCTCCAACCTCCGTTTTGCGGATGACATTGACAGATTGGCTGGAGGAGAAAAATAACTTGAACAACTACTACATTACATTACATGGTTATTGCTTTAGGTCCAGCGGACTCTTCCGAGCCAAACTTGAACAACTGGTACAGAGGCTTGACATTACTTCCAGAGCATATGGAATGGAAATAAGTGCAGAGAAGACCAAAATGATGACGAAAAACGCCAATGGCATCAACACGGACATCCAGTCCAAAGCCAATCCCTCAACACAGTGCACAGCTTCAAATATTTAGGAACTATTGTATCAGACAATGGGTCCCCACAGGAAGTTCTCTCCAGGATCGAACAAACAACTGCTGCCTTGGCAAGGTTGAAACCCATTTAGAAAGACAGGACCATCAGTCTACATTCCAAGGTAAGGCTGCTGCGCTCCCTTGTCATCTCCATCTTCCTATACGCTTTCGAAACATGGACCCTAACAGCAGATCTACAATGAAGAATACAAAGCATGGAGGTAAGGTGCTACAGAAGACTTCTGGGCATTTCCTATACCCAGTACATCACCAACAACGAAGTTCGACAGACCATCACACAAGCCACTGTACAACATGATGAACCCCTTGGGGTCATGAGCAATCTTGCCACTGTAGATTGTTCTAACCTATAAAGGGAAAAGTGAAAGCCCCAGTTGAAAACCTGTCTTTCCTTTATAGGCATGACCGATTCACTGCGGCAACAGTACCCCCATTGGAGTGCCGGGGGTTTCAGTATAAATAGTATCCCCACTTTCTGGAAATTTAGTGCTTTAAATTCTCACTGTCGCTGTCTTCCTCATTTGTTCTTTCCCATTCCTGCTCTGTCCTATCACTCTGCTATACTATCTTCTTCTTCTTCGCTAGATCTATGACCTACCTTTTTTCTTGAAAACTCTTCCTGGACAAGACTCCTTGTTTGTGTATGAGGTCTGTTGGATCAGCTTGGGAGTGTTGGACGCTTTCTACCGGGTGGTCACTAGGGCTTCCTATGATGTTATTATTTAGCAATATAGGCATTTTATATGTATGCGTTTTGTTGTTAATTTATAATATGTTTGTATTCTATTTTGTTTTTGTAACCGGGGGTTCGAGTAGTTGGGGTAAAGCCTCAGCCGTCCCCTGCGTGGGATGTCTTTATTGTAAAGTGACTGGCCGGTGGAGGGCATTCAATTTTCCCACTAGGGTTGTTTCAGCAGATCTTTTAGGCGGATCGGGGGTTGTCCGGTCCTGATTTGGCTCTGAAGAGTCCGCTGGACCTAAAGCAACAATCAATCAAAAAAACAACATGATGACATGCTCACAGTGGTGAAGAAACGGAAACTCCGATGGTATGGCCACGTCACCAGAGCATCAGGCCTTGCAAAGACCATCCAGCAAGGCACGGTGCAAGGAGGCAGAAGAAGAAGGAGACAGAAAAAGAGGTGGGAGGACAACACTCGAAAATGGACTGGCTTGACACAGTGCAAAGCCATGAGGGTTGCAGAGGACAGAGAAAGATGGAGTATGCTGGTTAAACAATCATCTGTAATGCCTCAACGACCTTCGAGTTAAGGGATAGGATAAGATAGCTTAGGCACGTCATTGTCTTAAAGATATTCTACATGTTACATTTACTATAGTTGTGCAACCAAAAGGCAAATTTCTATGTAAATTTTATAGACAAATAAAGCCTCAGTCTCAGTATCCTGTACATGTAAATATATTATTTTAATGTTTACATCCTGTATAGGCCAGCGCCTGGAGTATCTCTGGGGCTGGAAAAGCGCTATATAAAAGCGATTAAATAAATAATGTTTGTTAAAAACAATGTCCCGTGTACATGTAAAAATTGTATGTTTAAAGTACCTTTTGAACACATCATTTTACCATGAACTTAAGAATAGTTATATACGGTATGTGACGACACGAGTTTTCAGCACATTCTAGAGGTAGTTACATATCGTGCAGAGTTGCACATCTCTAGTGATACAGTGTACAAAGTTGTATTGGCAGTTTTTTCTACTGTGTATGTAAGATAAGTATGTATGATTTTCACGTGATTAACGCATAGCCGATAATGCATAGTGGGAGAATGGGTTACTGAGCTGGACTCGATACCTTGTGCTGTGAACTGGTAGAAGATTTAGTCCGCAGAGTCATGTTGGAAGCTTTTGCGAGCAGTCGGTTTTTTGGACAGAAGTAACTTTGTGACACTGTTGGGTCAGGCTAGAGTAAAGTGCTTCTGTAAGGGTAGAGTGTCGTTGTTTCGAACCACCCAAGGTCTTGCGCCCTCGTCGGGACAAGAATGATTAAAAGACTGTAGTGGAAAGACTGTAACCGCCATTTATTCAGGAAGAAATAAGTGTAGGGTTCTCTCTTAAGGTTGTATGGCCTTCGTTTAGGCATCTTCCAAGGCTCAATTACCTCGTCGGTATTGAGATGCTCCAGTGCAAAGCATAGCATTAGCACAGAAACGAACTTGATACTCTCAAACGGATAACCAGTGTGGTGCTGTACTGTCTTGTGTTGTGTTGTGTACGTGTATCCGTTGTGCCACTAGGCCGAGAACTAAAAGGTGAGTGTGAACCCTGTAATTCATTTCCTTAGTGGCTGTGCACTCCGAGTTTGCGTACGTGAATGAATGATGGTGAATGAGGGGGAAAGGGATGTATTTTGATAAATAGTAGTTTATTGATTTTCTTATGATTTTCTTGTTTAAATATGTTAATGAATAATGTCGTTGCGGTTGTTGCCAAAATGGGGTCAAGGGGTGATGATGAAGTATATAAGTTAAATAGAGAGAGAGAGATGGGTGATGAATGTGAAGGAAGGGAGACAATGTACTATGTTGGAGAGGGGTGAGGAAGGTGATGAATATGAGGGAAGAGCGATGATGCATTATAGCGTGATAGAGATAATTGTGAATGAAGGGAGATAATGTACTATAACGTGGAGAGGGGTGATGAAGACAGAGGTGAGGATGAGATGAACTGGGATTGTGTGACTGGAAGTGCAATTGTAATAATTATGTATATTTAAATAAGCAACTATGTTTTATGAAAGAAATATAAGTTATTAGAATTAAGAATTGCATTGAATTATTGAGATGCATGTATAAACAGGTCAAGATGGCGGACGGCAGAAGGAGTATTTGATATGTATTGTTTACATTTTTGAGGATGAACTAGTGAGACAATTTATTTGTTGACAGATTGGGCCTACTGCTACTATCTGGATATCACTATTGTTATAATTCTACGATATTTCTACGAGTTCACTGCTATACTACTGTGCCGCGTGTACTTCAGCCTCTGAGGCCTCTGCCTTTCCCACTGTGACGTGCGGACGTCGCCAGGCCTCGCCACTGCCACCGCCACGTCTTTCCTTTGTCGTGGGCGCCGCTGCTTGGTGTGGTCCTTCATCATCGCCGGGACTTGCCCTGGTACTTCGGACGACCGGGAGCTTTCCATAGGGGTTTACAGGATACCAGCCACACCACACACACACAGATTTGCATTTCACGCACATAAAACATATCTCCATCTTCAGTACTTCGTGTGAATTACTTCAATTATCTGTGTGATCATCTGCTATAGTTTAGTCTGAGCTCAGTTAAGAACAGTTAAGTTACGAACAGTGATACTGAATCATAAGTTAGTTTATGCAATACAATTGAATTTCTAAGATTTGCTGATTTGTTTACTCAGTTTGGAATTGCAGTTATATGAAATTTGATTGTTGCTATTGTTGAATATTGTTGTGGGCATTTTGTTTGTGTACAGTTCTGGGGTTTTCAGGTTAGACAAGGGGGGTGAGGGGGGGTAATTGTTCAGTAAATACTGGGTTGTGGGTCTAGATAGGGGTTGAGGGTGGTTTAGATTCCCATTATCCTGTGAGTGTGAGCGTTTGTTGTTGAATAAAAGAGTGTGATTGTACATCTGGCTTTTGTGTTAGTTTCTTTTGTTTGAGTTTTTATCCCCTAACTCGCTGTTGAGCTGAACATCCACGGCACCCACTAGGGTGACGTGACACGGTACAATGATATATATATCGATTCGCCACTGTGCATTTTTATGTGTAACTTGATTTGAAGGTAGCATTTTGACCTTGATTTCTTTTGTCGTAATATTATGGATTTTGTCTGCTATATGTTTAGAATGTTTGAGTTATACTTGTTCACCTTCAAGCGGCTGAAATTTCGGTCAATTTTCCCACAGCATGCAGCTTTATTCTGCATGTCCCATCCCACTATTTCCCGACGACCTGACAAGCAGAGGGACTAGATAGCTAGAGGGATGTATAGAGACAGAAAGATAGTGGAAAATACACGAAGGTAGGCAGAGGGGTTGTCACAGGGCAGTCTGTGATGAAACCGGGTAGACTGTGTGGGTGGAGAGTTAATGAGTTAGGGGTAGCAACTGCGTGTTGTCGTATGCGTGGTTATGCGTGCAAATCGTGATTCAACAGCGTAGATCGGCTAGCCAGTTTAGGAATTTGCTCACTATAGGCAGAACAGGTTTTGACAGAGTCACAGAGAGGACGTGCGGTCTTGTTTCTCTGGGGTTGTTTTTGTTCTGGAAGTAAGGGAGGGACAGTTATTGACGTAAATAATAGCTGGTTCCAAAAGGAATACTAGTTGGAAGTGTTACAGTTGTGGTAGCAAGCTCGGGAAAGAGTGTAGCTCAAAATAACTAAGTTTTGTGTTTGTGGTAGGTTAGTGTTGAGTTATTGTTCACTAAAGGAAACTACTACGCACTGGATTACCTTACTTGGAGTACTGTGTAGACAAGCAGGGGAAAGGGCTACAGGTACTATTACATTCGAACCGTTTGGGTAAGTGTGATGGTGGTATTTTTCCTCACTGTGCCAATAACCGAGGGCCAGCTGTTGGGGTGTTGAACGATAGCTGTGTGTGAGGCTGGGGAAGGATGAGGATGGTTGCACTGGGGAGAGGCAGAAGAAAGGAAGAGTGCGACTGAAGGAGGGAGAATGAGGGAGGAGAATGGGGGTGAAGTGTGATGAAGGTAGGATGGAAGTGGTTGCTGTTGTCGTGGTTGTGGTTGCTTGAGATGAATAATGTGTTGATGTTTACATGTATTCATTTGCAGCATTGCTCATTTCATGCATTCATAATTTCATTGAGTTTCATGAATTATGTGTTTGATTACAAGTGACAATAATAGTAGTCAAGAGAAGGGAAGTGGACAGCAGTTGTGCCTCCTCAAGATGCAGAAGTTGGTGAGTGTAAGTGGGGGGAGAGTGTGAGGAGGGAGGGGGACAGAATGAGGTGGACATGATATTAACGATGCGACAAGCATGTTGCAGGTTCGACAGTTCGTCGTTCGAAAGTTCGTTCGTATTCATCAGCTCGTCACTGGGTAACGTGGATCGACGTTGACCAGCGTCGTGCGACAACGACGACGGCACTTGGTCGTGTGGACTGAACATCATCATCACCACCCGTTCGTCTACGTCCGCATCATTGGGTACATCATCATCGTTCCACAACCCCACCCTTCCCGTGGTGGTTGTGACGTCCGTGGACGGGACCTGGCCTCGACGTCGCAGTCTAGCTGACTGGAGGGGTCCAGCTGAGAGACGACGGCGGCGGCAGGGCTGCCGCGACTACGGCGCCACCATCACTATCATCATCATTGTCAGCGGCGAGAGGGAGCGGCGACGCCACTACGTTTGGACATCAACAGCAACAGGCCGATAACAGCTACGAGGAGGGGCGGATACTCTTACGGAGACTTCGACAGGGACGTCATACTGCCAGGTTGGCTCTTTCCTTGTTGTCCCTCTCTTAACACTCGAACCCCCTCTTTTCGGTTGTTTACGTGCAACGGACATTTGCTGTGCACAGTTCGATACATAGACGTGGTTGATTAGCAACCCTCGATCATCTGACATACCATTCCATTGTTCATCGACCCATTGATTGTTCCATCACCATTTTCTTCGTTTCATGGGTAAATGTTGTATGTGTATGAGTGTGTGGTATGAATGAATAAATAGCTTGAAAGTTGTATATATATTTGTTGTGTTTTCATCGCTTCCGTCTGCGGGTAATCGCCATTCTGTCTGAGTTGTCTGCGTGTGGAAGTTGTTCGTTTGTGGCGTCTGCTCAGAGGGAGTCGTGGCGGTGACAGGGGTGAGCGGTACAATGATCACAGTGTGTCCCTTTGCAGATGTTGATGAGTGCCTCAACGCATCGCGCTGCGACCACAACTGCACCAACTTTCTGGGTTCTTTTGAGTGCAGCTGTGTAGAGGGCTACATACTCAACATCACTAACAACGCGACATGCCATGGTAAGTCTCTTGTACACACCTTCTTGACTGTTAACCATCTTAACTCAGCCTTTTTTGTCTTTTTAAAAAAAATCATCCTTGCAGTGTTCTTTCCTTGACATTTGACAGTGCGCGTACAGCAGCGAGTTGGTGTCTGGTCTATCACTTCTGTTATATCGTCATTTTAACCAGTGCCCTTTGAAATAAGTAGGCAGTGCGCTAAATAACTAAATTACGCCTATTGTTATCTGTATGTCTTTTGTACTGTGCACCTTTCAGAGGAAAAAACAATGAGGTTTGAGCTAACAGTTGGCGTAAACCTGACTTATACCGTCAACTACAGCGACCGGACTTCAGCCAACTACATAAAACTGGCAGAAGATTTCAGAGGAGCCGTAAGCTTGTTTGTTTGTTTGAGTTTGTTTGTTTGTTTGGGTTTGTTTGTTTGTATGTTTGGGTTTGTTTGTTTGTTTTGGTTTGCTTTGATTGGTTGCTTAATAGATTGGCTCATGGATGGTTGGATGCCGTTTTTAATGAGAAAATGTGTTTAAAGTTGGCACCTATGCTACAATGCAGTCTCATACACAGTCAGTATTGATTGGAAATCTTCTTATGAACACTGGATTAAATGTATGTTTGTTTTTTTTTCTTTTGTACTCAATAGCGTTGTCATTAGCCTGAATTTCAACATGAAATATATTTTATTCTCGTGTGCACGAGAGCCTGCCGACTCAAATGTGATATATCATTCTAAATGCATTTCCCCCGTTCTTGTAATGTACTCTTAAATGGAGCTATTGGATAGGGGTTACGGACACTATATCACATGCTATTTTTCCGTCTTCGTGCTCTGTATTTGCTTTGTGAAGATATCTATTTATTCAAAGAACCGTTTTGTTAATACTAATTAATGCAAATATTCCTGTGCGATTTATTGTTTCTGAGA
Source organism: Oncomelania hupensis (assembly GCA_036898135.1). Lineage (NCBI taxonomy): Eukaryota > Metazoa > Mollusca > Gastropoda > Littorinimorpha > Pomatiopsidae > Oncomelania > Oncomelania hupensis. Next base: position 17,453,742 of record CM072525.1, on the reverse strand, counting down.
GATAATGTATGGCTGTTGCATGTGAAAGTAATTTAATGACAGTAACTGTATAGTCAAGCATACAGCTTAGATGCATTTTTGTTGTTTGCAAAACGCAAAATTCCTTATTTGGTCTCTGTATTTTTTTTCCAAAGAGCTGTAAAAGTTGCATTTATACTGATATAATTATTACACTGATGCATGTCTGGCTATCGTGCACACGAACTGATGTTGGTATTATTATTATTATTATTATTATTATTATTATTATTATTATTATTATTATTATTATTATTATTAAATTGATGTTGATATTATTATTATTATTATTATTATTATTATTATTATTATTATTATTATTATTATTATTATTATTGTTTTGTTGTTATCATCATCATCATCATCATCATCATCATCATCATCATCATCCTCATTATTATTATTATTATTATTGTTATTATTATTATTATTATTATTATTATTATTATTTTTATTATTATTATTATTATTATTATTATTATTATTTTGTCTACAGGTATATGGTAGGCTGATGAAGGCGATGGTTGGGCTGTTTGACGTGAGAGTCATTAGTCTCAAGTACGTGTGTATATTTGTGGTATCTCTCATCCTACTTCCTTGTACATACTTGCAGCATTTGCCTCGCCAATCAAAACTAGTGTCCCGCGACGTTGGCACAGTGCTACTATAGAAGTGACTCACAGTTCACCGTTGTGTTTTTTTAAAATGTAAAGTCTATTTATGTATTACAGTACACTTTAGACATGCAGTTATACTCAAACACATCCACTTAAACACATCCACTCAAACACATACAATCAAACGCATCCACTCAAACAGCCCCCACACGCAAAAATACAAATGCATGCACGCGTGCGCACACACACACACAGCTACAGTACATTACACTACACTACACTACTCTACACTGCTCTCTACACTGCACTACACTATACTACTCTACACTACACTACGCTACACTACACTACACTACACTACACTACTCTACACTACAAATTTGCAAAACATGTCATAAGTCAGAACATAAAGGAACCCGCTTTGACCATGCCCCTTCGACAGATCTTTTAACATTCACAGCGATCGTTTTTTTGTTGTAGTGGTTTTTGTGTGTGTTGTTTTTGGGTGGTGGTTGTTCCTTTTATTTTTTTTAAATTTATTTATTTATTTATTTATTTTTTGGGGGGAAGGGGGGAGGGGGAGCGTAATTGTCAGATTTTATTATAATACACAGAGAAATATAAGATTACAAAAAGTAACCAACAAAAATTACAACATCAATTTGTCAAAATATAATATTAACCAGGAGCTCGAACACGTGCATTCACAGTGAGTGTTGTCCCACTGGGGAAAAAATAATGCTTCCAACAACAAAATATGAACTGTGTAGAAAGTATAGCTATTTCTTTAAAGGACTCAATTCCGTAGATTGTGTGCCTATTAATAGCAACAGCCGTTGGTTAGCCAGCCATTCTGGAGCTAAGAAAGCGGCTGCCAAAAACGCGTCGGTAAGTCCGAACCCGTTAAAACACTGGCTCGTAAGGTTTTTTTTTGTTTTCGGTTCATAACATAGACCCTACCCTATCCCAGACACCAAAGACGCCCACTTCAAGCCTCGTGGTTCACTCACAAATAGGGTCAAAGGTTACCTGGCTGTACCATTAAAAAACAGGGGAAAGAACTCCCAGAACCGGAAATGAAAATTCAAACGTTAGCGATTGGTTTGAGCAACAAAAGCCCACTTTATCATCGCTTAATGTAAAAACACTTTTATGTAGAAACATTTTAATGTAAAAACACTTTTATGTAGAAACATTTTAATGTAAAAACACTTTTATGTAGAAACATTTTAATGTAAAAACACTTTTATGTAGAAACATTTTAATGTAAAAACACTTTTATGTAGAAACATTTTAATGTAAAAACACTTTTATGTAGAAACATTTTAATGTAAAAACACTTTTATGTAGAAACGTTTTATGTAAAAACATTTTAATGTAGAAACATTTTTATGTAAAAACACTTTTATGTAGAAACATTTTAATGTAAAAAGACTTTTATGTAGAAACGTTTTATGTAAAAACATTTTAATGTAAAAACTTTTTTATGTAAAACATTTTAATGTAAAAACACTTTTATGTAGAAACATTTTAATGTAAAAAGACTTTTATGTAGAAACATTTTATGTAAAAACATTTTAATGCAAAAACACTTTTATGTAGAAACATTTTAATGTAAAAACACTTTAATGTAAAAACACCTTTATGTTGAAACATTTTAATGTAAAAACATTTAAATGTAAAAACACTTTAATGTAAAAACTTAATGTTAAACACTTTTATGTAGAAACATTTTATTGTAAAAACACTTTTATGTAGAAACATTTTAATGTCAAAAAACACTTTAATGTATAAACACTTTAATGTAAAAACACTTTAATGTAATAACACTTTTATGTAAACACACTTTATTGTAAAAACACTTTAATGTAAAAATACTTTAATGTAAAAACACTAATTTAAACACTTTAATGTAATAACACTTTAATGTAATAACACTTTTATGTAAAAACACTTTAATGTAAAAACACTTTAAAAACACTTTAATGTAATAACACTTTAATCTAAAACACTTTAATGTAAAAACACTTTAATGTAATAACACTTTAATGTAATAACACTTTTATGTAAACACATTTTATTGTAAAAACACTTTAATGTAAAAGTACTTTAATGTAAAAACACTAATTTAAAAACACTTTAATGTAATAACACTTTTATGTAAAAACACTTTAATGTAAAAACACTTTTAAAACACTTTAATGTAATAACACTTTAATGTAATAACACTTTCATCTAAAACACTTTAATGTAAAAACACTTTAATTTAATGTAATAACACTTTAATGTAATAACACTTTATTGTAATAACACTTTAATCTATAAACAATTTGAATTTTAGGGTCAATCTTTTTTTGGACAAAAGTAAACACAGCCTTTCAAAGTGGGGCCTTTTTTAATACTGCTGGCTATTTTTTTTTCATTTCTATTACTGAACTGCTGTCACTGTGACCATTTTTCACGTTCACGGATGTCACTCTGTATCCACATAGAATAGCCTACTTAACACCTAAGAAATGTTATTCGTCCACAACATTACATCGGGAATAGTTAATTCAAAACGAACAGAGTATGGGAGACAATATCTTAATTCTGCGTTTGACTTGCTTCCCTTGTATATATCCAGAAATGGAAGCGTGGTCGGGGAGTGTGGTGCGGTTGTGTACAAAAGCCAGGCACAACAGGCCGGTCTCTCGCTGGTGGAAGCGACTAGTGGAAATGAGCAAAGAGCAAAGAGCTACTGTTCATCGATGGTCAGAATTGCACCACATACATCACTGTTGGTGGCTTGTCCGGTGAGGGTAAAACTTACAGCTGTGAAACTGTTTGATGGGTGTTTTGTTTGATGTGTAACACTTACACAGCTGTGAACTGTTTGATGAGTGTTTTGTTTGATGTGTAACACTTGCAGCTTTGAACTGTTTGGTGGGTGTTTGTTTGATGTTTGTTTTGAGCTGGTTTGGTTTTCTGTCGTTGGTTGGTAGCACGTGTGCTTTGTTTTGTCTTGTGTGTCTGCGTGCTTTGTCATGTTTCTTTCTTTGGTTTTGTTTTTATGCTGTTTTCTTTTTTTTGTTTGTTTTAAAATTCTAGTGCTACAAACAACTACTGATAAAATAATAATTACACCTTTACTAATGGTATTGGATGCGGTGACAATCTAGTACAGATCGCCGCGCTTTCAGTCTGATTTTTGGTTTGGGGGTAAAGCGCGTACACATAGCTTCCAGTATTATAATTAGTATACAGAGCTACGCCTACCGTTTGTGACTGGGGCAGACAATGGCCCTGTTACAGACAATTGTTACAGACAATGGCCCTGTTACAGACAATTGTTACAGACATTGTTACAGACAATGGCCCTGTTAAACTATTACCTTCACTGAGGAACCTGGGTTCACATCTCCATGGTGTAGTGAACTTTGTCTCATCAAAGTCGATTTTCTATAATATTGACTTTTTTAATTGTTAGCTCACTTTCCGCAGTGTGGCTGCATCTGCACGTTGAAACCTTTTAGTGGCAGTCATTCTGACCAAAGGAGGAACTGACAGCTTGGAATATACACACACGGCCATCTACTGTTAGTCGTCGATCGAAGTGCTCAGTTGTTCTGGTCGTTTGCCTGATGCAAAAGTTGGCGTCTTGGGTGGTGGTTATTCCTGGCCAGCGCCTTAGGCAGTTCTTTGAGGTGGAAGGAGCGTTATGTCAAAACAGTAGCGTCTCTTTGATTGTGCGGTTAAAATATAGTAATGCAATGTGGGACGTGTTTGGTTATTCTAGTGTTCCCAAACAATCCTATGTGTTAATGTATTTTGCCAAT